>LPNX011169872.1:1365997-1405983 GCA_001517045.1 Pseudotsuga menziesii
ATTTCCCATTATCAGTACGAAGTGTACCAATTTTTGAATGTGCTTGTTTTTCTATCAATGCATGAAAGTCTTTGAATGTTTGAAATGCTTCTGATTTTGTCTTTAAACAGTAAATCCAGCACATTCTTGAGTAGTCATCAACAAATGTCATAAAATACTTATTCCCATTTGCTGAAGGTGTTGGCATTGGGCCACATAAATCAGAATGTACTAATTCTAATTTCCTACTTGCTCTGAAATTAGATTCATGGAATGGCAGCTTACTATGTTTCCCTAATATACATGCATCACATTTTTTATTCTCTTTGGGAATGGTGGGAAAACCAAATACACCATTCTTTCTCAACAAACGAAGACTGTTATAATTTAGATGGCCAAATCTTGCATTCCACAATGAACTAGATGACAAATTACCTTCTCCATGCTGAGAGAGGTAGGCATAGTTATGAACTCTTGCAGATGAATTCTTTAGCTTCAGCAGCTTCCCATCTTTGTATCCAGTCATGATGACTTGGTTGTCAGAGGAATTTCTTATTTCTACGATTCCATCAAACATGTGGATGGAATGGCCTTGCTGTCGAGTCTCCACCAAGGACAGCAGGCTTCTCTGCAACTCTGGAAGATAAAGAACATTTTTCAACAAAAAATCAGGGAATCCAAGCATCTTCAGTTGAATGGTGCCCATTCCCTTTGGTTTAATACTTGACTTATCTGCAAAGTACACTATGCCATCTATTGTTTCATTAAGTTCTTCAAAACAGTCTTTTCTAAATGTCATGTGTGATGTTGCACCAGTATCAAGCAGCCAACAATCTTTGTAAGATGAAAGTGAAGTCATTTCATTAATTCCAAGATTACAATGTGCAACAATACAATGAGAAGAATCAGAAGATTTACAAGCATCTTGATTTTTATTATCATCTTTCTTCTAGTTGTGCTTGTCTTTGATGGAGTCCCATGAAGCCCAACATTGATCTGATGTGTGCCCAATCTTTCCACAACGCTTGCACTGCAACTCTGATCTTTTGTTTCTACCCCCTCTACCTCTGAAGTTTCTTCTTCCTCTGCCTCTCTTGCCAGTGAGAGTGGCACCAACTATAGATGCTATAGATTGCATTTTTACAACTGTTAGTGTAATTTACAAAGAGAAATAGGAAAAAACAATAACCTTGCAGGTCTACAGTCTCTGCCAAGGTGAATACAATGCAAGTTTATAGCATACACAGGCTTCTTCAATACAAAATATATCAGTCTCAGTATCACAATGCAATATATCAGTCTCAGTATTTAGAATTATTGAATATTGAGATCGGTCTTCAAGTAGGTCTTCAACAGGCTGTAGCAACACAGGCTCGCTTGATTTCTCAATACGTAGGCAGCTCCACAGCTTCAGTCTCATATATCCAAAATGCACCTTGCAGCATTTCAGGAAGTAGACAGGAGCAATATTAAAAATACTTCTTACAGCCTTCAACGCATCATAAGTATGATATACCAATCAGCAATATTAAAATACCAATCAGCAATATTAAAATAATGATTCACCCGGAAAACTATTCATCTTGGACAAGAGATCATAGAAATTACATTTAGAGAATATTCTTTCATTTAGTTATAATAATTTACCTTTCAATTTCGTCGCAATCTTATCTTGATTTTTTTTTGTCTACCTACAAATATTCTGAAGACAATGATGCATGGCTTTTCACATTATAACAAAACAAGTTATCAACATCATGTTTAATGTCGATAATAGTGCATTTCGCTAAAGTTGACATTATTCAACATTTTATATCTAGCATTGGGTTTAGTATTGAAAAAGTTCATATATATTCATAAAGATGAAGTTCATCTACATACCTGTAATAACCCTACTTGAAATTTGGGAGAAAAATGCAATTTGGGCAAATTCGGGCTTGACTAGTCATGACTATGGGGGATTCCAACTAACTCCAAATGGTCCTGAATCTGAAATGCAATGGTTTGGTGAGTCTTATTACATACCAATATTACCTCTAAACACTTTTGATCATATTTAGGCTTCTACAACTTGGTTTGGGGCTAATGACAAAATGTGCAAATTTCCAAGGAAATTGTGTTCAAATTCCCCCTAGGGTGTGGGCCAAATTGGCTTCCCAAATCAAGTACGAACCTCCCAATTTTTTCAACGGAGTATGGGGATTAATATCAGACATCAATTTCTGCCATTACACATGGTTATATCTCTTCAAACTGATTATAATGTGCAACATTCGTATGACCACTTTCAGGGAAATTGCTTAAAGGAAAATTGCATAACCAGATCGATTTTGACTTATTAAAAGTAGAGTTAATGGTTCATATCAGGACATAACATATAGATACCATATACAGCATACAAATTGATTCCCCAAAATCATTAAACATAAGAGAAATCCCCTCATACAAATGTAGTATACAACTCATTCATTACATAAGTCAAATACATGAAAACTAGTGGTTTAATAGCATGGAAATACAAGCTTTTCACATATGGATTACTTAGATTCCAAGTTACATAGTATATGGTTAGAAGATCACAGATCCATACATCATATACCTAGGTTTGGGCATCAAATATACTCATCCAAGTGCAAGCACCACTCCAATAAGTGTGTCATCACAATAGAGTATGGGGAATGGTGAAGTAGGATTGAGAGAAGAGGGGGATAAATGAGAACTCAAACAATATGGAGCTTCAACCTGCAACTAAAAATCCGTAATTGATATCCAATGAGAGGTATGAATGTCCTCTCCATCAACCAACTTGGAAAGGAATCCAAATCCCTTGAAATTGGTTCAAATCGGGAGAGTAAACACTCATTGTGCAATGGACAAATGATCAAAAGTTGTTCTCCTTCATCAATACATCCTTTTATTAAATTCATGAGGCCTCCTAAGGTCTAGTGTCTCCATAAGATTCCTCCAACTCATATTATGGTTAAGTAACTCCTATGACACTTGTCTTTTCCTTCACGCTCCAATTCTTTCCCCACTTCGAATGGATGCCTCCAACTCCCAAATGCATCCTGTTGGTGGCTATTTTTAGCCCTATCATGTCAGATTTGTCATAAGTCTATAATCAGGTCTAAGTTTTTCATATTTGTCATAGAATATGAGGGAGATGACATATGCGTGTATAGGTCGACCATATGGGTTTTATAATTCAACTGGGGAGTTCATGACCGAGTTCATTACACCATGTCATATTGGCTTTATGATTCACCTTAGAAACCATCCATCCATCCAGAGAAAATGTCTTCTTGGCTTTATGATTCACCCTAGAAACCATCCATCCATCCTGAGAAAATGTCTTCTTGGACAATAGAGCATATTTTCACCCTAAACTACGTTTAGGGAATACTTTGATTTAGTATAATAATTTATCTTTCAATTTTGTCTCAATCTTATTTTCATTATTTATTTAATTTGTCTAGTTATAAATATTATAAGGATAATTATTCACCCGGGAAACCATTCATCTTGGATAAGAGATCATATAAATTACGTTTAGAGAATACTCTTTCATTTAGTTATAATAATTTACCTTTCGATTTCGTCGCAATCTTATCTTCATTTTTTTTGTCTACCTACAAATATTATGAAGACAATGATGCATGGCTTTTCACATTACAGCAACACAAGTTATCAACATCATGTTTAATGTCGATAATAATGCTTTTCGCTAAAGTTTACATTATTCAACATTTTATATCTAGCATTGGGTTTAGTATTGAAAAAATCATATGTATTCATAAAGATGAAGTTCATCTACATACATGTAGTAACCCTACTTGGAATTTGGAAGAAAAATGCAATTTGGGCAAATTCGGGCTTAACTAGTCATGACTATGGGGGGTTCCAACTAACTCCAAATGGTCCCGAATATGAAATGCAATGGTTTGGTAAGTCTTATCACATCCCAATATTACCTCTGAACATTTTTTTATCGGACTTTAGGCTTCTGCAACGTGGTTTGGGGATAATTACAGAAAATGCAAATTTCATAGGAAATTGTGGTCAAATTCCCCCCTAGGGTGTGGGCCAAATTGGCTTCCCAAATCAAGTACGAGCCTCCCAAAATTTTCAACAGATTATGAGGATTAATATCAGAAAACAATTGTTGTCATTACACATGGTTATATCTCTTCAAACTAATTATAATGTGCAACACTTGTATGACCACTTTCAAGGAAATTGCTTAAAGGAAAATTGCATAACTAGATCAATTTTGATATATTAAAAGTAGGTTTAATGGTTCATATCAGGACATGACATATAGAAACCATATACAACTTACAAATTTCTTCCCGAAAGCATTAAACATCAAACAAATCCCTTCATACAAATATGGTATGCAACTCATTCATTACATAAGTCAAATACATGAAAACTAGACGTTTAATAGCATGGAAATGCAAGCTTTTCACATACGGATTGCTTATATTTTGAGTTACATAGTATATGGATAGAAGAGTACAGATACATACATCATATACCCAAGTTTTGGCATCAAATATACTCATCCAAGTGCAAGAACCACTCCAATAAGTGTGTCATCACAATAGAGTATGGGGAATGGTGAAGTAGGAATGAGAGGAGAGGGAGATAAATAAGAACTCAAACAGTATGGAGCTTCAACCTGCAATGAAAAAATCCTTCATTAATATCCAATGATAGGAATTAACTTCCTCTCCATAAACCAACTTGGAAAGGAATCCAACTCCATCGAAATTGGTTCAAGCAAGGAGAATAAACACTCACCGTGCAATGGACAAGCAAAAGCTCTCCAAAATGCCAAAGGAAAATTAACAAATGATCAAAATTTGTTCTCCATCATCAATACATCCTTTTATTAAATTCATGAGTCCTCCTAAGGTCTAATTTCCCTCCATAGCATTCCTCCAACTCATCTTATGGTTTAGTAACTCCTATGACACTTGTCTTTTCCTTCATGCTCCAATTATTTCCCCAATTCGAATGGATGCCTCCAAATCCCAAATGCATCCTTTTAGTGGCTATTTTTATCCCTATCATGTCAGATTTATCATAGGTCTGCAATCAGGTCTGATTTTTTCATCTTTGTCATAGAATATTCCATCATTTGTTGTCATAGAGTGCATGGAATCTGATCCTTCCAAGTGGCACACATTGTCTTATTAGTCTCTTCCTCTTCCATGGAGTTAATGTCATCTACTAATTCAAATTCCTTGCCTCATTATATTATATTTGACACCACATCACCCTCCAAGAACTTTACATTCCTCATGGATTCAAATTTGGATGAAGGTCATGCCAAGTGTGTGGGGGAATATAGCCACCGAAGGACTCCATAAGCCTCCAATTGTCTTCATGAACCAATTCCAACTTAATTTTTATTAAAATTTATTATTTATGTGACCCAATTTAATGTGAATATGGTAAACTAAGGTCCTTTTGGTTCCCATAGCTCCCTTATTACAAAATTTATGCCTCCACCTCAACTTAGGGAACTAGTAGGTTGGTGAAACATTGTTTGCAAGTATCCTTACTTGGATGGGGACATGATTGTACTTCCCACCCAAGATTGCTTGTCCTCAATCAATGTCAAGTTTGGATGCTGCAAAATTTGTTCATCTTCCCAAGTGGCTTCCTCACTAGGCAAATCCTTCCATTGTACCAAGTATTCCTTTATAGTTATGCTCCTTATCTTCTCTCCCTTGTCTTCACTATTCTTTCTGGAATGAGAATGAGTTGTAATTCATCATCCAAGGGAGGTAATGTTTCTGAAACTGAAATTTGTTATCCTATCACATTTTTAAGACATGAAACATGCAATACATTATGGATTTTACTTCCTTTTGGAAATTCCAATTCATATTCCACTTCTCCCACTTTTCGAACCACTTTGTAGGGACCATGAAACCTTGGTTTGAGATTTTATGAGCCTTTTCATTTTAAGGAGGTTTGTTTGTATGGATGCAACCTCAAATAAACCAAGTCATTCACTTGGAAATTTCTCTCCACTCTATGTTGATCTGCATATTGTTTTTGTTGGTTTTGGGCAACCTGCAAGTTATCTTTCAAAACCTTTAAAATTTGTTGACTTTCTTCAATCCAATTCTTATATTTTGGAGCTCTATTATCACCAAATATGTGGTCAATTAAAGTGTATGCATCATAACCAAAAAGTGATTTTAAAGGAGACATTCCAATGAACATATGAAAAGTAGTATTATAGCAAAACTCACCCAAATGCCACCATTTGATCCATTCCTTTTGCTGCCCACTAACATAGTTCCTCAAGTAAACTTCAAACTATTGATTCACCTTCTACTTTTGGACATCAGTTTGTGGATCATATCTTGTGCTAGGAGTCAATTTTTTTCCCACCATTTTGAAGGGTTCTTTCCAAAATGCACTCAAAAATCTGTTATCACTATCACTAACAATGCTCTTGGGAATCCCATCCAATCTAAAAAATTCTCTAAATAATAGCTCAACAAGTTGTGCAACAATGAAGTATGTGTAATACAAAATAAATGAGAAAATTTAGTGAGTCTATCCACCACTACAAATATGCAATCCTTACCAAGCACTTTGGGTAAACCAGTGATGAAATCCATGGAAATGCTCTCCCATTTTTGTTCTGGTATAGGAAAGGGATGCAAGAGATTGGATGGATGATTGTGATCTACTTTGTTTTGTTGAAATGTTGGGAATTCATTCACATATTTCAGAACATCATTCTTCATCCCTGTTAGAACTCAGAATGTACCCAGGTTCTAAAAGGTATACTCCAAGGTAACAGCAAAACCACTTTGGGAAGAAACTGGTATTTTCTTCTAGAGAGGGATCTCTCAATAAAGATTTAACAAGACCAGATTTAAAATAACATTCACAGATTTATGTATTTGGCTGAAACAATAACATAACCATTGGGCATGGAGTCATATACAATACAAAGATACCACAAAGACATATACATGATATTCATCAAAGGAAAGGTAATCATATCATCACAGTCATTCAAATTGATTCTGGTGGAACAGAAGAGATGAAGAAACAACCCATTAATACAGAGTATCAACAAGGATGAGTTCTATATCAACTTTAGCAGAAAAATTCATATAATATCTGAAATGATAACCAGAGCATAAATACATGAATTCTGATCATCTAACGCTATATTCCAGATACGAGGAAGAAACAAAATGGATTGTTACACAAAGAAGGTACAATCACATAAAAGAAAGAAGCACAGACTGTAATATCAACGACACATGAATCTCTAACAAAACTCTCATGCATTCACTTTGTTATTTCAAAAACAGATATGTTCTCCAAAATTATTCACGACCCGATGGGTTCCAACCCCCATCTCTTAAAAAAAATGCATATTTATACATAAAATGATCGGTGCTCCAACAAGAAGATCAATAACAGAATGATCCGCTTAATTTAGAGTTTGTAACTGAATTCCTAACCCCTAGGAATTTTGTTACAACTCCAATCCTAACAGACCACAAAGTATGAATCAACTTGACAACAAACTTTGTCCCATCAGCTCCATATCTTTGCCCCATCAGCTCCACGTATTTGCCCCATCAGCTCCACGTCTTTGCCCCATCAGCTCCTCAGTCCATGACACCTCTTCTTAAGGATGGAGAATATACTTTGTCTTGCCAAACCACTCCACAGCTTTCCACTGCTCCGAACTTGGGGTGTCACACTCCATCATTTCCCGAATAGCTACCTCGAGCTCCATATATGCTTCATAGGACCTTCTGGGCAATCTGCTCCTGATGATGGCGAACTTCTGCAGAATCTCGAAATCCTCTGTGAGCATATCCACGATGGTCTTCCCTGTCAGGTTTTTCTCCAAATCATTGAATTTGGTGTGATCCATGCGGAACTGAACAAGCAGGTTATGATAATGTTCTTGTGAGAACATGCGCCCTTCTCCATCCCAGAAAGAAGGCAATCCGTCCTCGAACAGTTCTTTAAACTCCTGTTTAAAATTATTTACCTGCAGCAACAATCCTTCTGACTTATCATGGACCATTTTGATTAAGTGATGCTTATGGATGATTTTCTTTGCCCACATCACTATTGACACTCTGTCCTTTATGCCCAATTCCTGCAACTTCTGATATGACAGTGAATTTAGAAAATTTAATGTGTTCTAAGCCGTAACGAGGGGTCTTTTCTCCATATGTTCGTTTACCAGTGTCAGCCTCTGGTGGGCCAGATTTATCATTATATTCAAATCATCAATGAAATTTAAATAGTGCCTGAACTTGGTAATTTCTATACACAGGGTATCCCAAATGATGTGTTTTTCCCCCTGAAGAGGGCCTTTGCCAATGCATTTTTCTTTTAGATCATTCAATTTCTTCTGTAATTGATTTCTGTCCTGCAGTATTTGTTTCTTGCTTTCACTTACTCTAGCCAATTCAGCTTTCATATTCTCATTCTTTGCTTTCAAATCTTTGATTGCTTCTTCCTTCAAACTCACCTGGGACATTGGTACTAACAAATCATCAGTAGAGAAATCATCTAAAGGATTCTGGATATTTACAATAGACAGGTCCTCGCCAGCGGGAGTCTGGCTCATCAACTCTTCCATAATCTCCTTCTCTTCATTCTGATCTTTTTTCATCAAGGAGATTTGGGATAACAATTCTTCCCTTTCGGCTTCCCACTTCTCTTTTTCTTCTTGTAGCTCTCCTACTCTTCCTTTGTATTCCATCATCTACTGATGGACTTTATCCTTTTCTTCTTAGAGGGCTAGCAACTCAGATGACTGAACATGTTCAGTACCTAGGATCTTCAGTTTCTTCTTCAGGACCTGGAGCACATTATCCTTTTCCTCTAACAACCTTTTGATCGCCTATGTACTATCTGAACTAGCAATGTCTATCTGCAGCTTCTTAATATGAACAACATTTGCTTTATTTTCCACTTTCTCATGTTTCAACTGAATCTCCAATTTATCTATCAAAACCTGTAATTTACTAATCTTCACCATGGCTTGTAGTAAGTCTGAGTAGAGGATATCGCTGGTATGTTTGTGGAGTTGAATTTTATCTGGAGTGCTGATTTTGTCTAACCGGATCTCCATTTCAACCATTTTCTTTTCGCTTACCATAGCCATTTTAAAAGTATTCCTCTCGGCATCTCTAGCAGAGACCAGAGAGGTCTTCGAACTGTACAAACTTCTAACCTTCGGGAGCAAATTCCTTGTTTCCTCCATAGACTGTTTCCTCTTTTCCATGTAACTGGCTTTTAGGTCTTCCTTCGACTTAAACACGTGGCATAATTCCGAACTGTCTACATCACCCCCTGTACCTTTAAAAGAGAATTGACCTACTTGTACTGCTTTCAGGGGAACTAGGGCACCTCTTTTGGAACCATCAGAGACCTCCTCATCTACAATTTCACCACTTTGCAGCAGCTTTGTCCTTTTATGGGGGCCTTCCTCGTCTACATCCATACTCTCAGTTTCTGACAAACTCCTCTTGACCAAAATACCAGCACCTTTTGTTATTTGGGTTGTTGTCTCTTCATCAGACTTCGACCTGTCAGTACACTATAGCAAATTTGCCATTTCAGCTAGCCCCTCAATAGTCTGATGCTCAAATGGTTTATTCGTGTTTGCTTGTTTTCTCAATGAGATCACCTGGTGGGGGTCATAGTTCATATTTACATCTTTTATGAAATCCATATTCTCCATCAACTTTTCTACAAATGCCAGGGCACATTTACCTTTAAAAATGAAAGGGCCGACTTTAAATGGAAATTTAATATTTGAAGATTTCTTGAAAGCACCAAAGTGCTCTTCCTCAGACAGCAATCTCTGCCTCATGAAATCTAGCGCAAAAATCCTTGGGGTCAAGAAGGATGGTAGCCTATAAGGCTGACCAGTAAAGCCATATATTCTTAACACTGTGTAACCTCTGTACAGGAACTATTCCCCCACCCGATATTTAGGTGACGACTGCATTAGGCATCTCATTTTGTCCAGGACACAGGGCATGTCCTCATCAAATAACATCCTGTATATTTCGGACATGATCGAATTGGCAAATTCGACCATGTTGATTTGCTTGGGCAAATCAGAAGAACATAGAGCACTTAAGAACTTTAATTCAGTAACATTAGAACATAATAACATGTTAAGCAAGTATTTTGAAACCTAAAGAACTGGACCTTGGGAAATTCAGTCAACTGGAGGTGGATCGCTTCGGCAAGGTACTCATCTAAATTAAGCACGGGGACTGACTGGGACTCGGGACTTAAAGAATTTATTTTTAACAAGAAACCAAGGATAACATCACCTATATGACAATCGTCATCTAGACCTAACACTTGACAGACCAAAGACATTACCAGTTGCACCTCAGTTCTAAAAATGTGCAAGGGGTAAGGTAAGAAAAGGCCTTCAAGAGACTGACCTTCCTTCAGGATACTTGACATGAATCGAGAGCGACTTTCACTTTCACAATTTTTGAAAAACTCAGCAAGGGCAGATTCGTTTACAGACTCAATATTTACAGGGTAGCTTTTGGGCAGACTAAGGTTTTCTCTGACGACCGAAGCATCAATTTTACACAGTATTTTCGACGCGGACCGACTCACAATGATCCTCTGAGAGGGAGAATAGTTCACTGTGCACCATTCAGCAAATTCAGGGAAGTGGAGGGTTTGCACAAGTACGAAATGGTACAAAAAATACTTGCATACATTCAGAATGTCATTCCCCTATGAAAAATGAGACCACAATTTCTCTTTGCTGCCGGACACGCTCCCTGTGGACAGGAAGGGGTCGCAGACGCCCCTGTGTCTGTCTACTAAAAATTCTCCTTTGTCATCCGTGACCCGACCAGACACACGAACCTCATTCCCTTGTTCCATTTCTTAATTTATAATGGTAATTGGATGAAGGAGTTACAGGATTAAAGTCCTACCTGGCGTACTGTGGAGGCGTGTGTTCAGAACATGCCTGGTACTGACAAATGGAAGCTCCCAAATTGCCAGGTCCTTTTCGTTGGGTCCCAAGCAAATAAAATAATGATTGGAGAGGTCAACCCTGCCTTTATAGGACCACCCAATTCACCACGTGGACAGCATTTATTTCCGCAACCACCACTTATCCCTAACTGCCGTGCACTTCTATTTTCCGGTTTCATTCAAGACCGTAGATCTGGTTTCTCTTTAATTTCTGGCCTTTGGATCGTGTGCCACGTATCCCGTTCCACCCGGTGCCTTGGTGATAAACGATGTGCCAGTCTCCATCCCGGAATGACCTCCTACCGTTGATGAAATCGCCTTTTAACATGAGCCGTTGGATCAGGTGACACGTACCAAATTCCGTTGGGAGTCTGGGACTTATCCCCCGTGCAAGTCTCAACCCCGGAATCGATCCCAACCATTGATCATTCTGCCTTTAAGTTTCGACCGTCGGATCAAGCACTATGTAATGAATTCCGCTGGGCTCCTTTCTTTTATCCAACGTGTAGGTTTGATCCCCGGAATTGTTCTCAGCTGTTGATGTGCTACCCCTTTAACTCTCCACCGTCGGATCATATGCCACGTACCAAATTTTGCTGGGCATTTCGGAATTATCCACCGCGCTAGTTTAATCTCCGGAAATCGTAATAGCTGTTGATCTGACTCGCTTTGATTTTCAACCATCAGATCACTCACCGGGTAACTCATTCCGCTGGGTGCTGTAGGCTTATCGGTTGAGCAGGTTCTGGTTCCGGAATCAATCTCAACCGTAGATGCGATCCGACTGCGCCTCTCCGCCATTGGATCTAGTATCCTGTACCTGATTCCGCCGAATTGTGTCATTTTAACCGCTATGCAAGTTTATGAGGCGGATTGGATATGGACCGTTGATCCACCCGAACCAACCCGACGGCCACTGATCTGTGCGCCTGATAAGCACCCGGTCAAACTTTTATCTTCCTTGCATCTCTGAGGAGCGAAGAGAATACTAGCCATTGATTTTCTTCCTTCTTCCATTGCGGCCTAGGATCTTCGGTGACTTGATCACATTTTGCTTATAGCTCCATTTTTACGATATATCCTTTGATCCAAGTATCCAAACAACCATCTTTCTTACTCCACCATGGTTTCTTATCCTCTTGATAAATAATGGTGTTAACAGCTGGCTCCATCTGGGGATGATATCCTCCCTGCGAGGTATCAAAGAACTCGTAGACCAGGTGGCTGTTTTTGATTTTGGATATTAACTCCCAAAAACCCATCTTTTGTCTTTTGTAAATATATCATTTTTATATATTTTAGAAAATGAACGGTAGGCCTCCTGGATCTTAGGGCTTTCACTGCGAGCTTCAAATGCACTCGGCTTACCATTCATGTTTATTTGTAAAGAAAAACAAGTATATACAATCTATGATACAAAATTTTACCTTCCCCTTCAGGACAGGTAATGCTTCAGATATCTTCCATTTACAGGGTTACTCTGCAGAAGAACCCCGTTAGTATATTCCAGCAAAAACACATTCTGTCCTCTGTACCCAGCAACAACATAAGGTCTGACCCACATAGGGTCGAACTTTCCATGCTTGTCTTCGTTAGGAGCATCCCACTTCAAAACCAGGTCATCAATCTGAAACTGCTCTTCCTTAATCCTTCTGTCAAAAGTATTCTTCATCTTCTCTTGATGAGACTGCACTTTGTCATAAGCCTTACTTCTTCATTCTTCCAGCTCAATGATCTGATTTATCCTCTGCTATATGTGATTTGGTTCTTCTTGTTGATCCTGGAAATATCTCATAACTGGTACCCCTAATGATGTTGGAAAAATTACTTCAGCACCATATACCAATTGAAATGGAGACATGCCGATTGCTCTTTTAGTACTAATCATGTCAACCCATAGAGCATATTTTAGTTTGGTGTGCCAGGACCTCTTATTATCTTCCAACAGCTTTTTGATAATCCTCACCACGCTTTTATTTGAAGATTCAGCTAATCCATTTCCTTGAGGGTAATATGCAGTTGAGTGATTGAGGCTTATATGATATTTATGACAAAAATTAATCATCTTCCTGGATTTGAAATCAGCTGTGTTGTTTGTTACTATCCGTTTTGGACACCCGAACCGGGCCAGTATATTTTCTTCAAGAAACTCCATAATCACATTCTCAGTGGCCCTCCTGGTAGGAATTGCCTCTATCCATTTAGTAAAATAGTCTGTAGCTGTCAAGATCCACCTGTGCTGACCTGATGAGTTGGGGTTTATTTCACCAATAAAATCTAAACCCCATTGCTGGAAAGGAGCCTCAATTGTTATTGGATCCAGAGGGAGAGACAGTACCTTTCTCTTACCGTCAAAAATTTGGCATTGATGACATTTGCTGGCTTCTTTATATACATTAGAGAATAACGTAGGCCAATAGTAACCAGATCTTAGGATTTTGTTTGCAGTCACCTTCCAAGAATGATGTCCCCCGCAGTCTCCTTTGTGAAATTCTCTGGTAACTTGCTGGGCTTCGTCCTCCAATAAACAATTTAGTAGAAATCCTCCAGGATCCTTCCAATAAAGATATTTATTTATGATACAGAATTTAGCAGATTTCAACTTTATAGATCTTGCTCTCGATTTAATTAATCCTTCTGGCGCTTGCAAATTTCGGAGGACATATACAATACCAGAATACCATGGAGATGCTACAAAATCAGCCATCACTTCTATCTCTATGTCCACTTGATCAGACTGGTGAGTCAAAAAATTGATCTATAAAGATTCACAATTTGAGTTTGTCATCATCTTTGCTAACCCTTGTCCTTTAACCAGCTTCGTGGGTTTTATTTCTATATCATATTCCAATAATGTAGCTATCCATCTCGCCCTCCTGCCTTCGGGGTCTGGCTGAGTCAAAATTGCTTTTACTGTAGCAGTTGGAACATGTGCAATTACATGGGAATGCAAAACATATATTCTGAAATCCTTTAATGCTTTAATCAGAGCATAGGCCTGCTTTTCCATGATATCGTATTTCAACTCCCCATCCCGTAGCATTTTACTGAAAAAGGATATGGGTTGTTCCAAATTTTCGTCATTCTTCTGCAATAATACTGCTGCTATAGTATGTTCCGAAGCATATGAGAATACTGAAAAATCCTCGGTGAAATATGGACTTATCAAAACAGGAGCTTCTGAAATTGCTTTCTTGATTTCCCGAAATGACTCCTTAGCTTCTATATTCCACTTTATTTCATGACCCTTCTTCAACATATTTGTAATATTCATCAAGATCTCGGCAAAGCTTGGTACAAATCTCCTCAAAAAATTTACCTGTCCCAGAAATGATTGTATCTCCTTTTTGCTTCTGGGTTCTTCCACCTTCAGAATTGCACTTACTCTTTCAGGGTCAATCTTTATGCCATCCTTGGATATTATGTGGCCTAGCAGCTTTCCTTCTTCTAATGCAAAATTAGACTTCTTAGGGTTCAGAGATATGCCATACCTCCTACACTTCATGAAGACCTTCTCCAGATGATGCAGATGTTCTCTGTCAGACTTTGAGTAGACTGTGATATCATCCATATAAATCACCACGAAACTTCCAATTTCTCCTGCAAAGGCAATGTCCATAGCTCACTGGAAAGTGGCACCTGCATTCATCAAACCAAAAGGCATCTTCGCATACATGAAAGTGCCCCATGGTGTAGTAAAGGTAGTCTTCCCCTGATCTTTTGGCAGCACTTTGATCTGATTATACCCAGAAAAACCATCCAGCATCAAAATCCTTCCGGCTTCCACCACTTGCTGTAGTATATGATCCATCTTGGGTAAGGGATAGTTGTCTTTCATGGAGACCTTATTCAAATTGCGGAAATCTATGCACAGTCTTATCTCTCCATTCTTCTTTCTGACAGGAACCAAATTTGTAACCCATTTAGAAAATCTGAGTGTAACAATGATCTTAGCATCAAATAACTTCTTTATTTCCTTCTCAATGACAGGGAGCAACTTAGGATTGATCCTCCTGAGTTTCTGCTTAAAAGGATTTTCTCCAGGCTTTATAGGAATAGTGTGCTGTATGATAGATGTATCATATTCTTTGAGATCTTCATAACTCCATGCAAACACATCTGTATATTTTTTCATCAACTTTACATACTCCTCTTTCTCTTTTTCTGGCAGCTTCTAGGATAATTTTATGATTTTAGGATTTTCCTCAGTGCCAATATTTTTATCTTCAACGGCATCACCAACAGGTTTCACTTTGGGGTTCATGGCAACATCATTTTGATCAAATAGCCTTTCTAAAGGGATCAGGCCTCTTGGTATGAAATTATTTTTCAGCTGGATGATATCCTTACCTCCCAAGGTCTTCTTTAACCTCTTAGTATCTTCTTCTGATTCAGTTTCTTCATCATCTCTAGGGGTCCTATCACTATCATTTTCATTGTCAAAATGAGTATTCACAAACTCTCCTGACAACTCTAGAAATCTTCGGATCTGCATATCATCTTCAAACACCTGCCAGTATTTGGAATTGTCAGGGATAGAAGGTCTGTTCAAAATCTCCACCTGGTATTCTTTTTGACTAGTCATTGGGATCTCAAATCTTCCAGCAGATACTGCCAAAGAATCAGCCACCAAATTGTCAACCCTGGGAACAACCTGAATCGTATGCTCTGTGAAGAAATTACCAAGCATATCCCATACTTCATTTCTGTAAGCCCTCATCTGAGGATGCCTGGCTTGATAACTCTCATTTACCTGGTTTATCACCAACTCAGAATCTCCCAAGATCCTGACTCTCTGAGCCCCCAAATTTTTTAAAGCATGTAATCCTAATAACAGAGCCTCATACTCTGCTACGTTATTTGTGCATTCAAAAAGCAATTTGTATGACAAATCTTTGAAATCATGAATAGGAGAAATGATATAGACACCAGCCCCAGCACCAACCTTCGCAACAGATCCATCAAAGTACATGATCCATTGGCCTTCTTTTTTCTGCTTTGCTTCCAAAGCTTCCTGCTCCAAATTTTTTTTTTCTCATTTGTCTCAGACTTCTCTTGCAATGTCTTTTCTACCTCATGTGGGACAGCCTCATTAAAGAAAATGGAAGACCCCAAATCAGTATCAACAGCATATATGTGATGGACTTCAGGTTTATCTTGACTGCTAACCACATAGGGAGTTCTTTTTTCACTATATAACCTTCTGCTACCATCTAGAACGGGAATCGTTGCATATGACATGTCCATCTGTAAACTACCTTTCAGCTTGGAGGTCCAAGATCTTGACAGCAATACCGCAAATTTAGGTGGAATATTTGCTACCACCACATCCATGACTATAGTTTTAGATGGAAATTTATTCAGGGTCACCACCATGTCTTTAATTAAACCAAGGCATTTTACTCTCTTAGAATCAAATGAGTATAAATCCTTATATGGTCTAGTCACTTCTAATCCCAGACTTTCCATGAATCCTTTGGGAATTAGATTATGGGATGCCCCTGAATCCAACATAGCATTGTGGACCACTTTGTCAAGCACATTTAGACTTAAATAGAAAGGAGGAACCTCTTCACCTTCTAAATTTTCAACTTTTGGTCCAAATGAAATAGCAGGATTATCATCATTTAGTTCTAAAATGTCTGACTGCCATTCTCCTTGGTTTTTGATCATTTTGGTGATAGTATCCTTGTATTCATTGTTTCTCAATAATTCATTAAATGGAACAGATATTTTTAGTTTTGAAAGCTCACTCTGTAAGTTAAAACCAGCACCAATCTTTTCCACATCAATCGGAGTCGCCTTCTTTATTATTTTATCCCTTTGTACATCATTTTCAATCTCTTTACCCACAAAGGGTTCCTTTTGTAGTCCTTTCCCCTTTTCTGCATTTAAAGAACTAGAGGAAGGCTGATTTGGGTTTGCCTTCCCCTTATTTATGGGGACATCCCTATTCCTCAGTCTCATTTTCGTTTGCACATCATCCATCGCATGCAAATAACCTCTCTGATAGAGCTCATTTTCAAATTCTTCATTTGGACCTTCCTGCGCAAACATGTTATGTTCTTCTTCAGTAAGATATATTTCTGAATCCTGTTCTCCAAACAGATGAATCTCATTTTCAGGTGGATCTTCTTCATCACCAACATAATTTTCAGGGAAAGGCAGACGGATAGGCTGTTCTTCTTGATTCCTTGGATTCCTCTGCCGATTCTGGGGAGGGACAGGGGGATTGGGTCTTCTGAAATTTGGATTCCTGATTTGGGGATCCCCCTGCTCCCTGTTGAAGGGCCTAGTATCCATGGTTAACTTATCCATCAACTTTTCCATAGTATTCAACATCGTCTCAAATTTAACATCAGCGGAAGAAGATGAAGTAGAAGGCATATTTTCTTCCCTTCTCCTCCTGTCCATGTCTCTATGTTTTATCTTCCCACTAGCCATCATGTTAGCTTCCACTTCTAGGGCATCAGTAAACATGGCAGCAAGAGTTGACAATCTCCTTTCCCGTAATGAAAATGCAAAATCATTATCAAAAGCTCCAGCATAATGCAGTTGAGCAGCTGCAGGAGAAGGTTTTATATCTTCAGGAATAGAGTTGTAAGCCCTCATGAATCTGCTCGAGAATTCGTGAACAGACTCAAAACCCCCCTTCTTAAGACTATTGTACTGAGATAAAAGCTACAGAGGGTTCTGTTTATCGTCCCACCTGTCCAGAAAGGAATTTTGAAAAGCCTGAAAATTTTCTATAGATCCATTAGGTAAGTCTTTAAACCACTTCTTTGCCTCCCCAAACAAACTTTGGGCAAATAACCGCAATTTGACATCAGGATAGTCAACTTCTTCCAAGTCAATGAAATCTTCAAACTTGGCAACATGTTGTTTTGTAGTTATATCACCCTCCCCATCAAATAAAGAAATCCTCTGAGAATAATTTTGGGGGAGATCATGTAATACAGCTGGCAAACGCAAGGGAGAAAATCTAGCGGCCATTAGCCTAGGTGGGTTCACAGGAACTGCAGTACTTTGAGAATGCTCAGAGGCTGTTGTTTCAGCTTTAGAGGTTTGTTGCAAGTCCTTCCAGAGGGAATCTAACAGATAGGATTCTAACCTACTAGGCTTCGACCCTGTATTTTTGAGGTCGGATTCAGACCTAGCTCTCAACCCACAAGGAATGAACTCAGTGTTTTTTAGGTCGGGTCCAGATCTAGTTCTCAACAGGGTCTGTGCAGTATTGACTTCCCATGCTGGATTAATATGAGAATCTGGTGATGATGATGGGCCGAACAAAGGAAAATATAACTTCTCTTTATTTTTTCTCTTAAACAACTTTTCTGGATCTTCAAAGCTTTTCAGGATCTCGGTATTAGAGTTACCTCGTGTATGTCTTCTTGAAGCCAGAATGCCGTTCTTGAATTCTGAAACAATTTCACAATGAAGTCGCCAGGGCAAATATACAACCTTCTTTTCTCTTTGAAATTCTTGTTTGCCCACAGAAATCTCTCTTAATCTTTGTCGTTCTCCAGGGGCAGATAAGCACTTTCGTCCCCGGCAACGGCGCCAGTTTGTTAGCACTCAGAATGTACCCAGGTTGTAAAAGGTATACTCCAAGGTAACAACAAAACCACTTTGGGAAGAAACTGGTATTTTCTTCCAGAGAGCGATCTCTCAATAAAGATTTAACAAGACCAGATTTAAAATAACATTCACAGATTTATGTATTTGGCTAAAACAATAACATAACCATTGGGCATGGAGTCATATACAATACAAAGATACCACAAAGACATATACATGATATTCATCAAAGGCAAGGTAATCATATCATCACAGTCATTCAAATTGATTTTGGTGGAACAGAAGAGATGAAGAAACAACCCATTAATACAGAGCATCAACAAGGATGAGTTCTATATCAACTTTAGCAGAAAAATTCATATAATATCTGAAATGATAACCAGAGCATAAATACATGAATTCTGATCATCTAATGCTATATTCCAGATACGAGGAAGAAACAAAATGGAGTGTTACACAAAGAAGGTACAATCACATAAAAGAAAGAAGCACAGACTGTAATATCAACGACACATGAATCTATGACAAAAATCTCATGCATTCACTTTGTTATTTCAAAAACATATATGTTCTCCAAAATTATTCACGACCCGATGGGTTCCAACCCCCATCTCTTAAAAAAGATGCATATTTATACATAAAATGATCGGTGCTCCAACAAGAAGATCAATAACATAATGATCTGCTTAATTTAGAGTTTGTAACTGAATTCCTAACCCCTAGGAAGTTTGTTACAACTCCAATCCTAACAAACCACAAAGTATGAATCAACTTGAAAACAAACTTTGTCCCATCAGCTCCACGTCTTTGCCCCATCAGCTCCACGTCTTTGCCCCATCAGCTCCACATCTTTTCCCCATCAGCTCCACATCTTTGCCCCATCAGCTCCTCAGTGCATGACACCTGTTCTTAAGGATGGAGAATATGCTTTGTCTTGCCAAACCGCTCCACATCTTTCCACTGCTCCGAACTTGGGGTGTCACACTCCATCATTTCCTGAATAGCTACCTCGAGCTCCATATATGCTTCATAGGACTTTCTGGGCAATCTGCTCCTGATGATGGCGAACTTTTGCAGAATCTCGAAATCCTCTGTGAGCATATCCACGATGGTCTTCCCTGTCAAGTTTTTCTCCAAATCATTGAATTTGGTGTGATCCATGCGGCACTAAACAAGCAGGTTATGATAATGTTCTTGTGAGAACATGCACCCTTCTCCATCCTAGAAATAAGGCAATCCGTCCTCGAACAGTTCTTTAAACTCCTGTTTAAAATTATTTACCTGCAGCAACAATCCTTCTGACTTATCATGGACCATTTTGATTAAGTGATGCTTATGGATGATTTTCTTTGCCCACATCACTATTGACACTCTGTCCTTTATGCCCAATTCCTGCAACTTCTGATATGACAGTGAATTTAGAAAATTTAATGTGTTCTGAGCCGTAACGAGGGGTCTTTTCTCCATATGTTCGTTTACCAATGTCAGCCTCTGGTGGGCCAGATTTATCATTATATTCAAATCATCAATGAAATTTAAATAGTGCCTGAACTTGGTAATTTCTATACACAGGGTATCCCAAATGATGTGTTTTTCCCCCTGAAGAGGGCCTTTGCCAATGCATTTTTCTTTTAGCTCATTCAATTTCTTCTATAATTGATTTCTGTCCTGCAGTATTTGTTTCTTTCTTTCACTTACTCTAGCCAATTCAGCTTTCATCTTCTCATTCTCTGCTTTCAAATCTTTGATTGCTTCTTCCTTCAAACTCACCTGGGACATTGGTACTAACAAATCATCAGTAGAGAAATCATCTAAAGGCTTCTGGATATTTACAATAGACAGGTCCTCGCCAGTGGGAGTTTGGCTCATCAACTCTTCCATAATCTCCTTCTCTTCATTCTGATCTTTTTTCATCAAGGAGATTTGGGATAACAGTTCTTCCCTTTCGGCTTCCCACTTCTCTTTTTCTTCTTGTAGCTCTCCTGCTCTTCCTTTGTGTTCCATCATCTGCTGATGGAATTTATCCTTTTCTTCTTGGAGGGCTAGCAACTCATATGACTGAACATGTTCAGTACCTGGGATCTTCAGTTTCTTCTTCAGGACCTGGAGCGCATTATCCTTTTCCTCTAACAATCTTTTGACCGCCTGTGTACTGTCTGAACTAGCAATGTCTGTCTGCAGCTTCTTAATCTGAACAACATTTGCTTTATTTTCCACTTTCTCATGTTTCAACTGAATCTCCAATTTATCTATCAAAACCTGTAATTTACTAATCTTCACCATGGCTTGTAGTAAGTCTGAGTAGAGGATATCACTGGTATGTTTGTGGAGTTGAATTTTATCTGGAGTGTTGATTTTGTCTAACTGGATCTCCATTTCAGCCATTTTCTTTTCGCTTACCATAGCCATTTTAAAAGTATTCCTCTCGGCATCTCTAGCAGAGACCAGAGAGGTCTTCGAAATGTACAAACTTCTAACCTTCGGGAGCAAATTCCTTGTTTCCTCCATAGACTGTTTCCTCTTTTCCATGTAACTGGCTTTTAGGTCTTCCTTCGACTTAAACACGTGGCATAATTCTGAACTGTCTACATCACCCCCTGTACCTTTAAAAGAGAATTGACTTACTTGTACTGCTTTCAGGGGAACTAGGGCACCTCTTTTGGAACCATCAGAGACCTCCTCATCTACAATTTCACCACTTTGCAGCAGCTTTGTCCTTTTATGGGGGCCTTCCTCGTCTACATCCATACTCTCAGTTTCCGACAAACTCCTCTTGACCAAAATACCAGCACCTTCTGTTATTTGGGCTACTGTCTCTTCATCAGACTTTGACCTGTCGATACACTGTAGCAAATTGGCCATTTCAGCTAGCCCCTCAATAGTTTGATGCTCAAATGGTTTATTCTTGTTTTCCTGTTTTCTCAATGAGATCACCTGGTGGGGGTCGTAGTTCATATTTACATCTTTTATGAAATCCATATTCTCCATCAACTTTTCTACAAATTCCAGGGCACCTTTACCTTTAAAAATGAAAGGGCCGACTTTAAATGGAAATTTAATATTCAAATATTTCTTGAAAGCACCAAAGTGCTCTTCCTCAAACAGCAATCTCTGCCTCATGAACTCTAGTGCGAAAATCCTTGGGGTCAAGAAGGATGGTAGCCTATAAGGCTGACCAGTAAAGCCATATATTCTTAACACTGTGTAACCTCTGTACAGGAACCAGTCCCCCACCCGATCTTCGGGTGACGACTGCATTAGGCATCTCATTTCGTCCAGGACACGGGGTAGGTCCTCATCAAATAACATCCTGTATATTTCGGACATGATCGAATTGGCAAATTCGACCATGTTGATTTGCTTGGGAAAATCATAAGAATGTAGAGCACTTAAGAACTTTAATTCAGTAACATTAGAACATAATAACATGTTAAGCAAGTATGTTTGAAACCTAAAGAACTGGACCTTGGGAAATTTAGTCAACTGGAGGTGGATCACTTCGGCAAGGTACTCATCTAAATTAAGCACGGGGACTGACTGGGACTCGGGACTTAAAGAATTTATTTTTGACAAGAAACCAAGGATAACATCACCTATATGACAATCGTCATCTAGACCTAACACTTGACAGACCAAAGACATTACCAGTTGCACCTCAGTTCTAAAAATGTGCAAGGGGTAAGGTGAGAAAAGGCCTTCAAGATACTGACCTTCCTTCAGGATACTTGACAGGAATCAAGAGTGACTTTCACTTTCGCAATTTTTGAAAAACTCAGCAAGGTCAGATTTGTTTACAGACTCACGATTTATAGGGTAGCTTTCGGGCAGATTAAGGTTTTCTCTGACGACTGAAGCATCAATTTTACACAGTATTTTCGACGCGGACCGACTCACAATGATCCTCTGAGAGGGAGAATAGTTCACCGCGCACCATTCGGCAAATTCAAGGAAGTGGAGGGTTTTATCAAGGGAGAAATGGTACAAAAAATACTTGCATACATTCAGAACGTCATTCCCCTGTGAAAAATAAGACCACAATTTCTCTTTGTTGCCGGACACACTCCCTGTGGACAGGAAGGGGTCGCAAACGCCCCTGTGTCTGTCTACTAAAAATTCCTCTCTGTCATCCGCGACCCAACCAGACACACGAACCTCGCTCCCTTGTTCCATTTCTTAATTTATAATGGTAATTGGATGAAGGAGTTACAGGATTAAAGTCCTACCTGGCGTACTGTGGAGGCGTGTGTTCGGAACGTGCCTGGTATTGACAAATGGAAGCTCCCAAATCACCAGGTCCTTTTCACCGGGTCCTGAGCAAATAAAATAATCATTGGAGAGGTCAACCCTGCCTTTATAGGACCACCCAATTCGCCACGTGGACAGCATTTATTTCCGCAACCACCACTTATCCCTAACTGCCGTGCACTTCTATTTTCCGGTTTCATTCAAGACCGTAGATCTGGTTTCTCTTTAATTTCTGGCCTTTGGATCGTGTTCCACGTATCCCGTTCCGCTCGACGCCTTGGTGATAAACGACGTGCCAGTCTCCATCCCAGAATGACCTCCTACCGTTGATGAAATCACCTTTTATCATGAGCCGTTGGATTGGGTGACACGTACCGAATTCCGCTGGGAGTCTGGGACTTATCCCCTGTGCAAGTCTCAACCCTGGAATTTATCCCAACCGTTGATCATTCCGCCTTTAAGTTTCGACCGTCGGATCAAGCACTATGTAATGAATTCCACTGGGCTCCTTTCTTTTATCCAACGTGCAGCTTTGATCCCCGGAATTGTTCTCAGCCGTTGATGTGCTACCCCTTTAACTCTCCACCGTTGGATCATATGCCACGTACCAAATTCCACTGGGCACTTCGGAATTATCCACCGCGCTAGTTTAATCTCCGGAAATCATAATAGCCGTTGATCTGACTCGCTTCGATTTTCAACCGTCAGATCGCTCACCGAGTAACTCATTCTGCTGGGTGCTATAGGCTTATCGGTCGAGCAGGTTCTGGTTCCGGAATCAATCTCGACCATAGATGCGATCCGATTGCGCCTCTCCGCCATTGGATCTAATATCCTGTACTTGATTCCGCCGGATTGTGTCATTTTAACCACTATGCAAGTTTACGAAGCGGATTGGATATGGACCGTTGATCCGCCTGAACCAACCTGACGGCCGCTGATCTGTGCGCCTGATAAGCGCTCAGTCAAACTTTTATCTTCCTTGCATCTCCGAGGAGCGAAGAGAATACCAGCCGTTGATTTTCTTCCTTCTTCCATCGCGGCCTAGGATCTTCGGTGACTTGATCGCATTTTGCTTATAGCTCCATTTTTACGATATATCCTTTTATCTAAGTATCCAAACAACCATCTTTCTTACTCCACCATGGTTTCTTATCCTCTTGATAAATAATGGTGTTAACAATCCCTTTCCAATAGAACCGTTCTGTCAACATTCTACATGTTTTGAAGAAACCAAGGTGGCCTGCTAAAGGAGAATCATGAGAACTCTTCAAAACTTTTTGCTTCAAGCTTGAACCAGGGACCATATAGACTCTATGTTTGTAGTACATGATTCCGTCCAACACCTTATACCTATCATCATGGTTAGTCCCATAAAAAATTTCACAAGAAAACATATCCTTGGCATATTCTACTTCTAATATAGCTTTCCAATCGTCTGCTACATCCATTATAGAAATAGAGTGTCTTATAGATAAGGCATCTGCTACCACATTATTCTTTCCCTTTACATATTCAATATCAAATTCAAATGCTTGAACCTTAATCCCCCACTTTTGTTGCTTTTCATTTAGATCTGTTTGAGTGAGGAAGTATCTTAGGCTATTATGGTCAGTTTTGACCACAAACTTGTTTCCCACCAAGTATTGTATGAACTTGATCAAAGCATGCATGATGGATAACATTTATTTGTCATAAATAGAGTAAATATTCTCATGTGGCTGTAGCTTCCTACTCTCAAAATCTATTGGGTGCTTTCCTTGCTTTAGGATTGCTCCAATGCCCTCCCCTGATGCATCACACTCCAAGGAAAATGGTTTAGAAAAATTAAGTAATGCAAGAATACGACAATTACTCATTACCTATTTTATTATTTGGAAATCCTTTCCAGCCCCTTCGTGCCATTGGAAATCATCTTTCTTTGTAAAATCAATGAGAGTTTAAGTGAGTTGGGAGAACCTCTTCACAAATTTCCTATAGTAGGTACAAATCCCAATGAATCCCCTCAATTCGATGATACTTTTGGGACATGTCCATTCAATAATGGATTTTATTTTCTCCAAATTCACCTTCACACCGTGTTTACCAATGACGTTCCCAAGATACAAAAATTCTATCAAGCAAAAATCACATTTTGACATCTTAGCAAACAAATATTGATCACGCAGAACTTTCAATACAACTTCTAGATGATGCAAGTGTTCGTCCCATGTCTTATAGTAAATAAGAATGTCATCAAAGAAAAATAGAATAAACTTACGGAGTTGCTTTTGGAAGATATTGTTCATGCATGATTGAAATGTGGCAGTAGCATTTGTTAATCCAAAAGGCATGGCGAGAAACTCAAAGTGACCATAGTGACATCTGAAAGAATTATTTGGTATGTCTTCCTCCCTCATTCAAATTTGATGATAATGAGATCTAAGGTAAATCTTTGAGAATAACTTTGCTCCATGGAGATTATCCATGAGTTCATCAATCCTTGGAATGGGATATCTATTATTCACTGTCTTGATGTTCAAGGATCTAAAATCAATGCACGTTCTCAAGGTTTCATCCTTTTTCTTCACCATAACAACTGAAGAAGCATAAAGGATTGAACTAGGTCTTATGAGATCCGATTCCAAGGTTATTTAATGGAATCCTCAATCTCATCTCTAATACTTTTGGGGTGTTTATAGGGATTCATTTTGATAGGTTGGGTCCCTGTCTCTAATTCAATGGCATCCTCTGCCCCTATGTTAGGTGGCCTTCCTAGAGGAAGGTCTCCAAAAACATTCTCATACTTACTCAACAACTGTTCTATCTCTTTTGGATGTTTGAAAACCTTTAAGTGAGGCTTGGAATAGGTGATCAGACATTCAACAACCCATTTAATGTCCCCATGCCTCAATGTATATCTCATAGTGTGAGATGACACTACTTGGTGAGGATAAGTATGCATTCCTCTCATCAAGATGAGTTTCAATTCTGAATTTTTGAACCTCATTTCAAGGACTCGATAGTTCAATGGATGATCCCCTATAGAATATAACCATTGGACTCTAAAACCACATTTGTATCAACCACATTCACTACATAACAATTATCAGTAAGTGTGTAATTTCATGGATGTGCATATAATCTCAAATATATGGACAAGGTGGGAATCCCCATGCTTGTATCAATGAATCAATAAAAAATGGGATCTAGTCCTAGAGGGGACCTACTCAATATATGAATAACTGCTGGATACAATGTGTCCAAGAGGGAACAAAGCTATAAATACAATGAGTATATAATCATGGTCCCACCATGGATGATATAAATGATTGACATTGGAAAAATGGAATTCTAATAGAATGTTGAGTCATAATAACTAACACCCCACTGAAACTGAAGGGACCAAAGTGTTATATTTTTAATGGTTATACAATATATAAAAACATTTAAGATCATAACATCATAACCATAAGTAAAGGATCACTGAAAGAAATACAAATGCAACAACACAAGAGAACACAAATATTTTCCTCGGGGAAACCACAATGGAAAAAAACCCCTAAAATTTCCTCAGTATAGAATTTGACCAAGACAGTGTAAAACCCCAGCAACAAGAATAGTTGCTTATATTCCACAGTAGACTCTTTGTCTCTTTCTCTCTCTAGCTCAATACTTGAGTGTAAATGTGTATAATGAGAGAGGTGCCTCACCTATTTATATTCATTAGGTGAGTGCCTCAACTAACTAACTAGGTCATCCAAGTTCCCTAATTAGGGCCAAACTACCTTGGGGGACTCAAAATACATTTTATATAATACTTTTTTGGGTACTATTGCCCCGACTTACAACAGAGGGTTTACCTCATAAATTTTACATGATCAATTACATCAAGGACATCTTCGAATGGAGGAATAACATCTCTAAAGGAGAATACAACAAAAGTACAATAGAATATCTTTCGAAGTTGCAATACTTTAACACTCCCTCTTAACTAGGAAGGTATTCTACATCAACAACATCCATCATTACAACTACACAACTGACTGGTGAATCCTTATATTTCATAGGAAGTTTTGGAACATCATCATACATCTTCATCATCGATCTCAACTGGATCATATTTCGCAATTTCAGTATGTAAACACTGAATCATCTTCTATATCATCTTTTGTAGTATCAGTATGTGGGTACTGAATCACATGAATCATATTCTCTAGCATCAGTATGTAAATACTGAATCATCTTCTGAATACTAAACCTTCTTCTGTAACATCAGTATGTGAATACTAAATCATCTTCTATCACATCAGTATGTGAATACTGAATCTTCTTCTGAATCATCTACTTCCCAACATGAGCATGTAAACACTGAACCATCATCTTTAACATCAACATCTTCTAAAATATACTTGCCAACATCAATGTTGAATCATCATCTGAACCATCATCATCTACATCTTCAGTATGTGAATACTGAACTATCATCATCTGAACCATCATCATTTGCATCTTCAGTATGTGAATACTGAACTATCATCATCTGTATCTCCAGTATATGAATACTGAAAGCATCATCATATGCATCATAAGTATCATCATCTACATCTTTAGTATGGGAATACTGAAACATCATCATCTGTATCTTCAGTATAGAAATATTGAATCACCATCATCTGCATATTCAGTATGTAAATACTGAAATATCATCTATATCTTTAGCATGGGAATATTGAAACATCATCATCTGTATCTTCAGTATAGAAATACTAAAACATCATCATCTGCATCAACAATATATATATACTGAAACAATCAACAACTTCATTAGCATGTTAGTACTAAAAAACAAATCATCTGTAATGATAGATCACCATCTACATTACCAGCATAGAGATGTTGGAACATCATCTTCATCAACACAAAGTGTTTCTGACTTCAACTACATCAACATTAATAGCATAGGGTGTTGAGACTACAGTCATATCAGCAACAACACAAGGTGTCAGGACCACAACCACATCAACACAAGGTGTTGTGACTTTAACCGTATCAACATTATCAGCATAGGATGCTGACACCACAACATCAAACACAAGGTTTTGGGACCATAACCACATCATCAGCATCAACATGCTGAAGCAACCTCATTATCAACATCAATATAGAAATACTGAAATTGCCTTAGCAATTATTTCAACAATCAACAATCATCAGTGTAGTAACACTGAAACTTCAACAATCATCAATCAACGTTGTAACAACACTACAACTAACTCAACAATCATCAGTATAATAATACTGAAGCACACATCTCAACAATCGTTATAACAATACTGAAGCAATTGTTCCATTAAGCATCTCAGCAAGCATCAGTATAACAATACTGAAACAATCGACTCAACCATCATCAAAACATCTTAGAAACCATCATCATCAATCATTGACAATCAACAATATAACAATACTACAGCAATCATCAAACATCAACAACAATCGTCAACAATAAACAGTATAGAAATATTGTGACAACCATAAAGCATATCAACAGTCATCAAAAATCAATCAGTATAGAAATATTGTAACAACCATCAAGCATCTCAGCAGTGATCAACAATAAATAGTATAGAATTACTAAGGATACATCTTTCCCTTCATATTCTTTGGAGCAGCATCACAGTGAGTTATCTGGTAGATCCATCCAGGAATTTTGTCTAACTTACTAACTCTTTCGATCCAAACAATCCTAGTTAGACAAATGGATCTCGATGTGGACCAAACAAGCCTTGTCTGGATTACTAACCCTTTTGGGCCAAACAATCCTAGCCAGACATACTAATCCCCCTAGGATCGACAGGCCTTTAGTCTGGCTTACTAACCCTTTTGGGCCAAACAATCCTATCCAAACATACCCTCCTCTAGACTGACCTACTCACCACTGCATCCAACATCTATTGTCACTCCCTCTTTCGAGAGAGGTCCTTTCAGACTACACCAAGCTTGTCTTGAAAGTATTCAAACTTTACATGAGCCAGAGGCTTAGTCAATACATCTGCTACGTGTTCCTCGGTGGGAACATACTTGAGCTTTGCAGCTCCCTTCATCAACTCGTTCTTTAACATTCTCTTCTTGTACATTTGCAACTGTATCGTACATCCATAACTTCATCATTTCTTCTCTTGTAGGTGATTGCATACAATCCTTCCTACAAATCAAATACAATTGTTATGATTAAAAACATTTTGTAACATATTCAAAATGACAACTTCCCATGCATAAAGATATATATAATCGCCTCTGCATTTTGTGATTACATATAGTATCCTCTGTTGTTAGTCTTCTTTGTATCCATCTATGTCAGTAGATATCGGGATCATTCATCTCGAACTTTGTTGCAAGTTTTCTCTTGTCCTTTATAGGATTATATCTGCAACCTTGTATTAAAGGTTGGGATCTCCATCACTCTAGTTGATCATCGAGTTTCTCATGTGACTGTATGTGCTATCCCATGGGTTCCTATTGAGCTTGTACAAATCCTTCTGTACATAGGTGGTTCTCTGTAGAGAGTCTCAAACTATATAGTTTGCTTGATCTATTCTTTTACTTTGATTACACCAATTGTCTAGTCTCAGATCCATTACCGAAGAGGTGTGTCTAGCACCTAGAGCAATGTCTTTCCAAAATTGAATCTCTCTTTTGAGAGAATCCATGAACCTTGCTTCTTATATTTTGATACTTCGATCGGCGGTATACTTAGTTTTGTAGGCTTACTTGGAAGACTTTACAAAACTTCCCTTCATGTTTTGAACTCATATCCAGACATGATTGTGTATGATCGACTGGTACTTCTTAGATCATATCATCCTACCATTCATCCTTCTTGGGACATTCCTTTGCAAGGTGTCCTTTCTCATCACAATTGAACTATTGAGTTGTGAGATGTCCTTCTATTCTTTGCGGGAATGTTCTTCCTTCTTCTTCTTGGCTTGAGTTGTTAGGGATCAATTGTCATCACTTCTTCAATAAATCATGCATTTATTCATATATGATATTCCTACTAGGACAAATCTCTCGACTGAATTTGGAAGACCATTCAAAGTTATAATTTATGCTTCTGCTTCTTTGTTATTGTCTTCAATGACTTCTAATTGCTCCTTGAGATGAGGTCTTATTGTGAAGTAATCATTGAATGTTTTATTCACATTATTTAAGTTGAGTTTTCAAGGTCATGTTCGTACATAATGTTCATTGCATCAAACATATCCTTGGGATTCTTCAAGGATGATACTGATGACATCCAATGGAGGCAGAAATACTCATCTTTGTTTTGACTAGGTTCTTCTTGGCTTTGACTTCATCTTCATCTAGATCTATAGCTTCTTCTTTGACATAGTTCTTCATGGCATGCTTCTTCAAGTATGGTAAGCACTCTATAATTCCATGCTTATAATTTCTCGACTCTTTCAATCTTGTCCTCAAGCTTGGTATTGTTTGTTATTATGATAAAAATGAGAACCTAAAATGGAAATAGAGAGGATGAAACTTACATGTGAGAATGCTTCAAGTTGATGTTTGCTTGAAGGATATTTTGAAATACTGCTTCTAATGGATCTAGGGTTTGATAGAGAAACCCCAATTTTTCAACTTAGGTATCTTTCATATCTGATTGGATAGAAAGATGCGCCTCCTCAAGGCAAGCTGAGCTGTATACTTATTTTCCAAAAACTGTGGACAGAACTGCAAAATATTTGATGCCCTAGTTTTCTCCAGCGGCAGTGTTGGGTCAAAAAATGAAAGTTCACAGAATGAGAAAATTCTTACATAGAGAGATGTGCCTTCCTAGGGATAATTTTATGGTCCACCTTCAACTGATTTGTGGATGGAAGTTCCCGGAATAGGAAGCCCTAGTTTTTTTCTGGTTTCTTCTGCAGAAATGACCGATCTTGTTTCTACGATATATCTAAACTTACTTCTCTTCTGTGTCTAAAACTTCTCACTGGGGTAGCCTCTCCTATCCTTTTTCCAGCACCATGAGTTAGAACAGAATTTGTTTCACCAATTGGGACTTATGCTAATTTTCCCAAGGTGATGTATTTTAGGAATTTTCATCATAGCAAACTTGTATGGACTACCACGTGTCACTCATTCACCTTCAAGGTTGGGAATGTTTACCACAGAAACTAGAGTTTGTACCCTTTCTAGAACATATTACTAAATCTCATTTGGACCTTCCTAGCTCTAGATATAGTGATTCTCCTTGGTCACATGTTTAAGGTTGAAATCTGGGAGAGGCTAGAATCATGTGTTGGAGGAATCATATCTCCTAAATTATAGCGAATCCGAGTCTAAAAACTTTACACATGCTACATCAGGAATTTATATTGAGCCTGTAAAAGTTTAGGCTCCTGAGAATTCTCCAACATCTAGATATGGCGAATATCCTAAAATTACTAGTTTTGGTCTTGTAGGGTTTTCAAGCTTGAAACCCTAATCTTCAATAGCTGTAGTTGTAGCACTGTTTTGGCTGCACAAAGACTTCTTTCATGGTATATTTGATACCATGTTATATTTTTAATGGTTATACAATATATAAAAACATTTATCATCATAACCATAAGTAAAGGATCACTGAAAGAAAGACAAATGCAGCAACACAAGAGAACACAAGAGAACACAAATATTTTCCTCGGGGAAACCAAAAGGGAGAAAACCCCGCAAAACTTCCTCAGTATAGAATTCGACCAAGACAGTGTAAAAACCCACTAACAAGAGTAGTTGCTTATCTTCCACAATAGACTCTTTCTCTCTTTCTCTCTCCAGCGTAATACTTGAGTGTAATATGTGTATAAATGAGAGAGGCACCTCACCTATTTATATTCATTAGGTGAGTGCCTCAACTAACTAACTAGGTCGGCCAGGTTCCCTAATTAGGGACGACCTACCTCGGGGGACTCAAAATAAATTTTATGTAATACTTCTGTGGGTACTATTTCCCCAGATTACAATGGAGGGTTTACCTCATGATGTTTACATGACCAATTACACCAAGGACATCTCCGAATGAACGAGTAACATCTCCAAAGGAGAATATGACAAAAGTACAATAGAATATCTTCTAAAGTTACAATACTTAACACCAAGATATATAAGTAGGATATAGGAAAATCACTCCTTATAGGTGACTTAAATAATTGAATATCTGAATCAAATATGTCCAGGGAATTGCATCTCAACTAAATACCACTAGAATCATATATCTATAGGGATTCCAAAACATTGTCTCCAATTCAACTTGGATGGAAAAGGAAGTATCTATTTGAAGGACTCCCAAAGAGATTCATTAAAGGAATAGAGTTAGCAATATCCAAGGTCTTCAACCTAATAATGATAGAACCATTAACATATATGTATCTCAATGGTGTGATAATGAGATAAATTCGAACATGTGAGAATCAATCAAGCTAAAGGAAACTGAGGCCTCCCCACAATCAGTCAAAGGGACTCATAAATGATGGTTATGAGGCCAAGGTATGGGTTACCTCTAGGTCTATCCTATAGAATGGATGTGTTGATGTAAATAGAGGGAGACCTACTACCCACAAGAAAAAGGTGTTTCCTGAAAGGGAGGATGAGGGATGCGACCAAGGGATGGGTAAATATGGACAAATATTTGAGACACTGTTTGGGGATACGAGTGTATCTGATTAGGAGAATCAAACTTCCTTTGTTCAGAGTATGAAGCAATGGATAACATGGGAGAATGTGTGGGAACCTTGATGATATCAGGGGAGAGACACAATTGGGGTACCGAGGAACATATTTGCACTAGGATGGAATTCACTGATAGAGAGTAGGGGGTAATGATATTGACTCAAAGGGAGAAAAGATGTCAGTATGAATCCACGGGTGACTCATCCCAGAAAAATGCAAACAAAATAAAATAGGGGTGTTGTTGTAAATGAGACTCTACACAATTTGTTAATGTTGAGGATCATTGTTGATAAATGGTTCCTTCTATGCGTGGGAACCAAAAGGAGATCACTAGGAAGTACTCCATAATCAAGGATTCCTATATGTGTGGACATCTAAGAAAAGAGGGCATTTAAAAGAACTTATTATATAATGGTTGTTGAGGTGGATGGCCACCTCACTGAGATTAGGCAGAATGAAAAGGAGATGGGTGTCCATTGTAGTGATCAAATGAATGGGTACTAGCATATGGAACTTATAGAGGGGTAGGACGCTAATGCTAATTTCCTTGCAGGATAATGAATGGTGGCAAAATAATGTGATTTGTGCAGTATGAATGTAGTGATGCGCTCATGACTTTGCAATATGAAACTTCAAAATTACATAAAGTCTATAAGTATTGGGAGTCCATGGGTAGGCCACATGGGAAATTTAGGGGCTAATCTTATCCCATGAGCTAAATTTATGGGTTTTAAATTTTTAATGGGACAATTTTTTAAAACACCCATTAGGTAGGATTATTCGACCTTTAATTTATTTCTTTTTAATGAATTGGAGGTTAAACCCATCTAATTTAGAAAGGGGATCCATTATGAAAACAATTTCACCCTTCTAAAAATCGATCTAAACCTCTATTTGACAAAAAAAAATCACTAGGTAGCTACCACTCTCCCTCGATTTCTGGCAGTTTCTAGGGTCTCCTTTTCCCTCCATCAATCATGGAAATCGAAGTCAGAGTTACATTCGTCCAGATTTTATGGGCTGAATCTTGTTTTGAAAATTTCTTAATGTACACATAAGAATGGAAATTGATATATACTATTATGTCTTATAGCAACCCATTTGCATCAATGAGAGTTTGGAATGCCATTTCCTCAAATCCAAAGTTTCCCCTTGAAACATGGGGATTGTTATCCACATGATCAGTGATGAAACAATAATGTTTTTGTGGGTGTTTGGGGCATCATTATTGGGTGTTGGGACTTCATTAATAGATGCATATTTGGGCATGCAAGGGGCCATGATGCTGCTTATAACCACTGCCATTTTTTACAACTTGCGTTTGTGTTCTCCTTTCTGGGAAAGGCCATGGGTGGAGCAACCTGGAATCCCACTGTATTTGTTGCTTATTTTGATTTGGGAGTTGCTAGGTATTTTGACATGTTTCTTCTTTTATTTATTGAATATTATGGCTATAAAAGGATTTTTGTAGTAGTTTGTAGAAAATTTCTTTCAACTTGCATGTTTCTAGTAGTTTGTAAAAACCTTAGAGAATAATGTAGTCTTTGCTTGAAGTATGGAACTTTGTTTATTGTATTTGTAAAAGCAATCATAGATTCAATACAATCTGACTCATTAATCTTCTACTAGATATATCATAGTTTTCAGAGACTTTAACTAATGTCTTGACATCACCACATTCTTAATGACCTATTTTGTTTTTTGTATGGAAATATATCATGCATAGTGGTGTTGTTTTTTAATTAGGTTCAACAACATGTGGATAATATTTGGTTGGATAAAAATTTGTTGACTAACTTGGAACACAAATTTTCTTTCTATATAGTGTGGCAATTATTTTTTAGCATAGTTCCAAGTGCATTGAAATAAACAATACACATTTAGAGTTTTTAACCCTATAATTTGGTAAGGTGTGTGCACAAATGAGGTGTTGCTAGGCCCTTGTAATAGCATGGATATATAAATGAGGATCGAGGTGTTGGTGGGAACTCGTATTAATATTAATTCTATTTATGGTGGTGATGAAAAAAATCATTTTTGTTTTCCAGTGATATTCTTAGAATATCATGAATTTCTATGTATTATGATAGTTAGAGTGAGGTACCAAACTACCACCAAAAGAGGGCTTGTTATGTGAAGAGTTATCAATATTTATCTCTTATTTAGTATTTTTTGTATATGTTTTCTTATTACTATATCTGGTTTTATACTTCAAAATATTTTATAATTTAGTAAAAGATTCACCAAGTTTTTACAAGGTTTTATAATTTAGTGAAAGACTCGCCAAGGTTTTACAAGGTTTTATAATTTAGTGAAAGATTTGCCAATATTTTACAAGATTATATAATTCAATGAGAGATTCACCAAAAATAATTATATACATAATATAACTTTGATAAAATAGCCTTCATATTTTCCTCTGTATCATGAGGATTCACCCATTTATTATACATAGAAATTTAGGGAGGGGGGAGGAGGTTCATAAAATTTTCCCTAGTAGGCCAATAAGTGATGATGGAAAAGTAATATGCGGTTGAGTGCAATATCATAGGATAGATGGAATCCCAATCCTATGTGAAGAGTAACGACACGGGTGCCTAATGGAAAGGGGCACTAAGATGGCACCCATGTGAGGGAGGATCTACTTTTGAGGAAGGGAAAATGAAAGAGTGGTCAGGATGGGCCACTTACCTAATGAAAGGGGTTCCAATATGAATAATCAGGATGAAAAGGTTGATGCATATGATGTTCTTCTTATGGGAATCAACTATATGTTTGTTTAAATAATCATACATGTAGGGGATGGTTGTAGGATGGAATTAGATGATCTCATTGCAACATGGATATGTACACATGGAAATGATATCCAATCGTAAAAGTGCATCTAGAAATCAAAGAAAGTATGCACATAACATATAACATAGGAAAAAAGTAAAAATTACATGAAGGAACACAAATCGAGGTGAACAAAAAAATGTCTCCAAAAATATTTCTCAATCATGGAAAATGGATTAGAAATTCAATAAGAGCATAGAATCACAATACCAATGGTGTGAACGACACGTCAAACATATGTCATATGAGGCCATAATACTTAGGATATTACCAAGGCTTAAATAAACATAAATAGGGGTGGGCCCACCAATCTAGGTGTCATTTTTAATATTCACCATTGGAGGAGTGTGGAGAGACCAAAATTTTAGGTGTTGATTTATTTTGATTTGACTGTTAGATTTGGATTTTGCAATTTAGTGGCCTCATCCTCCTGTTTATTTTTATCTATTTATTTATTTTTCTCTTGGGTATCTCAAGGTTCCCTATGAACCCCCTAAGGGTTTTAGCTCTAGGTTGTTGTTGGGTGTGTTCTACTATCTTAAATACACCTAATACTTAATTATCGACCGGGGTTGGTAAGCTTTGAGTTGCTACAAAATATATTAGAAGGTAGAGGGGTTCCTAGGGCATTGTAGAAATAATTTAATAAACAAAATATTGAAAGATCTTTCAAAATGAAAAACCGAGTCAAACTCCTAAAAATTTAATTATTAATGTGATTAAAGAAAACCATCATACTAGGATAATATCAAGCTACTCATTAATTAACTCTTCTTCTTCTTAATCTAAGAATGGGAAAACTTTCATAAACAACTTCAGAAACTGAGAAAGGTCTAATTTATGAATAAGTAAAAAAATAAATAAAGAAGCAAGTAGAAAACTTAATAAAGAAAACTTAATTAAGAAGAGTTCTCTAATTCTTTAGCCTATAAACGTTTTTAGTAAACATACAATTAATGGAATAAATCCTATGCTAGTATCAATCTACAAAGTATTGGTGTATTTTCCAGAAATTAACATGTCTAACCCTAAATTCAATATAAACAACGGTAAATTAAACTAAACTAGAGATACAATTATCAGATATTACAGCGATGATAAATTAGGAAATTGAAGCCAAAAGAAGAAAATCGAATCATAATTCAAAAACATGCTTTGATTGAAAAGAAATACAAAAAGGGCTTTTAATAAATATTTTAAAATAATCTAACCTGAGGTCCTAGAGGCTGATGTAACTATTACCTAATTACCAAAACATAACATAATTCAAAAAGCCAAAGAAATAAAATTGAAAACAGGTTTTAAAAAGTAAACTAAGAACACTAAAGGTTGGATGGAAGGCTGAACGACAGTCTGGAAGAAGGTCTGAATGACAGTACAAACACACAGTCTGAATGAGAGGCTATATACATAGAATAATAAAAACAGACCTAAATGATTTAATTATCAGCTGATTTTGTGCATATGAAAACAAGATGCACAAAGGACAGAATTTAAACCTAATTAATAATTAAAATAATCAAAATGGATTACTAATCTATGGGTATGAAGAGATTGTTTCTATTATAAAATAAAACAAACTAAAATGTTGCTGAATTAATCTATATTTAAACAAAAGTTAACAAAACTAATTCTAACTACAAATCAGACCTAAGACTAACTAAATTTTATCTATCTGTAAATATAACATTAAGCATTTAACCGAAAGAGAAGACTGAAAGGAAAACTGAAAACAAACTACACGTGACTGGTCACTCTAATTCTATAGGCAAAGACTACATTAACTACAACAAACATATGTTACATAAAGTAAATAAATGGACAATTATAATAAAATAATCACATGTACAAATTAAAACAAAACTACTTATATGTGAAAGAGAAAATAACAAAAACACATATGGACATGGAAGCCACTGGTTGTTGAGGGGCCCTCTCAGCAATCAGGGAATGCCTGTCTAACGCCTACGCAAACACAACCATGAACAATAGAATGTACAGACTTTTATTCAAAATATGGGACAAAATTACAGTGTTCTTAGGGACAAATTACATGCATAAACTGGAACTGTCCACACCCCTAGCTCTCAAATGGAGGAGTTTATATATTGTTTTATGAGAGTTTGAGCAATTTGACCCTTTAGTGGTCAACTGCTCTCTAAATTTAGCCAATTATAATGAACATTAACTATTTAGAGGCCAACGCATAGTTTGGTTCCTCCCTCAATGTGATCGTAGCATCTTCAGCATGAGTAGGGTGTCGTGGTGGTGTATCTACTCCTCCTTTCGCGTGGCTGGTGGAGTGGTGTTGGGCACAGGAAATGTACAAGATGGGTCTTCCAGAACACAGGTCCTTCATCAGCATGAACAGAATTCAGATGTGGTGCATAGACTCCTTCCTTAGCATGGTTGATGGTGGTGTGTTGAGAAGCGAAGAATACATAGTAGTGAGTCTCTAGAAAAAGAGCTCCTTCTTCAACGTGAACAGATCTCCTCAGCGTCTGTGGTTTGGCATGTAGCCCCTTCCTTAGTGAAACTGATGGTGTGGTGTTGAACAATTGAGAGCACATGATGGGTAGGTTGTTCCATTCTTCAAATCGCAGACTGGTAACAATTCGAAGGTTAAGCAAAGTAGGCCATGACCGATCCTTCTAGACTGGAATCATTCCTCCCTTTGAACACGTGGGTGATAAGCAGCGTGATGGAGATATTAGGCTGAGATCTTCTTCAATCATCAAACACGTGGATAGAAGGTGGTTTGTGGACTGTTTCAACATTAAATGCCTGAAATCAGTTATGGACAGCGCGCAGCCTGATTAACGAGCTGGACGGAAAGCTAGACAACAAACTGCGTGATGAGATGGACATGCAGCTGGACAACGATTGCACACATCGGGATAAATGCTTGTCTGTTTAACGAGATGAAACTAATATGTCTATTATAAGCTTGCCCAAAAAATTGTAAATCTGCAAACAAATACATAAATTAATGGATATATTAAATATGCTTTAAATAATAGAAATTTAAGTCAATAAAGTTGTAAAAATAATGTTAATAACCAGAGTTGCGTAAACATCAAATTTGTTCTTACCTCGTGCTAAATAACGATTTTCATGACATAAAATACATGAAAGATAATAAAATATGCATTTAAATGTGTTATTTTAATGCCAAAAATGATAACAAAATGAGGCTCAACAGTTCCTCTTATCAAAAGGTTTATAATGATTCAAGTATTGAGTTTCCCTTTTAGATGAGCATTTGGGTCGCACTTGTTCGAGGGATAGATGTGACCCTAAGGTCACACCTTTATAGAGGATAGAAGTGGTGCAAGGTGCACTATTCTCCAGTCTATCCGCATCCTAGGTATTGACTGTATAATAGATAGATGTGACTTAGGGTCACAACTGTCTATTTAACATAAGATACTTAGGTCACACTATTCTCTATGCAAAATGTGACCTAGGTCACAACTTTCTCTGAGAAAGTTGTTGTATTCAATAAAAAAAAAAATTGTTTACTGTAGACTATCCCTTTTGATGGTGGAATGCAAGATGAGGGTGATTTTACAGGAGAGAGATGTCAAAGAAATTAAGAGGTCTATCCATGGTGATCAACTTGTTTACGATGTCTTGGAAATACATGGTTACTCAATTTTCTTGAGTTTCTCAAAAAGATTGTTAAGTGTTGGGACGGAGAGATGGGATCATTTATCATACATGGTGAGTGGGTGAAGCTCAGTCTACATGATGTCTACTTTATGATTGGCCTCCCACAACTAGGTGTGATCTGTGAAACTCAGCCTTTGCGTCCACGTGATGTGGACATGGAGGACATACTAGCTCATCACTCCATGGATGGTGCATAGATTCATGGATACCACATGCTCTTGGTGGACGTTGAGAGTCTAGAGACACAGGTGATCATAGAAGGGGAGGTACATGTACTGGGATCTAGTGGGACCCACAAGCTATCAAGTATATAGATTCTAATTGTATAGCAGTTACTGGAAGGGACCTACTTTGGGTGGTCCTAGGTGTTTCTGATAGCAGTTTGGTGGTAGCTGAATCAATGTAGTCATCACAGTAGCAATTTCATATTTTCAAAAATCATTTGCACTTTTATTATTTGATAAAATGACTAAACTGAGACCCCACTTTGCAGCATGGTATGGTGAGACAATGGATCCCAGGATACATAGGTGGGGAGAGATGATCATACAGGTGGGCGCCAGAGCAATTCGTAGGGTTTTCAGCAAAGGAGTTTTTGCATGGTGGAAACAACTTCCTGTGGTAATTGAGGACTACCCTTACATAGTGATAAACTTCATTAGGTATATATATTTACCATGACCTCCTGGATAGGATTGGGGGCCTAATGGTACGTATGGTTGATGCATTATGATTATAGATGTGTTTAAAAACACTAGCATATATGGTAGCTAGATTTTTATATGTGATGATAGCATTGATGAATTGTCATATGTGTTTGTATATGTGAGGTTGATGCTCCCTTCCTGACTTCCAAAGATGGTGCAACAGGTTAACAAAATCCACCCTAGCCCCTAGACATAATGATGGAGGAGGAGCATAGCGGTAGTCATTAATACTATACTTTGTACATATGA
>LPNX011169872.1:1406175-1424871 GCA_001517045.1 Pseudotsuga menziesii
TTTGAATGATTTACTTCCTTGTTATTGATTATTGAGATACCAATCTAAAATATCATTAGCCATTTGGTCTGGTACACTATTGAAACATCTGGGAATGTGTATGAATGTGATGGATTCAAATTCTCTAACCAGTTGTTTAGTTTGCAGGATTTTTATAAAAAGGAAGGATCGCATACTCGATAATGTTTATTCAATTGTGCAACAAGCAACTAGGAAACTAGATAAACATGAAGGTGAAAAATTCACATATGGAGGGAATCGAACAGTAGGCCAATCAAAACATCGTATTTCTCTTAGTTATTGGTGGATGCACCAATAGACATGCCATTGATATGGATCAAGTCATATGAAAGGGAATAAAGTACTCACACAATAGAGGCAATATTTGGGAATTATCCACTTGCATTGTCAGCATAACTGACATAAATGGTAGGATAAGAATCCATCCGATAAGACTAATGAAACAAATAATGAGGCTCTTTTTCAAAAGGGAAAACAAAAAGAAAAAAAAATATGGTACAAAAAACAATGAGTTCAGTCAAACTATGCATATAATATCTCAGATACAACCTGTTGTGGGGGTTCTTCAAGAGTTGACAATCTGGATCAAAAATAGGTATGCCCTTTTTTGAGGCAGTGTTTGATGACATAGGGTCCCCACCACATGGAATCAAACTTTTATTTTCCATTCTTATCACGAGATTTGGTATAGGCAAGGAAAAGATCACCTTCCTGGAATGTGTGTAGGAATACATGGGTGTTATAATGGTATTTCGATCACTAATTGGAAGATTCAATTATTTGGAGTGCTACACAATGATAATATTCTGCTTTTTCCATGGTGATAAAGTGTTTTTTCATTGCGGTGGTATTTGGTAAAACTTCGACAACAATGTGTAGGGGAGGGATTTAATATTTGACAGGGATAATGAGTTCCACTCCATGCATGAGATGGAATGGGGTAAGCCCTGTCATGGTTTTGGTTGATGTTCGACATTACCATAGGGATGGAAATAGGATATGGTTCCAGTTGGATTTGTGCTTATACACTATCTATTGGAACATGGTTTTGAGGATTTTTTTATGACCTTAACTTGGAAATTTCCCTGAGGGTAATAGGAAGAGGAAAATTGGAGCTCAAATTTCAACATATACATAAGTTCCTTCCAGATAGTCTCCTCAAAGTGATAATCGTGATGAGACACCAGCTGGAAGGAGATGCCAAATCAAGTGATAATGTGGTTAAAAAATAAATACATCATAGTGGCACCATTGCAGTTGAAGGTTGGCATGGATTTAACCCATTTGTTCAAATAGTCAACATCCATGATTATGTGATTATGGCCACATGCCAACATAGAATTGCAGTCCACATAATCAATGGCCCACTTTTAGAAGAGACCAAGGACTATGAATCGATGTAATGGTGCATGATGGTTTCTGTCCTTTGGAGAAAAGAGTTGGAATTTACGACATTGTTTGATTTTCACAATGCAATTGGAAAAAAGGGTTGACCAAAAATAATTGACACGAATGAAGTTTTTGGTTGTTTTCCATCCCTGAGAGATGGTCACCACAGGATCATGTATTCTAGTCATTTAAAACATGTTCGTCCTTAGTGGAGTCACTAAAGGGAACCTACTAAGGGGTTGTGCAACCTCAGTAGAGAGTCAAAGTAAAAGGAAAACAATAAAAAAAAGATAATAATATAAACAAAATGAAGCATATATATACTAAAAAAATGGATGCACTCTTGAATCAAAATGACACATGCAAATCCATTATACAAAGAATCAAATAATTATTTTCATTTATATTAAAAAAAGATGGTACAATAGGGAAAATTCACATTGATGCAGTGAAGATGAAAAGGCCCCTAGAACGATGAGAGAGAGGTTCTACTAGTCTCGTTGTGATATCACAATCTTATATCCACATGTCATGGTAAGGGTATCCAATAGGTTAAATAGAAGCAATAGTAGTCCAACTCCTAGCTCAAAGAGAATCTCGATAGAGTGATGACTTAAGCACAAAGATGGATAATTGTGTTTGAATGAGGGACCTTGAGAGAATTTTGTAGACACTGTAATGGATAGGATAAGGATATATATTTATGTTTTTGGTCCCTATATATATTACCTAATTTGGTCCACGCTAGGGTCCATGCCAATCTTTCCTCTTTTTTATTATGAACGAAGAAGAAACAACTAAAAGTCAAGTTCTAGACCAAGTCACATTTATTTACAAAAAATATACAACTTAGGCCATCGATTACAAATAAAAGGGTGTGACTCGCATCACTGATTTCAGGGAAATAGGTGCAAGCTCAATTTAGGATGGTCCCTTCAAAGTTTGATTTTCATTTTTTGACTTTTTTTAATCATTTTTTCAAGGTTAAGTGGATGGAATGAGGTGGCATGATGACATGTGTGGATGATGAATCCAATGGCATGAAAGGTTAGAATTTTTTTTTTAACTAATACGAACTCCCTCTTATACCTAGAATGATCTCATCCAAAAAAGCTTTGAAACCATGTAGACATTTTGTGAATCAAACAATTCAAAAATTTTGCATCTTAACTAGAGGTTTAGAATCTTAACTTGGTTAATTTTCAGCCATAGGGATGTTATGATATATAAATAAAACAATAAAATGATGATCGATAGTATTCAATCTCTTAAAAACTCGAATCCACTAGGAAATTCAAGAGAAAATATACCAAAGTGTGCTAAAATGTTTAAGCTCTCTAGGGGGACCTTATCATGCATAAAGCATATTTGAAAATCACTATGATAACTATAAATACATCATAAAATCTACCATATATCCTTCAATATAACTTTTAAATCATGTAATAATTACAACTTTAACTTATGTCAAATTAGTGAAACAAGTAAGTGCAAGAAATTACAAAACCCCGAAGAAATGGATGTTTGAAAATTGAATATGTGATTACACAAGTATTGGACAATTTCAAAATTCATCTATATTCATAAATAAATTTCACGTACATACCATGTCATTTTCCTAAGGATAGTACAATGCTCTACCTCTCTAAAATCCTATATAGGGAAAACAATGAAACCCATAACTTACACGAATAGGCTAACATCACACACGCATGTCCTCCAAGGTAAGACGACTCTTCTATTTATATTTAACAAGTACAAACTTAATATATACTTCTCCAAAGGATGAAACAAACCTAGCCCTAGTATTCAATATGCTCTAATAATCTCCAAGAAACCCTATTCAATATTCTCTAAGAAGCTCCAAGAAACCCTAGGAACTCCAAAGAAATATAGATAAATTACAAATGAATAAATAAGAGAGAGATAAATCATAGTGCTCTCCTAACCAAATATCTACACAAGATTAATAAGAATGATGATGAATATGAAAGGGATTTCTCCTTCCTCTATAGATATAAGAGGTAACAAAGGAAAATAATGCATATGTGTGCTTATGCCCTTACAACCAAATTACAAACACACATGTAGGATCACACATGGAGTGCTCCATTCCAAGGGTACTCATGTGATGTCATCCACAAGAAAGGATCTAATACATTGGTTTCTCCATGAGATGTGTCCAACCCTCATCCTACAATCCTTCAATGGCTTCAATGAACCTAATAAGCCATGTACCTACAAGGCCCTCTCCATTTCATGAACACTATTACAACCCAAGTGACCCTAAGTGAAATCAAAGCTTCCATGCAATTGTTCAATGTATTTCATATTGTCTAGGGATCAATTCCCTTCTCCTAAGTACCAAACAACCCTCTAATGTAGGGTGTTCTCTAATAAAAAAAACCACCTCAATGGCCAACATGTAGAATATCACCAAGTTATTTGAATATCTCCAATTCCCTGGGGAATAATGTTATGAAAGAACCAAAATAAGGTTAAGAAATCACTAAGTGATACATATCCAATGTGCATATCTATCACAAACATCTAATTGATGATCATACGCCATGTAGCACCAATCTCATGAAGCACCCTAAACATGGTATTAACACCGAAAGTTAACACTTGAATTCCTCTTGAACTTGCTTGTCAATACTTTTATTCTAAATGATGACATTTGATCCTCTACGGCCTTATTGTGCTTATGTGTCACAATTATAGAACCACCCTTAAGCATCTCATCTTCCTTCCAAAACTCTATGATTGGACATAACATAACTCTTACATCCTCTTTCTTCCTTAATAGGATTTAACATCCCTTAGTATCTACCCCGTTCTCATCTTTCGTTAATAAAATATGAACTTATTCCCATCCTTGACAAACTTTTAAGGATTCTTTCAACCATCATGAAAAACACCTCTATCATATTTCCAAAGTAACCCCAAGAAAATATTATAGGTATCCATGGAAAAAAACATCACACAATATTTTGCCTCTATAACCTCCAATATGGAAGTCAATTATACACTACTTAAACACAATGGCATTAGCATTATGGTCCTTTTGCAACCAAAACACCTTGTATGCATTTGGTAGAGAATTAAACTTCAAATTTAACTTTTCAATAAATTTAGGAGAAACAAGGTTCTCAATACTTCCTCCATCTATAATGAAAATCACAAACAATTACCGTCCACATTATGCTTGATTCAGGAAATTATTTTCTTATAATCTATTTCATTCTCAATATCCTTCTCTCACTACAACATTCTTCTTCACAACATTGGGTTCTATCCTTGCTTGGAATATGTTTCTACTTAAAACAGCAACCCCAACACAACTAGGTTATGTGGACCAAGGATAGTGTTAGTAAGGCTTGGAGAGAGTAGATGTAATGTAACCACAGTCTAACCTCTCAACACTTCGGGAAACCACAAACCCAAGGGAATACCCTAATCAATGAAAGCTGCCTGCACCCACCAACAAACCATAAATACCTTCCACAAAACCTTAATATCTATGATCAATGCCTTATCGGAGTCTAATAATATTAAAAAATACACAATAATTGTGTAATAATGGAGTTATTCAATTCAACAAAAATTTGAAATAATATCATGCCTTTCATGGTAATTTCACGTCTCCCAAGGCATGCCAAATTTTCCAAGGAAACCACTCCAAAAAGTGTGCCCTCTAGGAAAAGAGGACAATTGAACCAGGGAAACATTGTAGGACAAGCCATAAATACCATACACCCTCTAATTCACTAATTATGAGGGTTCCATGTATACCAATGTACTTCCTCAAAAGAGGACTCCTTTTAGGGTTCGTGTATAAAACCCTAAGGAAAATTTTTAGGGAGCACTAGAAATATCAAATCACAATTATTATTGTATTTTTGAATTTATTTAGATTTTAAGGGTTTTTTCCAATAGTAAAATATGTTTAAATTTTTTTGCATAAAATAAAACATGTAAAAATTGATAATAAAAAAAAAAGATTGATAAATAGGATATTAGATTCTTGTCTCAAACTCTAGGAATATGAGAGATCAAGGATAATGTTACACCTCTTAAGATGGTATTCAATACTTACAACTAGGGCTAAGATAGAAACCTCAATGGTTAGGCAACGAAACCCTAATTAGGGAAAATAGATAAGTCCAAGGCCCAAAAAAACAATGGAGAGCTTGTTGGTAGGAAGGTCTCCTCAAGCAAGTTGATAAAATGTTAACAAACAAACCCTAGCTTAGTCCTAATCACTGTTGGGCGCGCACCTTAATGGTCCTTAAGTTAGGTAACTCCATGGGGTTATGAGAGTTTGTAAGTGGAGTTATGACTCAAAATAGTCTTAGGGGTGTCGGGGTTCAGTCAAAGCCCTCTTTTTGTAATAACCCATGGTTTAAGTCCAGGGTTTAGGGTTCGGGGTGCCCATGGTTTAAGTCCATGGTTTTGTAATAGTGCGTTGTATAAATAGGCATTCTTGTAAATAAGTCAGGTTAGGCTTTTGATGTAAGAAGAATGGATGCGAAGCTAAGGCTATTTTGTGAGAGAAGGTTAAGTCCTAGCTGTGTGCATGGACAACCTCTGCAGCTGTGTGCGCAGAGGGTTTTTGGGTGATTAAGGAAATCTACAGCTGTGTGCACGGCTTTAAGGACTTGAAAGGATCTGCAGCTGAGTGCGCAGATCAGAACTGTGATTTTAGTAAAGAGTTGAATAAAACACAGTTTTGTGGACGTAACCCCTATGCTGGGGGTGAACCACATTATATCTGGTGTTGTGGTTCTTTGTGTTGTTTCTATTATGTTCTTTCATGCATTAATAAATATATATCTGATAAATAAGATCACTGCTAACTAAATAACTTCGTTGTGAATTCCCAGTAAAGGGTTATGCAAGTCGTTGTTTGTTTATATAGCTGCGAAGTTATATATGTGAATGTTGAATCTCTGTGCTTATGAATATAAGTTGTTAAAGGCTAAGGTACAGTAATATCCCTCTTCTGCTTGCAGAAACCTGATTCTGCGGCATCCCATAACTGTTTCGGGTGAGACTGCATTCTGCTCGCAGATTGTTGCCAAAAGGGCCAACACTGTGGGTCTTTTATTGGTGCGAAGTTAATAGTATAAATCCCGAGTCTGCCCTATAGCCCAACAAATTGGCTCCATTATCAGTTGAACTCAGTATCTGCTCAATAGGGGTTTACGTCGTACCTCGAGGGCTATGTTCTGGAAGCCCTCTGTGAAGGAAATCGATGATTGGCTTGATGAGACTTATCTGAAATTTGCTGAGCAAGAGAACAAAGATCCACGTCGTAGTGCAAATGACTTTTTGCAAAGGTATTATTTCTGTGACGTTTATGAAATTTTCTTTGGTAGTATCCACATAGAGTTGCACCAGTGGTTATCCAGGTTAACAGAGCGAAGGACAAATTTCCAAGAACGTCAGTTTCCTGAGTGGAGCCTCGCAAGAATTAATATACTGAAAAGGGTGAACAATGAGATCTCCCATGCTGTTTATTTTTGGACAACGCGGACCCTCGAAGCATTTGTGACGGAGTTCGCCATTGACATGAGTACTTCCTTTAGTGAAGTCGAGCGGCAGTTTTTCAAAGGACCAAGGGGTAAGTTTTTGAATTCATTTAGTTTGAGAATTAAAATGCTATTAGCTAAAAAAGGTATATTGCTAATTGAATCAGACTGTTAGATTTAGTTTTACTAACCTATGTTTGCAAGTGAAAATACCTTCGACGAGCAAAGTGGTTTGCTGGGAAGTGGAAAAAGGTACAAGAGGGATTTTGGATCCTATTCCCAGGGTCAGCATACTGAGTATCCCCCTATAAGTCCCGCTGATTCAGAACCTGAAGAAACCCCTTCTGTTAGAAACCCTCCTGTAACCCCGCAGCGAAGACCTATTATCCCTGAGAACCCGTCGCAGTCTGAGAGTCACCCTAGCCCAAGCATTCCTGTCACAGGTCAGTCTACCCCAGCAAGTTCCCCCATGCCTACTTCCAGTCCCCCTCCAACCCCCCCTAGATCCACTATGGCCCACATGCATGATGACATTAAGCTACCTATTTTCAAAGGAACTGGATCAGAGGATCCAGAACAGTTCTGGTTTCTATGTGAAGCAGTGTGGACTGCTAAGACCATTACGAACCAAAATACAAAAAGAGCGCAGCTGGTTACTTCTTTCAGAGATCGCGCTCTGACATGGTTCATGAAGTTTTCCAGCACTCAGAACCATGCATTGGCTGATATAAAAGTAGCAATGATAAAGGAATTTAAGAAGCCAAAATCAGAGTCGCAGTGTATCACTGAATTGAAAGAGACTCAGCAGAGGCATGGTGAATCAGTGTGGGATTTTGATCAGAGATTCAAAGTTCTGCTAGACCAAGTCAGTTTCCCCATTAGGCTTGCGCAGCATAAAGAGTGGTTCATTGCAGCGTTGCTACCACATATCAGAACTCCACTCATACAACAGAAGGTTACCGATCAGCAGGAGGCTCTGGAAATCACGATGAAACTTGAAACCGCTCCTGTCAAAGATAATTTTGGTATTGCTCAAATCTAGGCGCAGTTGGTAGTGATGGCTCTCGAGCTTCGCGATATGAAGAAAGGAAAAAATGGTCACGAAGAGGTTTGGTGTACACAATGTCGAATAGAAGGTCACGACAAGGAACAGTGTCCTGTGGTAAGAAACTACCTAAATACTGGTGCACCAAACCCGTTCAACCCTACTGTTCTATAATGTGAGATATGTCGGACAATTGGCCAACATCGACCTAAGGACTGCTATCTTCTGCAAAGATATGTGCAAGTCCCTAAGAAACCTTATTGCAAGTTCTGTAAATCGGTGGGACACAATTAAGATGAGTGTCGCAGCTTTGACCTCATGAGAGAACGGACTTACGATGCTTATCGGGTACAAAATGAGGGACAAAGCAATGATGGTTATGGGTACTGCAGTGGTGCATCAGGTAGAGGTACTTTTGGAGGTCGCGGTCGAGGTGGTATGGTCGGAAGAGGAAGAGGCCAGGTTGTGTGTTACAACTGTAACCATGTCGGGAATCTAGCGAGAGACTGTCAGAACCCCACTACGACATGTCGGTATTGTCGAGCCATAGATCATGTGATCGAGAGGTTCCCGCAGTTGCTAGCTAAGATTCGGGAAAGAACCAATGCCCCTACTCAGAATCTTCAGATGATTTCCGTCGAGCAGAGACCTTCCCCAGCCATTCATGTTGTTACCCGGAGTGGAGCTACGACGGGAATATAGACTCAGGAGCAACAGCCTGAGGAGGCTTGGGTTCGTAAGGCCCCAGTGAAAGTCCCAGCATTTGATATGGAAAGAGAAAGAGAGACATTCATGGAAGCCAAGAAAGATTTTGCTGATCCTAGCACATCAGTAGCACCTGCGCAACAACATCAGCAGCAGTTGCAGCCGCACGAAGCTCCAATGGACAAAGTAAGTACATTGGCCTCCTTTTTACAGAGTTGTTTGAAGCTCCTATGAAATCAGAATGCTTTAAGTGAGCTGCAGAAATTTATTGCTTCCTGTGAACCTCAGCAAAGTACTGGTCAGGCAAAAGTTGTTAATAGAGTCAGAAGAATTGGCAAGGAAATGAGATTAAATGCTCAGATAGGAGAGTATGATATGGCTAATGTTATCTTGGACCTAGGATCAGAGGTAAATGTATTAACTAAGCAAACTTGGAAACAAATGGGAAAACCTACCCTTGATTGGTCACCAATACAATTGAGATTAGCCAATCAGTAGAAGATTGTGCCCCTAGGATGGTTCCCTAATGTCCCAGTAGATATTGATGGTGTCTATACTGTAGCAGACTTCGAAGTTATTGAGATCATTGACGACAGCAACCCCTATCCAGCCTTGCTAGGAATTGAATGGGAAATGGAAAATGCGGTAGTCATTAACCTTAAGAAGAGATAGATGACTTTCGAAGGGAAAGATTTGCGAGTCATAGTCCCACTGGACCCCTCACAAGGAGAGAGATACACAGAGACAGTAAAAGATGAAGACCATGAAGTTTTGGATCACATCTACAATATCATAGCTAAGGAGGAAGATTATGTTGATCCTACTACCGAAGGTATCATGGATTGGTAGTGCGACAGCCCCTACATGACAGATTCAGATGATGGGTTAGAAAACTGGCAGAACAGACTTTATGAGCTGCATGGACATAGATGTGCCAGAATTACTAAATCTATTAGATGGCTTGGTGCACAGGTAAGAGTCCTACCTAATTTTGATGACTTGTCTGACCCAGAACAGTTTATTGAACAATTCTCATACCAGATACCAGATCCACAGAAAAGAGGGACTCTGGATTTAGTATTCAGACCCACAGCAGCCAGATGGAGGGATAACCATAAGAAGTACATTCCTAGTTGGGAAGCTTGTTAGAAATCTCTTAACCTAAGATTTGTGGATCAGCTCCAGGAGGTGCGCAGTAGGTTTGATGGGCAGAGAGGCCCGTAGGAACACTTGGAGCACTGTTATGAAGCATGGAAACATGTAGCTCGACGGGTACATTGGCTTATACGTATCCGGGAACCTGTAGCAGAGAACTGGTTTACGGCAGTCGGGCTTCGGCATGCTGATATGTCTGGTGACAAATAAATAACTAAGTACCGACCTGCAGGATTGAAGCTCACAGCTTGGTCGCAGAATTTGTCAGGATGTTCCAAAGGTCAATATGGTGTCGATGGCCCTTATTGTGACGCAGCTGCAGACCTGGTTGCACTGTAGCCCAAAAGCCGACCATTGGAACACTGTCGATTTGGTGGCGCCGATACTTTAATTGCCTTAATTTCCTGTCCTAATGGTATCCGCCGAAATCTAGCGCTGTGGAAACAGGATCTCTATCAGATTTGGCGCCTTCAATGCACATTTATGGCAGATTTGGTCAATGGATTGTATATGAAGACACCCAGGCACAGGGAAATCACATTCCGCATTTCCTTGAGTTTCACAATTGAACCCATGTCAGCTGATCATGAACTCCAGGACCTATTGAGAGAATTTGAACAGACGGGTTTGCAGCACATCTTTGCCCCCCAACCTAAGCCTACAGCCCGTGAAGAGACTCTACCAGCACGGACTCCACCAATGCAGACACGATCTGCCAAGAAACAGTTTAAGACGGAAGTTCGTTCTAAGCAAAACGAAGACCGACACAAACAATCCGGGAAAACATCAGAGGATCCCGGAATGGATCCGCCTGGTTCAGTAGAGATCCCAATTGAAGGAGAGGAGAACATTGCACCACAACAGCCACCATATCTTCAGCCTATTCGACCAGGAGTTAAACCACCTCGGCGGAATGCTAAGTTCACTATATGCACCCCCTCGCTGCCCCTAGGTGTGCAGCTGGTTGGAACAATGATAGGGAAAATAGATCAGCTTAAGTATGCTGACCACGACACAAGTGACCGTGGGAAGTTTCCACAATTCGCACCTGCCCAATACTTGCATTTCGTTAAATATCAAGAAACTGGGGCGACCTTATTGGAAGTAAAATAGTGGGCTGTTGGATTGGATCTAGATGGTTTGCTGAAAATGCTCGATGTTCCCCATTTTGGTCATAGCACATAGGTCACCATCGTGGTCAAGCAGCTGCTGGCGTTAGTGCATGACGGCTACCTATGGACCAGCGACAAGAAAATTCTTATTAATGGCGAGCTCATTCATAGGATCACAGGATTACCAATTGCAGGGCCTGATCTAGGGACAGAATTTCCCTCAAAGCACGAAGATACGAAGCTCGCACAAAGCATGAAGGAGCACTTTGGCCTGACGAAGGGGAAACGCGGGTATCACACTTCCACAATTCAAGAGCAGAACATTCGCTTCGTAGCTGAGCTCTTAGCATGTAAAATTATGTGAAAATGCAGACCAACTGAAGTACCTGCCCCGGTCATCAGAATTGCTATCAACTGTGCCAAAGGCTACAGCTACAACTGGGCAGCGTATATTACGAAGGAATTCCTTGAAGACGCTCATGACGCGCAGGAGAGAGGTATTCCCTTCCACTACTCATGGTTGATTGTCCTCATCGCCCTGGTAGGATGGCAAGAACCTATTGAAGCACAGTTTGCTACTGTACCAGTGCACATGCCTGGCGCAGCCAGGTACGCATCACTGTGGGTTTCACAGGATAAAACCCACCAATAGATGACAAACTATGTATTTTCCTTTTATATGATGAGTATCTCGTATGAGATTGTAAAAACCCCACAGCTCAGTAATGATTTATTCTCTCAGTATGATGGAGCAGTCAATTTCAGGGCCGATATGCACCATATTTTTATCCAGGCTTGCGCAGATAAGAATCATCAATGGTTTAAATTTCCATATGTAGTGACTAAAGATGACATCCTCGTGATAGTACAGCAGTGGCCGGCAGAATGGTTAAAAGACGCAGGGACAAAACCTAAGATTCCTGTCCCTCCTGTCACCGATATGGGCGCAGGCCCCAGTTACACGCAGCAGCAAGAACCCCCCGAAGACAGTGAAAAACAAACTGAGTCGCAGCAGACTGAAAGCGACCAGGGAGGAGATGGTGGAAATGAAGACGAAGTAGCAGAAGAAGAAGACTCAATTAAAACTACCTCAGACCCTAATAGGCAGCATAAGCGCAAGACACCGGACGCAGAGGAAGTAAACAAACTACAGTTGCAAAAGAAAGCGAAGGAATCAAAGGATAAGAATATCAACGAAGCACCTGGTGTGACAAGTGCGGAGCTTGATGAGGCTTTGTCAAATTCCATCGAAGTTCTCACTAAACAATGGTCAGAGTTTGCAGCTACACATCTGGATGCCATCACCAGCGTAGCAAAGCACATCTCCAAGATTAAGGACTTAGCAGCGAAATCAGTGACTGGCACTGCAGCCAGCAGCACCCCAGTGAGCGCGCAGCCAAACCTAAGGCAATGGCCAGCCAGAGATAATAAAGGACAAGTATCGAGTGCAGCCCTCATATTAACGGATGTAGTGTCTTGTTCGGAGATGAGTATGAAGGTTGGCATCGATTACACTAAGATGTCTATGGTGGAGCTACATCTCTGTCAGTTAGTGATTATGAAGGAAATTGAGGCTCGAGACCAATATTTGCAATTACAGTTGGAAAGTGTCATCAGTCAGCAGCAGGGCTTCGCAAAGCAGCTAGAGGCAGCGAAGCAGAGAAAGAGGGACGCAGAATGTAAGCGAATTACACTGGTACGAGTTTTGGATGAGGCATGTCGAAGTCTTCCTGACTTCGACATATAGCTAGTGGAAGAGCCAAAACAAAGATTAGTTAGGCTAAAATACTATGCACAACAGTCTAGCAGTGAAATTGAGAAGCTCAAAGCAGCACATCAGACTCAGATTGCGGAGCTTCAACTGTGTATCCCTTCGGAAACCCCACTTGAGGTCAAAGAACAACGCCGCGCAGACATTCAGGCATCAGCAGCAAAAATTTCAGATATTGTGGGCAGCGCAGCAAAGCTGCTCGGAGACAGTGTCGAGGCTTGGAAAACCCTTCAGAAACATCAAGAAATAGGACAGCTGCAAGAAACTATCAAACAGCAATAGTTAGAGCTGGATGCAGTAAAAGCGGAAATTAAGACCTTGCCTCCTATGGAGAAAATGCTCAAAGTAAAGCACAGCAAGGAACTCCAGCAGTAAATTGATTCATGCAGGGTGAAAGTAACAGAGTTGGAAAACTCTATATAGCCACTTGTCAGTAAGGCTTTGGAATTAAGTACTGCTGTGGATAGCCAGTTCAAAATTCTAAAGGAATATGATGCATTCGCACAGGAAAATGCTAGCGAAGTATCATCCACAGTACTACAGGAGTTGGCGGAAAAGGAGAAAGCAGCTGATGACATCATGCACAGTCTCAATACTCAGTTCATCATCCTCGCAAAGAAGCTTCGTTTGCCAGAAGCCCAGCAGAGTGTCCCGGGACGAGACACTGGTGAGTCTTAGGGGCCTGTTGGGGCGCACACCTTAACGGTCCTTAAGTTAGGTAACTCCACGGGGTTATGAGAGTTTGTAAGCGGAGTTACGACTCAAAATAGTCTTAGGGGTGTCGGGGTTGATTCAAAGCCCTCTTTTTGTAATAACCCATGGTTTAAGTCCATGGTTTAGGGTTCGGGGTGCCCATGGTTTAAGTCCATGGTTTTGTAATAGTGCGCTGTATAAATAGGCACTCTTGTAAATAAGTCAGGTTAGGCTTTTGATGTAAGAAGAATAGATGCGAAGCTAAGGCTATTTTGTAAGAGAAGGTTAAGTCCCAGCTGTGTGCGTGGACAACCTCTATAGCTGTGTGCACAGAGGGTTTTTGGGTGATTAAAGAAATATGTAGCTGTGTGCGCAAAGGCCTGTAGTTGTGTGCGCGGATTTAAGGACTTGAAAGGATATGCAACTGAGTGCGCAGATCAGAACTGTGATTTTAGTAAAGAGTTGAATAAAACACAGTTCTGTGGATGTAACCCCTACGCTGGGGGTGAACCACGTTATATTTGGTGTTGTGGTTCTTTGTGTTGTTTCTGTTATGTTCTTTCATGCATTAATAAATATATATCTGATAAATAAGATCACTGCTAACTAAATAACTTCACTGTGAATTCCCAGTAAAGGGTTATGCAAGTCGTTGTCTGTTTATTTAGCTGCGAAATTATATATGTGAATGTTGAATCTCTGTGCTTATGAATATAAGTTGTTAAAGGCTAAGGTACAATAATATCCCTCTTCTGCTTGCAGAAACCTTATTCTGCGGCATCCCATAGCTGTTTCGGGTGAGACTGCAATTTGCTCGCAAATTGTTGCTAAAAGGGCCAACACTGTGGGTCTTTTGTTGGTGTGAAGTTAATAGTATAAAGCCTGGGTTTTCCCTATAGCCCAACAATCACTTCAAGAGAAATGTTAAACTAGGGTTAGGAGATAAACTTAGCAACATTAGCCAAGAATGAGAAATATTGTGTGTCTTAGGTCACCCTTGAGCATGAGGTATTACAACTAGTCTAGTATCAACTTAGCATGTGCAAATAAAACCCTAAAACATCATCAATTCATCCTTCAAGCAAAAAACACATCCAAGAGAGAGGTACAAATAACTTCATGTGCTCCAATAAATGAAGAGAAAAAGAAAAGAATATATAATTTGAACCCTTGTCCATGATTTACAAATAAGGTGAGGTTGTATTTATATGAGACAATCCTCAAAGTTTTACAAATTTGAGCCTTCAAAGTTAATGAAAAATTATAAATTTTAAGGATGGTGCACCCACAAAATGGGGACTAAACCATACAACGAAATACAATAAGAATAAAGGTGTGAAATTAGTCTCCACCAAGTGCAAGATGAGACAAAAGGAGGATGTCATGCCCCAACTAACTCCAACAGATGCTTGTCCCTCAACACCCTCCTTTTTATCAATGTAGGCTTCTTCTTTAAGGAATGTCATCATGGGTCTAGAGACCAAGAGGATGGGTTTTGCATTAAAACAGTAGGTCCAAGTGGGAATAATGAGGTGTGCTAAAATGGGTATGAAAACCCTTACATGCACAATTACCTCTATAAATAAAAATATGATTGTGGCCATGTGTCCCAATGATTTCCCTCAAGGGCACCAAACACCCACCTAAAGGGTAGTCAACAGATCCACAAGGCTAGCACCTCCTAGAGGTGGAAACCAAGGGGATCTTCCATGACCTAATCAGGAATATTTAGACCCAAAATAAACACTCTACATAATATATCCCCAAAAACATGGCCTTTACAAAAGAAAAAGAAACCCTTGAACTTGGTACATTTGGAAGGAATACTTCAGAGACTATGAGGCGTAATATATTACATTGAGGTAACCTATTCCTTGAATCTAACTGTATTGATTTAACATCATGTGCTCTCACATCCCATCTACCTCCATCATTTTTCCTCTATGGACATGCATACTCTCAATGCCTACGTCCTCAACATCTAATGGCATATCCCATCAAATCCTCTACTTCCACCTCTACCTCTAGATAAAGCTCTCCCTCTATTAACATCATATATTATTCTAGAAGGCTGATCTATAACGACATTGGTCTTGGTCTCATCATCTCTCTTCTCTCTTGGTTTGTCCTCTTCCAATTATTTGACGTCTTCTTTCTCTCAAATCCTACTTCTTCTCCATGAAATTCTCTTCAATTCCTAAGGCAAACTAATAATCCTTAACTAGCGAAATAAAATTTGACACACTAAACTCATTTAGGATAGAAAACCAAAGTCCATTCCCCTACCTAGAAGTAGATCCAATTATTGCTTCAATCTCTTCAAACCTTATAGTGAGTATGTTGAACTATTCCATGTACTCATTCACTAACATCTCCATTTGCTTCAATTTTTGCAATCTTCTTAGAAAATTCAATGATTGAGACATAGGTAATAATTTTCCTTTCAACTTAACCCTAATTCTATCCCAGTTCTTAGTATTCTCTTTCTCCCTCTTTTGTCTATCTGAGTACAACTTTTCCCACCAAAATCGTGATGTCCCTTCAACTTCTTGCATTCAACTCTTCATGGTTCTTCAATTTGGTTAAATTCAAAATGCCTCTCCATTCTCCAATGTAGTGAGTTAACTCCTTTGGATCCACAGTTCCCCATATAGAGGGGATCAATTCTGGGTCTTCCACTTAAACTCATAATTACCCTTAGTATTCTCCCTTCTAGTGCACATTCCCCGTTTGTCTCTTTCCTCAAATTTGTTGATTCTCTTTCATCATTCTTTTTTTTCATCCCTCTTTGTTGGCATGCTTCAATGAAATCCAAACTTGTAGGCTTTTCTTTCAACATTTTTGAAATATCCTCACTAGCATCAATCTCAATTCTTTTAGGTCTTCCTCATCTTCTTTGATTCTAACGCCTACTCTATGTGAGCTTTTACAAATCTTGAATATAGTATCCCACTATGTTATTCTTCTACCAAAATCCTCTCACATCATCTACCAATACAATATCGTTAATTCTCTCAAATATACATACACAACATCCTCACTCATTGGAATTATCTCTCAACCATAAATTTCATGTGTTGTCATCCCAAATGACATATCCCAAGGACTACAAATATCATTAACACAACAAAACTACAAAATAATACACACATTTCATCAACCAAAATAAAGTTTCTTTATTAAACTAAATCTAAGTCAAAATACATTACAAATATCATTAATACAATGAAACTACAAAGCACATTAAAACTCAAATAAACATAACAAAATACACCCATTTCATAAACCAAAATAAAGTTTAAGTCAAAATACATTACAAATATCATTAACACAATAAAACTACAAAACACATTAAAACTCAAATAAACATAACAAAATACACCAATTTCATAAACCAAATAAAATTTCTTTATTAAAAGCTAAGCACCTTTATTAAACAAGGTCCAAGTCTTATAGAGACTAAGCGTGTCTCTCTCATGCAAAAGTGAAATAATGAAGGGCGCACCATAACTTACTTTTAAATGAAAAAAAGGTTATCTTCAATTTATACCTCTTTTTATTCATTCAGTGATAATTTTCAACTCTAAAAATGGGACAATCTTAAATGGACTCTTTTCATAGATTGATCAATGAAAATTATTAATTCCAACTTTAATGTAAAAATGTGATTTAATTTAAAAAATATAAATTTGATTTTAATATTTTTAAATAAATTTTAAAATTTTGATAAGTGAGAAATAAAAAATGAAAATGATTTTTCTATATACACCTATAACAAAATACACCCATTTCATAATAAAATAAACATAACAAAATACACACATTTCATAATTCAAAATAAAATTTCTTTATTAAAATATGTCTAAATCAAATACACTACAAATATCATTAACACAAAAAAACTACAAAAACACATTAAAATTCAAATAAACATAAAAACTAAGCACCTATATTATATTAAACAAGGTCCAAGTCAAATACATTACATTTATAGAGACTAAGCGTGTCTCTAACTTACTTTTAAATGAAAAAAAAAAATCTCTTCAATTTATAATTTTTTATTCATTCACTCATAATTTTCAAGTCTAAAAATGAGACAATCATAAATGGACTCTTTTAATAAATTGATTAATAAAAATTATTAATTTCAACTTAGTATAAAAATATGATTTAATTTAAAAAATATAAATTTAATTCATAATGTTTTGAAGTAATTTTTAAAATTTTGATAAGTAATAAACAAAGGATGAAGATGATTTTTCTATGTAGTCATGCGCACCTCTCCCATTTACCCATTACTTTTAGATGTTTGATTTTGCTATATAATCATGTACGCCTCTTTCATTTAGATTTTGCTATATAATTATGCACACCTTTTCCATTTACCATTGCTTTCATATGTTTTTATCATTAACTTAAATATTAACAAAATATTTTATTTGGTAAATTTTAATTAAATTTAAGAAATAAAATATTTAACTAATAATTATATAAACCAACTTTTTCGTAAAATATATGTTAAAGTTTTATTATTATTATTATGATAAAAGATGATGGGATTTAATCCAGATGTGTAAGGATGGTGTTATACATGCTCAAACATTCAACAACTACTTTTTTATGTTTCTATAGTTACTTTAGGATATTGATAAAGTTCTTACAAGAACAAGATCTACTTAATGGTGGAAAGCCATTTTTTCTTTATCATCGGTTCTTAAGCCTTTTAAGCACAACTTTTAGTAGGTTGTAAGGAGATCGTGGAAGTAGCCTTTGATTCATATGTGTGTGGGGATGAATGGCAGTGTTGTACATACTACACATGTTCCACCACTACCTTCAAGGCCTCATCGTTATTGGCGGTACCTATTAAATATATAATTGTCAGACCTTACATAGAACATGTGAATGGGATTTCATCCATGTATGTGCATGGAATACTTGTATGTGCATTACACACATTTAACTCCTAGTGTTCCACAACTACTTTAAATTGTCAAATAAACCCTTAATATGAATGCACCATTTTCAAGTCTATCATTCAACACCATTAATTCAAAGTCCTTTAGGTTTTTTTTTTAATAAACAAACTTCAAAGAAAAAATAGAATAAATTTTGGTCCACAAATATCTACATAAACAATATTATATATATCCTACATAGTTTAGCACTACCACAAGATACTTTTATATCTATCTCAAGTATCAATAAAATATATCATTTCACAAATATTAAAAAAAACATTAAAAAGTAACCTTCCTCCACAAATACATT
>LPNX011169872.1:1425466-1598188 GCA_001517045.1 Pseudotsuga menziesii
GGGAGAAAAATGTAATTTGGGCAAATTCGGGCTTGACTAGTCATGACTATGGGGGATTCCAACTAACTCCAAATGGTCCCGAATCTGAAATGCAATGGTTTGGTGAGTCTTATTACATACCAATATTACCTCTAAACACTTTTGATCATATTTTAGGCTTCTACAACTTGGTTTGGGGCTAATGACAAAAAGTGCAAATTTCCAAGGAAATTGTGTTCAAATTCCCCCTAGGGTGTGGGCCAAATTGGCTTCCCAAATCAAGTACAAAACTCCCAATTTTTTCAACGGAGTATGGGGATTAATATCAGACATCAATTTCTTCCATTACACATGGTTATATCTCTTCAAACTGATTATAATGTGCAACATTCGTATGACCACTTTCAGGGAAATTGCTTAAAGGAAAATTGCATAACTGGATCGATTTTGACATATTAAAAGTAGAGTTAATGGTTCATATCAGGACATAACATATAGAGACCATATATAAAATACAAATTTCTTCCCCAAAACCATTAAACATGAGAGAAATCCCTTCATACAAATGTAGTATACAACTCATTCATTACATAAGTCAAATACATGAAAACTAGTGGTTTAATAGCATGTAAATGCAATCTTTTCACATATGGATTACTTAGATTCCAAGTTACATAGTATATGGCTAGAAGAGTACAGATCCATACATCATATACCTAGTTTTGGGCATCAAATATACTCATCCAAGTGCAAGCACCACTCCAATAAGTGTGTCATCACAATAGAGTATGGGGAATGGTGAAGTAGGATTGAGAGAAGAGGGGAATAAATGAGAACTCAAATAATATGGAGCTTAAACCTACAACTAAAAATCCATAATTGATATCCAATGATAGGTATGAATGTCCTCTCCATCAACCAACATGAAAAGGAATCCAAATCCCTTGAAATTGGTTCAAATCGGGAGAATAAACACTCATTGTGCAATGGAGAAATGATCAAAAGTTGTTCTCCTTCATCAATACATCCTTTTATTAAATTCATGAGGCCTCCTAAGGTCTAATGTCTCCATAGGATTCCTCCAATTCCTCTTATGGTTTAGTAACTCCTATGACACTTGTCTTTTCCTTCATGCTCCAATTCTTTCCACAATTCGAATGGATGACTCCAACTCCCAAATGCATCCTGCTGGTGGCTATTTTTATCCCTATCATGTCAGATTTGTCATAAGTCTGTAATCAGGTCTGAGTTTTTCATATTTGTCATAGAGTATGAGGGAGATGACATATGCATGTATAGGTCGACTATATGGGTTTTATAATTCAACTGGGTAATTCATGACCGAGTTCATTACACCATGTCATATTGGCTTTATGATTCACCTTAGAAACCATCCATCCATCCAGAGAAAATGTCTTATTGTCTTTATTATTCACCCTAGAAACCATCCATCCATCCTGAGAAAATGTCTTCTTGGACAATAGAGCATATTTTCACCCTAAACTATGTTTAGGGAATACTTTCATTTAGTATAATAATTTATCTTTCAATTTTGTCTCAATCTTATTTTCATTATTTATTTAATTTGTCTAGTTATAAATATTATAAGGATAATTATTCACTCGGGAAACTATTCATCTTGGATAAGAGATCATATAAATTACGTTTAGAGAATACTCTTTCATTTAGTTATTATAATTTACCTTTCGATTTCGTCGCAATCTTATCTTCATTTTTTTTGTCTACCTACAAATATTATGAAGACAATGATGCATGGATTTTCACATTACAACAACACAAGTTATCAACATCATGTTTAATGTCAATAATAATGCACTTCGCTAAAGTTGACATTATTCAACATTTTATATCTAGCATTGGGTTTAGTATTGAAAAAATCATATATATTCATAAAGATGAAGTTCATCTACATACATGTAGTAACCCTACTTGGAATTTGGGATAAAAATGCAATTTGGGCAAATTCGGGCTTAACTAGTCATGACTATGGGGGGTTCCAACTAACTCCAAATGGTCCCGAATATGAAATGGAATGGTTTGGTGAGTCTTATCACATCCCAATATTACCTATAAACATTATTTTATCGGACTTTAGGCTTCTGCAACTTGGTTTGGGGATAATTATAGAAAATGCAAATTTCATAGGAAATTGTTGTCAAATTCCCCCCTAGGGTGTGGGCCAAATTGGCTTCCCAAATCAAGTACGACCCTCCCAAAATTTTCAATATAGTATGGGGATTAATATCAGACATCAATTTTTGTCATTACACATGGTTATATCTCTTCAAACTGGTTATAATGTGCAACACTCATATGACCACTTTCAGGGAAATTGCTTAAAGGAAAATTGCATAACTATATCAATTTTGACATATTAAAAGTAGGTTTAATGGTTCATATCAGGAAATGACATATAGAGACCATATACAACATACAAATTTCTTCCCGAAAGCATTAAACATCAAACAAATCCCTTCATACAAATCTGGTATGCAACTCAATCATTACATAAGTCAAATACATGTAAACTAGAGGTTTAATAGCATGGAAATGCAAGCTTTTCACATACGGATTGCTTAGATTCCAAGTTACATAGTATATGGATAGAAGAGTACAGAGACATACATCATATACCCAAGTTTTGGCATCAAATATACTCATCCAAGTGCAAGAACCACTCCAATAAGTGTGTGATCACAATAGAGTATGGGGAATGGTGAAGTAGGAATGAGAGAAGAGGGAGATAAATGAGAACTCAAATAGTATGGAGCTTCAACCTGAAATGAAAAAATACTTCATTAATATCCAATGATAGGAATGAAATTCCTCTCCATAAACCAACTTGGAAAGGAATCCAACTCCATCGAAATTGGTTCAAGCAAGGAGAACAAACACCCATCGTGCAATGGACAAGCAAAAGCTCTCCAAAATGCCAAAGGAAAATTAACAAATGATAAAAATTTGTTCTCCATCATCAATAAATCCTTTTATTAAATTCATGAGGCCTCCTAACGTCTAATTTCCCTCCATAGCATTCCTCCAACTCATCTTATGCTTTAGTAACTCCTATGACACTTGTCTTTTCCTTCATGCTCCAATTATTTCCCCAATTTGAATGGATGCCTCCAAATCCCAAATGCATCATTTTAGTGGATATTTTAAGCCCTGTCATGTCATATTTATCATAGGTCTTCAATCAGGTCTGATTTTTTCATATTTGTCATAGAATATTCCATCATTTGTTGTCATAGAGTGCATGGAATCTGATCCTTCCAAGTGGCACACATTGTCTTATTAGTCTCGTCCTCTTACATGGAGTTAATGTCATATAATAATTCAAATTCCTTGCCTCATTATATTATATTTGACACCACATCACCCTCCAAGAACTTTACATTCCTCATGGATTCAAATTTGGATGAAGGTCATGCCAAGTGTGTGGGGGAATCTAGCCATCGAAGGACTCCATAAGCCTCCAATTGTCTTCATGAACCAATTACAACTTCATTTTTATTAAAATTTATTATTTATGTGACCCAATTTAATGTGAATATTGTAAACTAAGGTCCTTTTGGTTCCCATAGCTCCCTTATTACAAAATTTATGCCTCCACCTCAACTTAGGGAACTAGTAGGTTAGTGAAACATTGTTTGCAAGTATCCTTATTTGGATGGGGACATGATTGTACTTCCCACCCAAGATTGCTTGTCCTCAAGCAATTCCAAGTTTGGATGCTGCAAAATTTGTTCATCTTCCCAAGTGGCTTCCTCACTAGGCAAATCCTTCCATTGTACCAAGTATTCCTTCATAGTTATGCTCCTTATTTTCTCTCCCTTGTCTTCACTATTCTTTCTGGAATGAGAATGACTTGTCATTCATAATCCAAGGGAGGTAATTTTTCTGAAACTGAAATGTTCTATCCTATCACATTTTTAAGACATGAAACATGTAATACAATATGGATTTTACTTCCTTCTGGAAATTCCAATTCATATGCCACTTCTCCCACTTTTCGAACCACTTTGTAGGGACCATAAAACCTTGGTTTGATATTTGATGAACCTTTTCATTTTAAGGAGGTTTGTTTGTATGGATGCAACCTCAAATAAACCAAGTCGTTCACTTGGAAATTTCTCTCCACTCTATGTTGATCTGCATATTGTTTTTGTTGGTTTTGGGCAACCTGCAAGTTATCTTTCAAAACCTTTAAAATTTATTGACTTTCTTCAATCCAATTCTTATATTTTGGAGCTCTATTATCACCAAATATGTGATCAATTGAAGTGTATACATCATAACCAAAAAGTGATTTGAAAGGAGACATTCCAATGGACATATGAAAAGTAGTATTATAGCAAAACTCACCCAAATGCAACCATTTGATCCATTCATTTTGCTGCCCACTAACATAGTTCCTCAAGTAAACTTCAAACCATTGATTCACCTTCTATGTTTGGACATCAGTTTGTGGATCATATCTTGTTCTAGGAGTCAAATTTGTTCCCTCCATTTTGAATGGTTCTTGCCAAAATGCACTCAAAAATATGTTATCACTATCACTAACAATGCTCTTGGGAATCCCATCCAATATGAAAAATTATCTAAAGAATAGCTCAACAAGTTGTGCAACAATGAAGAAAATTTAGTGAGTCTATCCACCACTACAAATATGCAATCCTTACCAAGCACTTTGGGTAAACCAGTGATGAAATCCATGGAAATGCTCTCCCATTTTTGTTCTGGTATAGGCAAGGGATGCAAGAGATTGGCTATATGATTGTGATCTGCTTTGTTTTGTTGAAATGTTGGGAATTCATTCACATATTTCAGAACATCACTCTTCATCCCTTTCCAAGAGAATTGTTCTCTCAACATTCTACATGTTTTGAAGAAACCAAGGTGGCCTGCTAAAGGAGAATCATGAAAACTCTTCAAAACTTTTCGCTTCAAGCTTGAACCAAGGACCAAATAGATTCTATGTTTGTGGTACATGATTCCCTCCAACACCTTATACCTATCATCATGGTTAGTCCCATAAAAAAATTCACAAGAAAACTTATCCTTGGCATATTCTACTTCTAATATAGCTTTCCAATCTTTTGCTACATACATTAGAGAAATAGAAGGTATTATAGATAAGGCATCTGCTACCACATTCTTCTTTCCCTTTACATATTCAATATCAAATTCAAATTCTTGAACCTTAATCCCCCACTTTTGTTTCTTTTCATTTAGATCTGTTTGAGTGAGGAAGTATCTTAGGCTATTATGGTCAATTTTGACCACAAACTTGTTTCCCACCAAGTATTGTATGAACTTGATCAAAGCATGCATGATGGATAACATTTATTTGTTGTAAATAGAGTAAATTTTCTCATGTGGCTGTAGCTTCCTACTCTCAAAATCTATTGGGTGCTTTCCTTGCTTTAGGATTGCTCCAATGCCCTCCCCTGATGCATCACACTCCAAGGAAAATGGTTTAGAAAAATCAAGTAATGTAAGAATACGACAGTTACTCATTACCTATTTTATTATTTGGAAATCCTTTTCAGCCCCTTCATGCCATTGGAAATCATCTTTCTTTGTAAAATCAATGAGATTTTAAGTGAGTTGGGAGAATCTCTTCACAAATTTCCTATAGTAGGTACAAAGCCCAATGAATTCCCTCAATTCGGTGATACTTTTGGGACATGTCCATTCAATAATGGATTTTATTTTCTCCAAATTCACCTTCACACCATGTTTACCAATGACATTCCCAAGATAAAAAAGTTCTATCAAGCAAAACTCACATTTTGACATCTTAGCAAACAAATATTGATCTCACAGAACTTTCAATACAACTTCTAGATGATGCAAGTGTTCATCCCATGTCTTATAGTAAATAAGAATGTCATCAAAGAAAAATCGAACAAACTTACAGAGTTGCTTTTGGAAGATATTGTTCATGCATGATTGAAATGTGGCAGTAGCATTTGTCAATCCAAAAGGCATGGCGATAAACTCAAAGTGGCCATAGTGATATCTGAAAGCATTCTTTGCTATGTCTTCCTCCCTCATTCAAATTTCATGATAATGAGATCTAAGGTAAATATTTGAGAAGAACTTTTCTCCATGGAGATTATCCATGAGTTCATCAATCCTTGGAATGGGATATCTATTATTCATTGTCTTCATGTTCAAGGATCTAAAATCAATGCACGTTCTCAAGGTTTCGTCCTTTTTCTTCACCATAACAACTGAAGAAGCATAATGGATTGAACTAGGTCTTATGAGATCCGATTTCAAGAGTTATTTAATGGAATCCTCAATCTCATCTCTAATAATTTTGGGGTGTTTATAGGGATGCATTTTGATAGGTTGGGTCCCTGTCTCTAATTCAATGGCATGCTCCGCCCCTATGCTAGGTGACCTTCCTAGAGGAAGGTCTCCAAAAAAATTCTCATACTTACTCAACAACTATTCTATCTCGTTTGGATGTTTGAAAACCTTCAAGTGAGGATTGGAATAGGTGATAAGACATTCAACAACCCATTTAATGTCCCCATGCCTCAATGTATATCTCATAGTGTGAGATGACACTACTTGGTGAGGATAAGTATGCATTCCTCTCATCAAGATGAGTTTCAATTCTGAATTTTTGAACCTCATTTCAAGGACTAGATAGTTCACTGTATGATCCCCTATAGAATATAACCATTGGACTCCCAAACCACATTTGTATCAACCACATTCACTACATAACAATTATCAGTAAGTGTGTAATTTCATGGATGTGCATATAATCTCAAATATATGGACAAGGTGGGAATCCCCATGCTTGTATCAATGAATCAATAAAAAATGGGATCTGGTCCTAGAGGGGACCTACTCAATATATGAATAACTGCTGGATACAATGTGTCCAAGAGGGAACAAAGCTATAAATACAATGAGTATATAATCATAGTCCCACCATGGATGATATAAATGATTGACATTGGAAAAATGGAATTCAAATAGAATGTTGAGTCATAATAACTAACACCCTGCTGAAACTGAAGGGACCCAAGTGTTATATTTTTAATGGTTATACAATATATAAAAACATTTAACATCATAACATCATAACTATAAGTAAAGGATCAATGAAAGAAATACAAATGCAGCAACACAAGAGAACACAAAGATTTTTCTTGGGGAAACCACAAGGGAGAAAACCCTGCAAAAATTCCTCAGTATAGAATTCGACCAAGATAGTGTAAAACCCCAGCAACAAGAATAGTTACTTGTCTTCCACAATAGACTCTTTGTCTCTTTCTCTCTCCAATGCAATACATGAGTGTAATATGTGTATAAATGAGAGAGGTGACTCACCTATTTATATTCATTAGGTGAGTGCCTCAACTAACTAACTAGGTTGGCCAAGTTCCATAATTAGGGCAGAACTACCTTGGGGGACTCAAAATAAATTTTATATAATACTTCTGTGGGTACTATTTCCTCGACTTACAATAGAGGGTTTACCTCATAAATTTTACATGATCAATTACATCAAGGACATCTTCGAATGGAGGAATAACATCTCTAAAGGAGAATACAACAAAAGTACAATAGAATATCTTCCGAAGTTGCAATACTTTAACATTCCCTCTTAACTAGGAAGGTATTCTACATCAACAACAACCATCATTACAATTGTACAACTAACTGGTGAATATCTATATTTCATAGAAAGTTTTGGAACATCGTCATACATCTTCATCATCGATCTCAGCTGGATCATATTTCGCAATTTCATTATGTAAACACTGAATAATCTTTTGTATGTGTTGAATCATCTTCTATCAGTATATAAAAACTGAATCATCTTCTATATCATATTTTGTAGTATCAGTATGTGGATACTGAATCATATGAAACATCTTCTGTAGCATCAGTATGTAAATACTTAATCATTTTCTGAATACTAAACCTTCTTCTGTAACATCAGTATGTGAATATTGAATCATCTTCTATCACATCAGTATGTGAATACTGAATCTTCTTCTGAATTATCTACTTCCCAACATCAGCATGTAAACACTGAACCATCACCTTTAACATCAACATCTTCTGAATCATCTAGTTTCCAACATCAGTGTTGAATCATCATCTGCATCTTCAGTATGTGAATACTGAACTATCATCATCTGTATCTCCAGTATGTGAATATTGGAAGCATAATCATCTGCATCATAATTATCATCATCTGCATCTTTAGTATGGGAATACTGAAACATCATCATTTGTATCTTCAGTATAGAAATATTGAATCACTATCATCTGCATATTCAATATGTAAATACTGAAACATCATCTACATCTTCAGTATGGGAATATTGAAACATCATCATCTGTATCTTCAGTATAGAAATACTAAAACATCATCATCTGCATCAACAATATATAAATACTAAAACAATCGACAACTTCATTAGCATGTTAATACTAAAAACCAAATCATCTGTAATGATAGATCATCATCTGCATTACCAGCATAGAGATGTTGGAACATCATCTTCATCAACACAAAGTGTTGCGACTTCAACTACATCAACATTAACAACATAGGGTGCTGAGACCACAATCATATCAGCAAAAACACAAGGTGTCGGGACCACAACCACATCAACACAAGGTGTTGTGGCTTTAACTGTATCAACATTATCAGCACAAGATGATGACACCACAACATCAAACACAAGGTTTTGGGACCATAACCACATCATCAGCATCAACATGCTGAAGCAACATCATAATCAACATCAATATAGAAATATTGAAATTGCCTTAGCAATTATTTCAAAAATCAACAATCATCAGTATAATAATACTGAAGCACACATCTCAACAATCATTATAATAATACTGAAGCAATCATTCCATCAAGCATCTCAGCAAGCATCAGTATAACAATACTGAAACAATCGACTCAACCATGATCAAAACATCTTAGAAACCATCATCATCAATCATTGACAATCAACAATATAACAATACTGCAGTAATCATCAAACATCAACAACAATCGTCAACAATAAACAGTATAGCAATACTGTGACAACCATAAATCATATCAACAGTCATCAACAATAAATCAATATAGCAATATTGTAACAACCATCAAGCATCTCAGCAGTCATCAACAATAAATAGTATAGAATTACTGAGGATACATCTTTCCCTTCATATTCTTTTGAGCAGCATCACAGTGAGTTATCTGGTAGATCCATCTGGGAATTTTGTCTAACTTACTAACTCTTTCGAGCCAAACAATCCTAGGTAGACAAATGGATCTCCCTATGGACCAAACAAGACTTGTCTAGCTTACTAACCCTTTTCGGCCAAACAATACTATCCAGACATACTAATCCCCCTAGGATCAACAGGCCTTTAGTCTGGCTTACTAACCCTTTCGGGCCAAACAATCCTATCGAGACGTACCCTCCTCTAGACTGGCCTACTCACCACTGCATCCAACATATGCTGTCACTCCCTCTTTCGAGAGAGGTCCTTTCAGACTACACCAAGCTTGTCTTGAAAGTATTCAAACTTTACATGAGCCAGAGGCTTAGTCAATACATCTACTACATGTTCCTCGGTGGGAACATACTTGAGCTTTGTAGCTCCCTTCATCAACTTGTTCTTTAACATTCTCTTCTTGTACATCTGCAATTGTATCGTACATCCATAACTTCATCGTTTCTTCTCTTGTAGGTGATTGCATACAATCCTTCCTACAAATCAAATACAATTGTTATGATTAGAAACATTTTGTAACATATTCAAAATGACAACTTCCCATGCATAAAGATATATATAATCTCCTCTGCATTTCATGATTGCATATAGTCTCCTCTGCTGTTAGTCTTCTTTGTATCCATCTATGTTAGTAGATATCAGGATCATTCATCTAGAACTTTGTTGCAAGTTTTCTCTTGTCCTTTATAGGATTATATCTTCAACCTTGTATTAAAGGTTGGGATCTCCATCACTCTAGTTGATCCTTGAGTTTCTCATGTGACTGTATGTGCTATCCCATGGGTTCCTACTGAGCTTGTATAAATCCTTCTGTACATAGGTGGTTCTCTGTAGAGAGCCTCAAACTATATAGTTTGCTTGATCTTTTCTTTTACTTTGATTACACCAATTGTCTAGTCTAATATCCATTACTGAAGAGGTGTGTCTAGCACCTAGAGCAATGTCTTTCCAAAATTGAATCTCTCTTTTGAGAGAATCCACGAACCTTGCTTCGTATATTTTGATACTTCGATTGGTGGTATACTTAGTTTTGTAGGTTTACTTGGAAGACTTTACAAAACTTCCCTTCATGTTTCGAACTCATATCTAGAAATCATTGTGTATGATCGACTGGTACTTCTTAGATCATATCATCCTGCCATTCATCCTTCTTGGGACATTCCTTTGCAAGGTGTCCTTTCTCGTCACAATTGAACTATTGAGTTGTGAGATGTCCTTCTATTCTTGGCGGGAATGTTCTTCCTTCTTCTTCTTGGCCTGAGTTGTTAGGGATCGATTGTCATCGCTTCTTCAATCAATCATGCATTTATTCATATATGATCTCCCTACTAGGACAAATCTCTCGACTGAATTTCGAAGACCATTCAAAGTTATAATTTATGTTTCTGCTTCTTTGTTATTGTCTTCAATGACTTCTAATTGCTCCTTGAGATGAGGTCTTATTGTGAAGTAATCATTGACTGTTTTATTCACATTCTTTGAGTTGAGTTTTCAAGGTCATGTTCGTACATAATGTTCATTGCATCGAACATATCCTTGGGATTATTCAAGGATGATATCGATGACATCCAATGGAGGCGGAAATACTCATCTTTGTTTTGACTAGGTTCTTCTTGGCTTCGACTTCATCTTCATCTAGATCTATAGCTTATTCTTTGACATAGTTCTTCATGGAATGCTTCTTCAAGTATGATAAGCACTCTTAATTCCATGCTTATAAGTTTTCGACTCTTTCAATCTTGTCCTCAAGCTTGGTACTATTTGTTATTATGATAAAAATGAGAACCTAAAATGGAAATAGAGAGGATGAAACTTACCAGTGAGAATGCTTCAAGTTGATGTTTGCTTGAAGGATATTTTGAAATATTGCTTCTGGTGGATCTAGAGTTTGATAGAGAAACCCAAATTTTTCAAATTAGGTATCTTTCATATCTGATTGGATAGAAAGATGTGCCTCCTCAAGGCAAGCTGAACTGTATACTTATTTTCCCAAAACTGTGGACAGAACTGCAAAATATTTGATGCACTAGTTTTCTCCAACGGCATTGTTGGGTCAAAAAATGAAAGTTGGCAGAATGATAAAATTCTTACATAGAGAGATGCACCTTCCTAGGGATAATTTTATGGTCTACCTTCAACTGATTTGTGGATGGAAGTTCTCGGAACAGGAAGCCCTAGTTTTTTTTCTGGTTTCTTCTGCAAAAATGACTGATCTTGTTTCTACGATATCTCTAAACTTACTTCTCCTACGTTTCTAAAACTTCTCACTAGGGTAGCCTCTCTTGCTCTTTTTCCAACACCATGGGTTAGAACAGAATTTGTTTCACCAATTGGGACTTATGCTAATTTTCCCAAGGTGATGTATTTTAGGACTTTTCATCATAGCGAACTTGTATGGACTACCACGTGTCACTCGTTCACCTTCAGGGTTGGAAATGTTTACCATAGAAACTAGAGTCTATGCCCTTTCTATAAAATATTACTAAATCTCATTTGGACCTTCCTAGCTCTAGATATAGTGATTCTCCCTAGGTCACATGTTTAAGGTTGAAATCTGGGAGAGGCTAGAACCCTGTGTTGGAGGAATCATATCTCCTAAATTATAGCGAATCCGAGTCTGAAACCTTTACACATGGTACATAAAGAATTTATATTCAGCTTGTAAAAGTTTAGGCTCCTGAGAATTCTCCAATATCGAGATATGGCGAAATTCCTAAAATTACTAGTTTTGGTCTTTTAGGGTTTTCAAGCTTGAAAGCCTAATCTTCAATAGCTGTAGTTGTAGCACTGTTTCGGCTGCACAAAGAATTCTTTCATGGTATCTCTGATACCATGTTATATTTTTAATGGTTATACAATATATAAAAACATTTATCATCATAACATCATATCCATAAGTAAAGGATCACTGAAAGAAATAAAAATGCAGCAACACAAGAGAACACAAGAGAACACAAAGATTTTCCTTGGGGAAACCAAAAGGGAGAAAACCCCGCAAAACTTCCTCAGTATAGAATTTGACCAAGACAGTGTAAAAACCCACTAACAAGAGTAGTTGCTTATCTTCCACAGTAGACTCTTTCTCTCTTTCTCTCTCCAGCGTAATACTTGAGTGTAATATGTGTATAAATGAGAGAGGCACCTCACATATTTATATTCATTAGGTGAGTGCCTCAACTAACTAACTAGGTCAGCCAAGTTCCCTAATTAGGGATGACCTACCTTGGGGGACTCAAAATAAATTTTATATAATACTTCTATGGGTACTATTTCCCCAACTTACAATGAAGGGCTACCTCATGACGTTTACATGACCAATTACATCAAGGACATCTCCGAATGAACAAGTAACATCTCTAGAGGAGAATACAACAAAAGTACAATAGAATATATTCTAAAGTTACAATACTTAACACCAAGATATAAAAGGAGGATATAGGAAAATCACTCCTTATATGTGACTTAAATAATTGAATATCTGAATCAAATATGTCTAGGGAATTTCATCTCAACTAAATACCACTAGAATCATATATCTATAGGGACTCCAAAACATTGTCTCCAATTCAACTCGGATGGAAAAGGAAGTATCTATTTGAAGGACTCTTGAAGAGAGTCATTAAAGGAATAAAGTTAGGGATATCCAAGGTCTTCAACCTAATAATGATAGGACCATTAACATATATGTATCTCAATGGTGTGATAATGAGATAAATTTGAACATGTGAGAATCAATCAAGCTAAAGGAAACTGAGGCCTCCCATAATCAGTCAAAGGGACTCATAAATGATGGTTATGAGGCCAAGGTATGGGGTACCTCTAGGTCTATCCTATAGAATGGATGTGTTGATGTAAATAGAGGGATACCTACTACCCACAATAAAAAGGTGTTTCCTGGAAGGGAGGATGAGGGATGCGACCAAGGGATGGGTAAATATGGATAAATATTTGAGACGTTGTTTAGGAATACGAGCATATCTGATTAGGAGACTCAAACTTCCTTTGTTCAGAGTATGAAGGAATGGATAACATGGGAGAATGTGTGGGAGCCTTGATGATATTAGGGGAGAGACACAATTGGGGTACCGAGGGACATATTTGCACTAGGATGGAATTCACTGATAGAGAGTAGGGGGTAATGATATTGACTCAAAGTGAGCAAAGATGTCAGTATGAATCCACGGGTGACTCATCCCAGAAAAATGCAAACAAAAGAAAATAGGGGTGTTGTTGTAAATGAGACTATACACAATTTGTTAATGTTGAGGAGCATTGTTGATAATTGGTTCCTTCTATGCATGGGAACCAAAAGGAGATCACTAGGAAGTACTCCATAATCAAGGATTCCTATATGTGTGGACATTTGAGAAAAGAGGGCATTTAAAAGAACTTATTATATAATGGTTGTTGAGGTGGATGGCCACCTCAATGAGATTAGGTAGAATGAAAAGGAGCTAGGTGTCCATTGTAGTGATCAAATGAATGGGTACTAGCATATGTAACTTATAGAGGGGTAGGACACTAATGCTAATTTCTTTGCAAGATAATGAATGGTGGAAAAATAATGTGATTTTTGCAGTATGAATGTAGTGGTGCGTTCATGACTTTGCAATATGAAACTTAAAAATTACATAAAGTCTATAAGTATTGGGAGTCCATGGGTATTCCACATGGGAAATTTAGGGGCTAATCTTATCCCATGAGCTAAATTTAGGGGTTTTAAATTTTTAATGGGACAACTTTTTATTAAACACCCATTAGGTACGATTATTCGACCTTTAATTTATTTCTTTTTAATGAATTGGAGGTTAAACCCATCTAATTTAGAAAGGGGATCCATTATGAAAACAATTTCACCCCTCTAAAAATCGATCTAAACCTCTATTTGCCAAAAAAAATCACTAGGTAGCTCCCATTCTCCCTCGATTTCTGGCAGTTTCTAGTGTCTCCTTTTCCCTCCATCAATCATGGAAATCGAAGTCAGAGTTACATTCGTCCAGATTTTATGGGCTGAATCTTGTTTTGAAAATTTCTTAATGTACACATAAGAATGGAAATTGATATATACTATCATGTCTTATAGCAACCCATTTGCATCAATGAGAGTTTGGAATGCCATTTCCTCAAATCCAAAGTTTCCCCTTGAAACATGGGGATTGTTATGCACATGATCAATGATGAAACAATAACGTTTTTGTGGGTGTTTGGGCATCATTATTGGGCGTTGGGAATTCATTAATAGATGCATATTTGGGCATGCAAGGGGCCCTGATGTTGCTTATAACCACTGCCATTTTTACTACTTGCGTTTGTGTTCTCCTTTCTGGGAAAGGCCATGGGTGGAGCAACCTGGAATCCCACTGTCTTTGTTGCTTATTTTGATTTGGGAGTTGCTAGGTATTTTGACATGTTTCTTTTTTTATTTATTGAATTTTATGGCTATAAAAGGATTTTTGTAGTAGTTTGTAGAAAATTTCTTTCAACTTGCATGTTTCTAGTAGTTTGTATAAACCTTAGAGAAGAATGTAGTCTTTGCTTGAAGCATGGAACTTTGTTTATTGTATTTGTAAAAGTAGTCACAGATTCAATACAATCTGACTCATTACTCTTGTACTAGATCTATCATAGTTTTCAGAGACTTTAACTAATGTCTTGACATCACCGCATTCTTAACAACCTATTTTGTTTTTTGTATGGAAATATATCATGAATAGTGGTGTTATTTTTTAATTAGGTTCAGCAACATGTGGATAATATTTGGTTGAATAAAAATTTCTTGACTAACTTGGAACACAAATTTTCTTTCTATATAGTGTGGCAGTTATTTTTTATCATAGTTCCAAGTGCATTGAAATAAACAATACAGATTTAGAGTTTTTAACCCTATAATTTGGTAAGGTGTGTGCACAAATGAGGTGTTTGTGGGCCCTTGTAATAGCATGGATATATAAATTAGGATCGAGGTGTTGGTGGGAACTCATATTAATATTAATTCTATTTATGGTGGTGATGAAAAAAATCATTTTTGTTTTCCAGTGATATTCTTAGAATATCATGAATTTCTATGTATTATGATAGTTAGAGTGAGGTACCAAACTACCACCAAAAGAGGGCTTGTTATGTGAAGACTTATCAATATTTATCTCTTATTTAGTATTTTTTGTATATGTTTTCTTATTACTATATATGGTTTTATACTTCAAAATATTTTATAATTTAGTAAAAGATTCGCCAAGTTTTTACAATGTTTTATAATTTAGTGAAAGACTCGTCAAGGTTTTACTAGGTTTTATAATTTAGTGAAATATTTGCCAATATTTTACAAGATTATATAATTCAATGAGAGATTCACCAAAAATAATTATATACATAATATAAATTTGATAAAATAGACTTCATATTTTCCTATGTATCATGGGGATTCACCCATTTATTATACATAGAAATTTAGGGAGGGGGGCGGAGTTTCATAAAATTTTCCCTAGTAGGCCAATAAGTGATGATGGAAAAGTAATATGTGGTTGAGTGCAATATCATAGGATAGATGGACTCCCAATCCTATGTGAAGAGTAACGACACGGGTGTCGAATGGAAAGGGGCACTGAGATGGCACCCATGTGAGGGAGGATCTACTTTTGAGGAAGGGAAAATGAAAGAGTGGTCAAAATGGGCCACTTACCTGATGAAAGGGGTTCTAATATGAATAATCAGGATGAAAATCTTGATGCATATGATGTTCTTCTTATGGGAATCAACTATATGTTTGTTTAAAGAATCATACATGTAGGGGATGGTTGTAGGATGGAATTAGATGATCTCATTGCAACATGGATATGTACACATGGAAATGATATCCAATAGTAAAAGTGCATCTAGAAATCAAAGAAAGTATTCACATAACATATAACATAGGAAAAAAGTAAAAATTACATGAAGGAACACAAATCGAGGTGAACAAAAAAATGTCTCCAAAAATATTTCTCAATCATGGAAAATGGATCAGAAATTCAATAAGAGCATAGAATCACAATACCAATGGTGTGAACGACACATCAAACATATGTCATATGAGGCCATAATACTTAGAATATGACCAAGGCTTAAATAAACATAAATAGGGGTGGGCCCACCAATCCAGGTGTCATTTTTACTATTCACCATTGGAGGAGTGTGGAGAGACCAAAATTTTAAGTGTTGATTTATTTTGATTCGACTGTTAGATTTGGATTTTGCAATTTAGTGGCCTCATCCTCCTGTTTATTTTTATCTATTTATTTTTTCTTTTGGGTATCTCAGGGTTCCCTATGAATCCCCTAAGGGTTTTAGGTCTGGGTCGTTGTTGGGTGTGTTCTACTATCTTAAATACACCTAATATTTAACTATCGACCGGGGTTGGTAAGCTTAGAGTTGCTACAAAATATATGAGAAGGTAGAGGGGTTCCTAGGGCATTGTAGAAATACTTTAATAAACAAACGATTGAAAGATCTTTCAAAATGAAAAACCGAGTCAAACTTCTAAAAATTTAATTATTAATGTGATTAAAGAAAAACATCATGCTAGGATAATATTAGGCTACTCATTAATTAACTCTTCTTCTTCTTAATCTAAGAATGGGAAAACTTTCATAAACAACTTCAGAAACTGAGAAAGGTCTAATTTATGAATAAGTAAAAAAATAAATAAAGAAGCAAGTAGACAACTTAATTAAGAAGACTTGTCTAATTCTTTAGCCTATAAACGTTTTTAGTAAACATATAATTAAAGGAATAAATCCTATGCTAGTATCAATCTACAAAGTATTGGTGTATTTTCCAAAAATTAACATGTCTAACCCTACATTCAATATAAACAACGGTGAATTAAACTAAACCAGAGATACAATTATAAGATATTACAGCGATGATAAATTAGGAAATCGAAGACAAAAGAAGAAAATCGAATCATAATTCAAAAACATGCTTTGATTGAAAAGAAATAAAAAAGGGGTTTTTAATAAATACTTTAAATAATCTAACCTAAGGTCCTAGAGGCTGATGTAACTATTACCTAATTACCAAAACATAACATAATTCAAAAAGCCAAAGAAATAAAACTGAAAACAAGTTTAAAAAAATAAACTAAAAACACTAAAGGTCGGATGGAAGGCTGAACGACAGTCTGGAAGGAAGGTCTGAATGACAGTCCAAACACACAGTCCGAATGAGAGGCTGTATACAGAGAATAATAAAAACAGACCTAAATGATTTAATTATCAGCTGATTTTGTGCATATGAAAAGAATATGCACAAAGGACAGAATTTAAACCTAATTAATAATTAAAATAATCAAAATGGATTACTAATCTATGGGTATGAAGAGATTGTTTCTATTATAAAATAAAACAAACTGAAATGTTGCTGAATTAATCTATATTTAAACAAAAGTTAACAAAACTAATTCTAACTACAAATCAGACCTAAGACTAACTAAATTTTATCTATCTGTAAATATAACATTAAGCATTTAACTGGAAGAGAAGACTGAAAGGAAAACTGAAAACAAACTACACGTGACCGGTCACTCTAATTCTATAGGCAAAGACTACATTAACTACAACAAACATATGTTACATAAAGTAAATAAATGGACAATTATAATAACATAATCACATGTACAAATTAAAACAAAACTACTTATATGTGAAAGAGAAAATAACAAAAACACGTACGGACATGGAAGCCACTGGTTGTCGAGGGGCCCTCTCAGCAATAAGGGAATGCCTGTCTAACGCCTATGCAAACACAACCATGAACAATAGAATGTATAGACTTTTATTCAAAATATGGGACAAAATTACATTGTTCTTAGGGATAAATTACATGCATAAACTGGAACTGTCCACACCCCTAACTCTCAAATGGAGGAGTTTATATATTGTTTTATGAGAGTTTGAGCAATTCGACCCTTTAGTGGTCAAATGCTCTATAAATTTAGCCGATTATAATGAAAATTAATTGTTTACAAGCCAACGCATAGTCTGGTTCCTCCCTCAGCGTGATCGTAGCATCTTCAACATGAGTAGGGCATTGTGGTGGTGTATCTACTCCTCCTTTCATGTGGCTGGTGGAGTGGTGTTGGGCACAGGAAATGTACAAGATGGGTTTTCCAAAACAAAGGTCCTTCATCAGCATGAACAGACTTTAGATGTGGCGCATAGACTCCTTCCTTAGCATGGTTGATGGTGGCGTGTTGGGAAGCAAAGAATACATAGTAGCAAGTCTCTATAACAAGAGCTCCTTCTTCAACCTGAATAGATCTCCTTAGCGTCTGTGGTCTGGCATGCAGCCCCTTAATTAGCGCAACTAATAGTGTGGTGTTGAACAATTGAGAGCACACGATGGGCAGGTTGTTCCATTCTTCAAAGCGCATACTGGTAACAATTCATAGGTTAAGCAAAGGAGGCCATGACCAATCTTTCTAGACTGGAGTCATTCCTCCCTTTGAACACGTGGGTGATAAGCAGCGTGATGGAAATCTTAGGCTGAGAGCTTCTTCAATCATCAAACACATGGATAGAAGGTGGTTTGTGAACTGTTTCAACATTAAATTCCTGAAATCGGTTACGGACAACCCGCAGCCTGATTAACAAGCTGGACGGAAAGCTAGACAACGAGCTAGGTGATGAGATGGACATGCAGCTGGACAACAATTATGCACATCGGGATGAATCCCTATCTGTTTAACGAGATGAAACTAATATGTCTATTATAAGCTTGCCCAAAAAATTTGTAAATATGCAAACAAATACATAAATTAATAGATATATTAAATATGCTTTAAATAATAGAAATTTAAGTCAATAAAGTTGTAAAAATAATGTTAATAACCAGAGTTGCATAAACATCAAATTTGTTCTTACCTCATTCTAAATAACGATATGCATGACATAAAATACACGAAAGATAATAAAATATGCATTTAAATGTGTTATTTTAATGCCAAAAATGATAACAAAATGAGGCTCAACATTCACTCTTATCAAAAGGTTTATAATGATTTAGGTATTGAGTTTCCCTTTTAGATGAGCAATTGGGTCGCACTTGTTCGAGGGACAGATGTGACCCTAAGGTCACACCTTTATAGAGGATAGAAGTGGTGCAAGGTGCACTATTCTCCAGTCTATCCGCATCCTAGGTATTGACTGTATAATAGATAGATGTGACTTAAGGTCACACCTGTCTATTTAACATAAGATACTTAGGTCACACTATTCTCTATGGAAAATGTGACCTAGGTCACAACTTTCTCTAAGAAAGTTTTGTCTTCAATAATTTTTTTTTTGTTTACTGTCGACTATCCCTTTTGATGGTGGAATGCAAGATGAGGGTGATTTTATGGGAGAGAGATGCCAAAGAAATTAAGAGGTCTATCCATGGTGATCAACTTGTTTACGACGTCTTGGAAATACATGGTTACTCAATTTTCTTGAGTTTCTCAAAAATATTGTTAAGTGTTGGGACCGAGAGATGGGAGCATTTATCATACATGGTGAGTGGGTGAAGATCAGTCTACATGATGTCTAATTTATGATTGGCCTCCCACAACTAGGTGTGATCTGTGAAACTCAGCCTTTGCGTCCACATGATGTGGACATGGAGGACATACTAGCTCATCACTCCATGGATGGCGCATAGATTCATGGATACCACATGCTCTTGGTGGACATTGAGAGTCTAGAGACACAAGTGATCATAGAAGGGGAGGTACATGTACTAGGATCTAGTGGGACCCACAAGCTATCAAGTATCTAGATTCTAATTGTAGACCAGTTACTGGAAGGGACCTACTTTGGGTGGTCCTAGGTGTTTCTGATAGCGGTTTGGTGGTAGCTGAATCAATGTAGTCATCACAGTAGAAATTTCATATTTTATACAATAATTTGCACTTTTATTATTTGATAAAATGACTAAACTGAGACCCCACTTTGCAGCATGGTATTGCGAGACAATGGATCCCATGATACACAGGTGGGGAGAGATGATCATACAGGTGGGCGCCAGTGCAGTTTGTAGGGTTTTTAGTAAAGGATTTTTTGCATAGCGGAAACAACTTCCTGTGGTAATTGAGGACTACCCTTACATAGTGATAAAAATCATTAGGTATATATATTTAACATGACCTCCTGGATAGGATCGGGGGCCTAATGGTACGTATGGTTGATGCATTATGATTATAGATGTGTTTAAAAACACTAGCATATATGGTAGCTAGATTTTTATATGTGATGATAGTATTGATGAATTTTCATATGTGTTTGTATATGTGAGGCTGATGCTCCCTTCCTGACTTCAAAAGATGGTGCAGCAAGTTAACGGAGTCCACCCTAGCCCCTAGACATAATGATCGAGGACGAGCATAGCGGTAGTAATTGATACTATACTTTGTATATATATATATATATATATATATATATATATATATATTTGGATGCACGTGGATGCATAATTTTTACTTTTTATGAGACTCTTATTATTATGATGTTGTTTATGCAATCTTATTATGTATAGTTGCAAGTGATATTAATGCATTTGAATGACTTACTTCCTTGTTATTGATTATTGAGATACCAATCTAGAAAATCATTAGCCATTTGGTCTGGTACACTATTGAAACATCTGGGAATGTGTATGAATGTGATGGATTCAAACTCTCTAACCAGTTGTTTACTTTGTAGGATTTTTATAAAAAGGAAGGATCGCATACTCGATAATGTTTATTCAATTGTGCGACAAGCAACTAGGAAACTAGATTAACATGAAGGTGACAAATTCACATATGGAGGGAATCGAACAGTAGGCCAATCAAAACATCGTATTTCTCTTAGTTATTGGTGGATGCACCAATAGACACGCCATTGATATGGATCAAGTCGTATGAAAGGGAATAAAGTACCCATACAACAGAGGCAAGATTTGGGAATTATCCACTTGCATTGTCAGCATAACTGACATAAATGGTAGGATAAGAATCCATCCGATAAGACTAATGAAACAAATAATGAGGCTCTTTTTCAAAATGGAAAACAATAAGAAAAAAAATATGGTACAAAAAACAATGAGTTCAGTCAGACTATGCATATAATATCTCAAGATACAACCTGTTGTGGGGGTTCTTCAAGAGTTGACGATCTGGATCAAAAATAGGTATGCCCCTTTTTTGAGGCAGTGTTTGATGACATAGGGTCCCCACCACATGGAATCAAACTTTTATTTTCCATTCTTATCACGAGCTTTGGTATAGACAAGGAAAAGATCACCTTCCTCGAATGTGTGTAGGAAGACATGGGTGTTATAATGGTATTTCGATCACTGCTTGGAAGATTCAATTATTTGGAGTGCCACACAATGATAATATTCTGCTTTTTCCATGGTGATCAAGTCTTTTTTCATTGCGGTGGTATTTGGTAAAACTTCGACGACAATGCGTAGGGAAGGGATTTAATATTTGACAGGGATAATGAGTTCCACTCCATGCATGAGATGGAATGGGGTAAGCCCTGCCATGGTTTTGGTTGATGTTTGAAATTACCATAGGGATGGAAATAGAATATTGTTCCAGTTGGATTTGTGCTTATACACTATCTGTTGGAACATGGTTTTGAGGATTTTTTTATGACCTCAACTTGGAAATTTCCCTGAGGGTAATAGGAAGAGGAAAATTGGAGCTCAAATTTCAACAGATACGTAAGTTCCTTCCAGATAGTCTCCTCAAAGTGAGAATCGTGATGAGACACCTGCTGGAAGGAGATGCCAAATCAAGTGATAATGTGGTTAAAAATTAAATACATCATAGTGGCACCATTGCAATTGAAGGTTGGCATGGATTTAACCCATTTGTTCAAATACTCAACATCCAGGATTATGTGATTATGGCCACATGCCAACACAGAATTGCAGTCCACGTAATCGATGGCCCACTTTTAGAAGAGACCAAGGACTATGAATGGATGTAATGGTGCATGATGGTTTCTGTCCTTTGGAGAAAAGAGTTGGAATTTACGACATTGTTTGATTTTCACAATGCAATTGGAAAAAAGGGTCGAGCAAAAATAATTGACACAAATGACATTTTGGGTTGTTGTCCATCCCTGAGAGATGGTCACCACAGGGTCATGCATTCTAGTCATTTAAAACATGTTCGTCCTTAGTGGAGTCACTAAAGGGCACCTAATAATGGGTTGTGCAACCTCAATAGAGAGTCAAAGTAGAAGGAAAACAATAAAAAAAGATAATAATATAAACAAAATGAAGCATATATATACTAAAAAAATGGATGCACTCTTGAATCAAAATGACACATGCAAATCCATTATACAAAGAATCAAATAATTATTTTCTTTTATATTAAAAAAAATATGGTACAATAGGGAAAAATCACATTGATGCAGTGAAGATGAAAAGGCCCCTAGAATGATGAGAGAGAGGTTCTACTAGTCTCATTGTGATATCACAATCTTATATCCACACGCCATGGTAAGGGTATCTAATAGGTGAAATAGAAGCAATAGTAGGCCAACTCCTAGCTCAAAGAGAATCTCGATAGAGTGATGAATTAAGCACAAAGATGGATAATTGTGTTTGAATGAGGGACCTTGAGAGATTTTTGTAGGCACTGTAATGGATAGGATAAGGATATATATTTATGTTTTTGGTCCCTAGATATATTACCTAATTTGGTCCACGCCAGGGCCCATGCCAATCTTTCCTCTTTTTTATTATGAATGAAGAAGAAACAACTAAAAGTCAAGTTCTGGACCAAGTCACATTTATTTGCAAAAAATATAAAACTTAGGCCATCGATTAAAAATAAAAGGGTGTGACTTGCATCACTGATTTTAGGGAAATAGGTGCAAGCTCAATTTAGGATGGTCACTTCAAAGTTTGATTTTCATTTTTTGACTTTTTTTAATCATTTTTTCAAGGTCAAGTGGATGGAATGAGGTGGCATGATGATGTGTGTGGATGATGAATCCAATGGCATGAAAGGTTAGAAAATTTTGTTTTTAACTAATATGAACTCCCTCTTATACCTAGAATTATCTCATCCAAAAAATCTTTGAAACCATGTAGACATTTTGTGAATCAAACAATTCAAAAATTTTGCATCTTAACTAGAGGTTTAGAATCTTAACTTTGTTAATTTTCAGCCATAGGGATGTTATGATATATAAATAAAACAATAAAATGATGATGGATAGTATTCAATCTCTTAACAGCTGCAATCCACTAGGAAATTCAAGAGAAAATATACCAAAGTGTGCTAAAATGTTTAAGCCCTCTAGGGGGACCTTATCATGCATAAAGCATATTTGAAAATCACTATGATAACTATAAATACATCATCAAATATACCATATATCCTTCAATATAACTTTTAAATCATGTAATAATTACAACTTTAACTTATGTCAAATTAGCGAAACAAGTAAGTGCAAGAAATTACAAAACCGCGAAGAAATGGATGTTTGAAAATCGAATATGTGATTAAACAAGTATTGGACAATTGAAAAATTCATATATATTTATAAATATGAAGTTCATGTTGTTGAGGCCCCAAAATTTGCAAGCAACAACAGTAAGGGATTCTCCCGAATCAACGTTCCCAACTAGCTCGTTGACTGTTTAGTATAGGGAATCCGTCCGGTTTGCGGTTCAGCTACCGTAGGTCAAAGTAACAAAAAACAGAGGCTTTACCAGTTGTGGCCCGGTCCAATGTGTATTTTTTGGTATTTTTGACTTAATGCATGATATGCAAGTGCCTAATTAACCATGCAGGGTGATAAGATGCAAGGAGCAGTCATGATGTGATGTGCAGGTTCTTACCTCTCATCTTAGACTCACTAGCATCTAAATCACATACAACAAGAAAATAAACTAACTACCTAAACTATCCCTAGGGAGCACGATTGTCATTTGTAAGTGAGTAATACATTGCGTACATGCATTATGAAGAGTTATAGTTAGCTGACACTTCTTTCAAGACACACGAACAATTACAGATATTTAAACAACCAGATAGCCGATTATTTTATGAACAACATTTATTACTCACAGTGGAAAACATCCCAAAAGATACTGAAGAACATTCAACAAGAACATAGGTTCAGGAAGTTAAATACTCTCACAGTAAATGAAACATAGCTGAAAATGAAATAGTTCCTCTTCAACCTTATTCATTTAGTCGCATTGATACATTCCACATTTCGCTCTCTCCAGCAGGAAAAAGTTGCACTTTCTGATTGTAAAACGAAGTAGTTCCTCTTACAAGAAAAAGAGTTTACAAAAATTTTCAGGGAAAAAGCCCTTGTAACGTCTCCCTTTCCAGTATTTAAACAAAAACATTAAAAATCATTTGGGTTTCCTCCCAACGCATGACCTTTCAGTTTCCCTAGCGTTTCGTATTCCTCTGAGTTGTCTGTATGCACTCATGATTCTTTTAGTAATGGACCAGCAGTCAGGTTCATGCCTTTAGCATTATTGACTTTGTCTTCCACTTCGAGGGCCCTTTCAGTGATCTGGTCGGTGTCATTTCGATTTTTACCAAACTGTTCTTCTACGTCTTCACGCATCAGCTCCTTACGCACACCTGCAATTAATCCATGTGTATTATCCATTTGGGACTGTGTTATGAAACAGAGCGGCAGATTATACAAACTGAAACAACTCCTCCACAAAAAAAAATGGCCTGGTACACCACGGCGGAAGTTGGACAGATACTGACATCGGAAGTCAAAGGCTTGGCTCAGCCGCAACGGCGGGAAGAAAAGACTAAGAGGCGCGATTCAAAGCTGTGGGAGGGAAAAATCCATTGGATATCGGGTGACTTTGACATCGGATGCCAAATGGATTTCCTAGTCGTAACGATGGAAAGACAAGCGCTAAAATGATGTGAAACGCGGGCGGGAGAAAAACCCTCAGTCGAAATCGGACAGATTTATGCTTCGGAGGCTAAAGGACTTTCCCAGCCGCAACGGCGGAAGGAAAAAGACTGAAGATATAAGAGAAATGCGGGTAGGAGAGGGCTTAGTTAGACATCGGAAGAAATTCAAATCAGGAGCTCAATAGCTTTCCCAACCACAACAGCGGAAGGGTAAAAGCTACGAGCAAGTGATTGAAGACAAATACGAATCGGACGTCGGAGCGATTTGGACTTCGGACGCCAAACCGCTTTGGGAGCCGCAACGACAAAGGGAAAAAGAACAAAAGCAACTGATTTAACAGAAAAAATTAAGTGCTCGAAAGCCTTTAAAATTCAACAACAGTCAAGGTCCATTCCTTTTTCAAAACGACGGCCCATCAAAGACAATTGGAAAAACTAAACCCAACTATGCGACCCGCTGCAAAAATTCAAGCACAAACAAAATCTGGGAACTGGCTGTATATAAATTGTTCAAAACATCCAGACTTAAAGCATGACCGAAGAAACCTCAAGGATAAAACAACCTGAAGCGATATTCAGTTATGAGGAGGGGCCCGAAATTTAAGAGATTTGGGGAGAAAAGTTGCAGCAGCAACAACTGGCGATTACCTGGTGAACCTAGATCTCTGGGCAATTAATCTTTGAGTGATAGACTGTTTAACAATAGATGCATCCTTTTGAATTCTTCCAGCTATCTGGATTTCTCGAATGCCGGCAGCGTGTACCTTCAATCATTGATAATAGTCCAATTTGGGAAAGTGGAAACCAAGATTTTCAAGTCCAGATAACTCTGTCGAGGCCAGAAGATGAGTTTCATTATTACCTTTGTCTTCAGGTGGCTGATAGCTTTGGACCCCACAGGATTGTAGCATATGGTAAACATAAATATTCATTTGTTCCTCATTCCCATGCCATTCTAGCACTTTTGTGCTTTTGGACTTTTGTTCCTTTTAAATGAGTCCTCCTACATGCCTTTCTTACTGAATTTTAATTCAGGATCCTCTATCCCATAGTGTCCTTTTGTGTGAGTGGTGTACTTTAGGTTTCAGTTCACGGACGGAGAGGATCTTTCGGCAATTTAGTACTTATGATTCAACATTTGCTTTAAGGTATGATGCTTTCAGAGGAGTTTTTACTCTTATCTTCCTTTTGGCATTCGTTTCTTGGCATGGGATCATTTATATTAATATGTTGTTTACCTTGCTCTTTTCCATGGGTCCTCTGCTGCTGCCCCTTAGAAAAATCTAAGTGTGAAGTGGATGGAGCCTCAACATAGTATTCCGGACTCTTTGAGTCTGGCTTATTTCACAGGGGTTAAGCAGGACTTCAATGCACATAGATCTATTTGAGAAAACTGCTAAACTGGAAGAAGTTCTTTTTAGATAAACAGTAATACACAGTCTGATACCAAGAACGTTTATCAATCCCAGGAAAATCGGATGTTCCCCATGCAACCGTAGATTTGCTTCCCTTATTGAAATCAATAAAACTTAAACTAAAACAAACTGAAAAAACATGACTCAAAGACAACCAAACAGCTTATTTATATACAAGACATAAAAACTCAAAGAAACTCAGGAAAAATAAGGCTTGAGAACCAATCCATTCACTGGTAAATTCTCTTCCCACCCCTGTAGATCTTGCAATTTATAAGTAGAAGGGCCAAGCTTTGCTGAAATCTGAAAAGGGCCTACCCACAACTGCTAGAATTTAGTATGCTTTCCTTTCTCATCATGGGCATGATCCCATTTGAGGACTAAGTCTCCCACTTCAAAGTCTTTTGTTCCAGCTTTATGCTTGTCGAACCATCTCTTTATTAACTCCTGTTGTTGCTTAAAGTGCTCTCTGGCCTTAGATCTAGCCTCTTCTGCTTTTAGAAGATTGCATATCCTCTTCTGTAGAACTTCATTCTCCGACCCACTAGACTCTTGAGCTAGAATGGAAGATGGTAGCATGATATTGGGAGGAAGAATAACTTCTTTACCATAGACCAGGGTATATGGAGACACTCCTATCGCAGACTTGGGGGTGACTCTATCAGCCCACATGGCATTTGGTAATGCTGAGTGCCAACTCCTCTGGTTTTCTATCACAGTATTCTTTAAAATTCTAATCAAATTTTTGTTAGAGGACTCAGCCAGGCCATTTCCTTGTGGATAGTAATTAGCAGAATAATGCAATTTAATCCCTTTATCATGAGCAAAAGCAGTCAATTTAATAGATGAAAAGTACTTAGCATTATCAAAGACTAACGAAACTGGAACTCCAAACCTGGTCATGATGTGGTCTTGCAGGAAGCTGATGACCTCATCTTCATTAATCTTGCACAGTGGGACAGCTTCGACCCAGCGAGTGAAATAATCAGTCACAGTCAGAATGTATTTGTGCTGGAGAGAAGAATTCGGTTTTATTTCTCCAATAATATCCAACCCCCATTGCTCGAATGGCTCAGTGATCATCATAGGCTCTAGGGGTGCTGCCGCTTTAGGTTGTCTCCCACCGCACCTCTGGAAAATATCACATTTCCTGACATGTGCATGCGCATCTCTGAAGAGCGTAGGCCAATAGTAACCTGCCCTGAGGATTTTGTGAGCTGTGGTATCTCCTGAATAATGTCCCCCAGCGGGCCCATCGTGCAGATCTGTCATGAATTTCTTTGCATCTTCCTTTTCTAAGCATCTCAGGAGTACCCCGTCATAATTTTTCCTGAATAATATACCTTCAACAATTTGATAGGAAGCTGATTTAAGACACAATACAATGCTCTTCTTTGCTTGGAATTCCAATGTTCTGGAAACAGCCCTGCCTGCAGGTAATGCACAAGGTCTCTATACCAAGACTCAGGGGCTGTAAACAAAGGACATACATCCATTAACTATAAGTCAGCTTCATCCTCCCAGGCGTGTTCTTCATTATTCCCATTTTCAGTCATTAACTTGCACAACCCTTGACCTTTGACGATAGAGGCTGGCTTGAATTCAAGGTCGTATTCTTGAAGAGCTGTTACCCAGTTGCCCCTTCTTTCTCCTAACTCTTTCTGTATGAGAAGGGATGTTACAGCTGGGTAGGGGACTATTACCTTGGTTCAATTTTTTAGTATATAAGGCCTGAATTGCTTCACTGCCTTAAACACTGCGTAAGCTTGCTTATCAATGGCTGGTTAGTTTAATTAAGCCCCTTGCAGACCAGTGCTCATGAAGGATATTGGGAATTCATCCCCCCAATCTTCCTTTTGCGTAAGCACAGCTGCTAGCGACTTGTTCGATGCAAAGGTATACAGAATAAAGTCTTTATCGAAATTATGGCTTTTCAGGGAAGGTGCATGTGCAACAGCAGTTTTAATCTTGCTGAAAGCGTCCTTCTCAAGCTCAGTCCACTTGAACTGTGCATTTTGTTTCACCATCTGCTGCAGCGGTTTAACAGTCTGAGCGAAATCAGGGACAAATATTCGCACGAAGTTTATAGTTCCCATAAAAGACTGCATCCCTTTCTTATTGTGGGGCAAGGGGATTTGTTCAATGGCCTTGATTCTTTCTGGATCTAAAGAGATTCCTTTCTTCGAAACTATGTGACCCAGCAACTTGCCTTCTGTGGCCGTGAACACACATTTCTTAGGATTGAGGGAGATGCCATATTTTCGATAGCGTTCAAAAATCTGCCTTAAGTGAAATGCGTGTTGTTCTCTTTTCTTCGAGAAAATCGTAATATCGTCAAGGTACACTACAGCACTTCGGCCTATCAATCCACAGAAAGCTATGTCCATAGCCCTCTGAAATTTTTCTCCAGCATTTATCAGTCCAAAGGGCATCCTCCTATAGGCAAAGGTTCCCCATTTGGTCCTGAAAGTTGTCTTCAATCTGTCTTCCTCGGCCACTAATACTTGATTGTAGCCAGAGAAACCGTTTAATAATGAAAACAATTCAGAACCAGAGACCATCTGTAGCAGTTGCTCCATGGGTGGCACAGGGTAGTTATCTTTATCGGAAGCACGGTTTAGATTTCTGAAATCCACGCATAATCTGATTTCTCCTAACTTTTTTCTAACTGGTACCAGATTTGACACACACTCAGAGTGTCTAAATTTAAAAATGATTCTAGCATCCAATAATTTCTTCACTTCACTCTGAATCAGTGGTTCCAACTTTGGATGCATTTTTCTCAATGGCTGCTGATATGACTTGACGCCTGCTCTAATAAGGATGACGTGTTTGATGATACTAGTATCGTATGTCTTCAAGTCTTCGTATGTCCATGCGAAAACATCTTTATATTGTTTGAACAAGCTGACGAACTTGTCTCTTTCCGTCGGTGAACAGCCTTTTCCGAGATTCACAAATTTAGGATTTGTTTCAGTCCCTAAATTAATCAACTCAAACTGCAGAGATGAGCTGTGGGTCTTCACATTGGGCGGTCTTCTGAATTTTTCATTTAAATCAAACATTTTTTCCAACGTTCCGACTCCTTTAGGAATGAAATTGTTATCTCCCAAATTGACCACCGTCATTTTGGTTGATAGAATGGGTAAAAATTTTATTTTTGTGAGTCTTGGCCTTCAAAATAAAAAATTTCAGCTTTCGGCAGTTAACTAAGTCTGTGGAAGTTTAGTTAGCTGCCGAAACAGGCCCATTTCAGCAGCTAAGACGATCTGTCAAAATTATTTTAGTTGCCGAAAATTTTTCCATGTGTAAATTTAAAAGATTGTGCTCTGGAAATCTCCAAATGTCAAGCTATATGTGGATCAGTGATATGCATGGAAAGAACGCGTGGAGGATGTTTGATCTAGCGCAGCACTACAGGCTTTTAGATGACGAGATTAAAATGGGTTGCGCAGGTGTTCTAAAACGAGCTCAGCTCGGTGTTCAGTTTGCAAATGGAAAGGTGTCAAATTGTTAAATTTGAGGTGCGCTCTGTCAAGGAAAGTTTTGGCAGCCATGGTGTGTGCCCATTTGGAAAACGCCTTCCAGGTTGTTTCTCGGAGTGGCAATGTTACAGAAATTAAAAGATATCTTGAAACCACCCATACTCCAACACACAAGGATTTTGGAACATTAAGATTTGGATCCTCTACACATACTCTTGATAACAGCTTCTGTGCAATGTCCTCCTCATGAATTTGGTCCAAATCTGGAAATAATCCTAAAGGGACAGCAATGGAATCAAAGGCAAACAGGAAGCCAGCCAGGGAAGAGAAAGTTTCTGATTTTTGTAAGATCAACTTTAAAAAAATGTATTGGACAATTGAACAGCAACTTGCACACCATACTATCAATGGTTGTAATTTGAGGCCTGGAGATTTGCTAGGATCTGGAACCATAAGTGGGCTTGAGCCTGAAAGTTTTGGTTCCCTATTAGAGTTATCATGGGATGGGAAGAATCCACTGAAGCTTGGAAACAATATATCTAGAACATTTGTGGTAGATGGAGGTAAGGTGGGATTTGGTACATACTCTGGAAAAATACTACCAGCTATATCCTGACCAGTAAAGCTAAAGGACTAAAAGCAGCAGAATTGTCAAGGAATTGGCAGAAAATAATTATTGCACAGAGCAGTGAATGGAAATTGCAAATAGATGGAACAGGGGCAGTCTTCTAACAGAATACTAAAGGATCACAGGTGGCAAGGAAATCATCACATGAAATAACTCGAGTCTGTTGTTAAAGGTTCATGATTTTGCTCCTAAAATTCAGCCACAAGGCCAGTTCGACTAAACGTGACTCATATCCATCACTCATCTTCACCATCACAAGTTAAATCTCCAGTTGCCAGGCCATGTGTCTGCTTCAGTATGCCTTTGCTATTAAGTGAGTCTCGAATACCCAGCTATGCTATGTCACATTGCTGCCCTGTAGGGTTTATTCATTGTTGAACCATAACTCAAGAGGATTTTTCTACTGAAATCATGTGATCTTGCAGGGAAATTTAGACAGCCTTCCTGAACTCCAAATTCAAATATGAAAGCACCAGTGGATAGCTTATGATCTGTATATCAAAATCGACTATTTGAACATCCAAAATGGACATCGGACGGCTGAGAAAATTGATTTTTTCCAAAGACAGTTTTTTTAGGAATTCTACAGGTTTCGGCAGCTTAGGCGAGCCTCCAAGAGCTCATTAGCTGCCGAAAAGGATGACTTTCGGTAGCTAACGCGTGAAACTGGCAGAAGGCTTAGCTGCCGAAAGCCTGTTTTCACAGATCGCTTAAGATTTCGCCCAGATCGCGGATTTTCTAGTTGGAATGGCGGGAGGTCGAGCAGAATAAACAGTTATGAATTATGCCACCATTATCTACAGGAGTTTTGAGCTAGATCAAAGTGAAGTGGGAGTTTTGGCTAATTTGAAGCATCTTTTTGAGGAAACAGCTCTAAGTTCAAAGTGCCACATCATCAAGAGCGTTTCTGTTATGTTCCAATCAAAGTCCACCGAGCCTTGGAAGGCTAACTACACTTCACCAACCACCGAGCACAAGAAAGGAGACCAACTCATCTTCATTTCCTTGATTTTAGGGATCAGTCCCTGTCTTTTGCATTCGCTGCTCTAGTTAATGTGTTAGTTAACTCAACAGATCCATGTCTTTAGGATCTGTAGACTCTTTTGTAAAGGCTATAAAGCCTAAGAACCGAGACTGTTAAAGGGTTCAAGTTTGGATACATTTTGGGCTATGTACTGGACACTTTCTTGCTATATGAATCACAGTTTCCTTTGGTCATTAGATATCAGCCTATCCACATTTTCCATTATTCTACATTTGATTCTATTCAGTTCAGTTGTTCAGAACTGTCATCTTCTGATATAGCTCATGAATGAATTAAATCTTCTTTATATTCTTGTATGACCCTACAGCTCTGTATTTGGTTATCTTGAATGTCTTTCTTCATACCTTGATTATTTACTGTAGCTGATATTTAATTTCTCGAAGCACTGGCTTATTTAGAGGCATGTCATGTTGTCTTACTGCTTAGTCTTCTCAGTTATCCTATTGATCCACATTTCGATTATTATAATTTCTTAAGTTACCAAGCACCTTTGGTCTACAACCACAAAGGGTTTCTTGGAGTGATAACAGAAATTATCGTATTTCATCTCAGCCTGATGCTCTTCATCATCTATGATCACTCCTTTAAACACTTCATCATTCGTTAAACATTCTATGGTCTGCTGGTCATCATCGAACACTCGTAGGTTCGTAATCATATCAGGTACAGAGGGCCTGAAAAGCAGTTCAACAGAGCATCGATTATTAGTGGTTACGAGTCTAGCGGCTGATGTGGCCAACAGATTAGCAGCTGCGTTTTTAATTCTTGGAATTGAAATAATGTTAAATGCATTAAAATATTTCAGCAAACCCCATACCTTATTCTAGTAAGCCTTTAAGTGAGGAGAAATACAATGTATCTGATTCCGGATTTGTTTCACAATAATTTCAGAATCCCCAAAAACTTTTAGACTACTTACCTTTAATTCAATTTCCTTCTTTAGTCCCTGTACCAGTGCTTCATACTCAACTATATTATTAGTACACTCAAACTCTAATATACATGAAAGGAAATGTTTATTCTTCTATGGGTCAATCAGGACACAGCCAGCCCCTGACCCTTCTAATGTCTTAGAGCCATCGAAAAATAAAGTCCAAAAATCATTAACTACTGAAAACGAATCTACTCCTACTGCTAAGTCTACTATTTTACAGTCAATCTCATCAGCCTGTGAGAATCGAAGAAGATCAGGCTGGGTGTCAGATGTGTTGCTGGCTTCTTCCGCTTGATAATTCCCAAGTTCTAGCTCAATAAAATAGTTTCCCAAGACAGAATCCACTGGTACATTCTTCTCATCTAGTTGAGTGACGTTATATTTCATATGAGGCTCTCTTAAAATCTTAATCTGATTCGGGCTTCCTTTGTATGGCAACCACAGATGCGACCAATCAGAGGCAAAATATCCATTAAGTTTGGCCAACCAATCTCTGCTCAGGATAAGGCCGTACGCATCTGGTATATCAGCCACCACGATATTAATGACCTGCCATACTTTATCATTTGAAGCCAGACGAACTAGGACATCTTCCATCTCACTAATTACCTTCACATCTGTCCTGTCCAACTGAAATACTCTCCACGGGGATGGCTTAGGCTGCCCATTGATTCTTTTACAGACAGATATTGGCATGACATTAACAGTTGCCCCTGAATCTATAAAGCAATTATGTACATTGTAGTTAAATATTTCGAAAGTAAGGAGGAAAGGTGGATGCTTGTGCTTGGACTTACCTCCACTGCTGGTCTCTCCAATCTCTTCTTCTTCTTCTGGTTGATTGTTAGTGGGCGTCTTCTCATCTAATGCTTCAAGGGCTCTCAACAGCCTTTCTTTTTGCTGCGGCACTTTGCACATCTTGAATAGTGGAACATTCACCTTTATCTTCTTTAAATCCTCCACAATGTCATAATCCATCTGTTGTTCCGTGGGATGAGGCCTATCAGCATTCTCCTTATCTTCATTTGGCTTGGCCATTGTATCATTCTGTCTAAGATTTTGGCTGGTAATAGTGAATTCTGGAATTTTATCAGCCAAGGATTTATTTTGAAATTTCTTCTTAACATTTCTCTGTAGCCTCTTAATCTTTGGGAGTATAAGACTGTCTTCTTTAACCATCCCTTGGCTCCTTATGGCTATGTTGGTTTCCACAATGTCCTTGTACCCCTGAGTCTTTTCTTCTTCAGCATCAAATAACGAGACATAATTCCATAAAGCCATGGTTTCTTCTTCCTGTTCTTTAGTGGAAGTAGAAGTAGAAGTCTCTTTTCTTTCTTCTTCTCCCTCTTCTGTTAATCTAGAATCTAACAGTTGATTCATGACCAACGTCATTGAATTAATCCATTGAGGACAATTCTTTTCAGAGTGTGGCTGTTGGTGGAAAGTGCAAAAATTGTCCAAGCCTACCTCTGTTAAATTCATAGATGCAGCATTGTGAGGAGGAGGTTGAGACTGATGGTTATCCTCTCTTTTCTTATAATATGGCTTATAAAAATTTTGTGCTTCCTTTTCTTTCTCCATATCTATGATTTTGTTGGAAAGTTTCTGCATCATTTTGGCCATATTCTCCAAATCTGGCGACTTTTCTTCCTTAGGCTTAGTAAACAATAAGGCTTTTCTTCCCGCACCCTTTTCTCCCAACTGCTCTCGATATTCTTCAATACTCTCTCTTTCAGCTTCCACTACTTCAGCCTCTTCATAGGTTTCCGTCAACATAGGCTTGGCCCTGCCTTTGGCAAACATGGCCAAATCAGGGCCTAAAGCTGAAGTATAATATTCAATCAGAAATTTGTCTGAAGGTCTATCCATTTCAGAGAAATTCTTGAGATAGGCTACAAACCTTTGTGTGAAACTGTGCACCTTTTCTTTTCTTTCTTTCTTCAATGCACACAGCCCTTTCATGAGAGCCACATGAGTTTTCTGAGTTGCATACTTACTTCTGAAAATTCTTTCGAAGGTATCCCAATCAGGGATAGAGTTAGCAGTCAACCCAAAGTACCATGATGCTGTAGCTCCTTTAAGGGTATGTGGGAATAGTCTGCAGACTACATCTTCATGCTCCCCATCCCTCAATCCTTCTATTGCCAAGTAAAAACTCTGCAGATGATCATCTACTAGTATCTTCTCATTGGGGTCGAATTTAGGCAGTAACTTTTCAAAGGACTGAGGAAAATCATGTAACGGAGGGGTCAGGTTTAAGGGTGATCTGGCTCTCCATGCAGGTGGCAGATTTGGCGGGTTAGGTGGTTGGTTTGCGTTTACGCCAGCTATGAGTCTGGGTGGAGAGTGAGGAGGTGAACCAACTAGAGTGTGAGCAAGAGAACTGTGAGGGGTTTCTAGGCCTTCTTGATTCAAAGGTAGCACAACTTCCTCTAAGGCTGTTTCTACAAGCTCTTCCCATTCTCCAACCAACACTGAGCCTTTCGTTTCAGGATGATCCTTCTTTTTATACTCTCTTATGGGCAGTTCAGGGATGACTGGAAATCCTCCAATATTCTTTACATATGCCCTGGTGTGTCTTCTCAGAAAATTAACAATTTCGTTGCCAACAGAATATAGATGTTCTCTTCCTTCCAGAATTGGATTATGAAACCCACTGCTTTCAGAACTTTTACCGGTGGAATATTCTCGGGAAAACGGGTTTCCTCGGCCAGCCATACACTGGCGGCCCTCCTTCTAGCGCCAAAAAATTGTTGAGGCCCCGAAATTCGCAGGCAACAACAGTAAGGGATTCTCGCCAATCAACGTTCCCAACTAGCCCGTTAACTATTTGGTATAGGGAATCCATCCGGTTTGCGGTCCGGCTACCGTAGGTCAAAGTAACAAAAAACAGAGGCTTTATCGGTTGCGGCCCAGTCCACCGTGTATTTTTTGGTATTTTTGACTTAATGTATGATATGCAAGTGCCTAATTAACCATGCAGGGCAATAAGATGCAAGGAGCAGTCATGATGTGATGCGCAGGTTCTTACCTCTCGTCTTAGACTCACTAGCATCTAAATCACATACAACAAGAAAATAAACTAACTACCTAAACTATCCCTAGGGAGCAAGATTGTCATTTGTAAGTGAGTAATACATTGTGTACATGCATTATGAAGAGTTACAGTTAGCTGACACTTCTTTCAAGACACACGAACAATTACAGATATTTAAACAACCAAATAGCCGATTATTTTATGAACAACATTTATTACTCACAGTGGAAAACATCCCAAAAGATACTGAAGAACATTCAATAAGAACATAGGTTCAGGAAGTTAAATACTCTCACAGTAAATGAAACACAGTTGAAAACGAAATAGTTCCTCTTCAACCTTATTCATTTAGTCGCATTGATACATTCCACATTTCGCTCTCTCCAGTAGGCAAAAGTTGCACTTTCTGACTGTAAAACGATGTAGTTCCTCTTACAAGCAAAAGAGTTTACAAATTTTTTCAAGGAAAAAGCCCCTGTAACCTCTCCCTTTCCAGTATTTAAACAAAAACATTAAAAATCATTTGGGTTTCCCCCCAACGCATGACCTTTCGGTTTCCCCAATGTTTCGTATTCCTCTAAGTTGTCTGTATGCACTCATGATTCTTTTAGTAACGGACCAGTAGTCAGGTTCATGCCTTTAGCGTTATTGACTTTGTCTTCTGCTTCGAGGGCCCTTTTAGTGATCTGGTCGGTGTCGTTTCGATTTTTACCAAACTGTTCTTCTACGTCTTCACGCATCAGCTCCTTACGCACACCTGCAATTAATCCACGTGTATTATCCATTTGGGGCTGTGTTATGAAACAGAGTGGCAGATTATACAAACTGAAACAACTCCTCCACAAAAACAAATGGCCTGGTGCACCACGGCGGAAGTTGGACGGATACTGACATCAGAAGTCAAAGGCTTGGCTCAGCCGCAATGGCGGGAAGAAAATACTAAGAGGCGTGATTCAAAGCCGTGGGCGGGAAAACTCCATCGAATATCGGGTGACTTTGACGTCGGACGCCAAATGGATTTCCCAGCCATAACGGCGGAAAGACAAGCGCTAAAATGATGTGAAACGCGGGCGGGAGAAAAACCCTCAGTCGAAATCGGACGGATTTATGCTTCGGAGGCTAAAGGACTTTCCCAGCCACAACGGCAAAAGGAAAAATACTGAAGACATAAGTGAAATGTGGGTGGGAGAGGGCTTAGTCAGACGTCAGAAGACATTCGAATCGGGAGCTCAATAGCTTTCCAAACCGCAATGGCGGAAGGGTAAAAGCTACGAGCAAGCGATTGAAGACTAATACGAATCAGATGTTGGAGCGATTTGGACTTCATATGCCAAACCGCTTTGGGAGCCACAACGACGAAGGGAAAAATAACAAAAGTAGCCGATTTAACAGAAAAAATTAAGTGCTCGAAATCCTTTAAAATTCAACAACAGTCAAGGTCCATTTCTTTTTCAAAACGACGGCCCATCAAAGACAATTGGCAAAACTAAACCCAACTATGCGACCCGCTGCAAAAATTCAAGCACAAACAAAATCTGGGAACTTGCTGTATATAAATTGTTCAAAACATCCAGACTTAAAGCATGACCGAAGAAACCTCAAGGATGAAACAACCTGAAGCGATATTCAGTTATGAGGAGGGGCCCAAAATTTAAGATATTTGGGGAGAAAAGTTGCAGCAGCAACACATGTACATACCATGTCATTTTCCTAAGGATAGTACAGTTCTCTACCTCTCTAAAATCCTATATAAGGAAAACAATGAAACCCATAACTTACATGAACATGCTAACATCACACAAGCATGTCCTCCAAGGTAAGACGAATCTTCTATTTATATTTAACAAGTACAAACTTAATATATACTTCTCCAAAGGATGAAACAAACCTAGCCCTAGTATTCAATATGCCCTAAGAATCTCCAAGAAACCCTATTCAATATTCTCTAAGAAGCTCCAAGAAACCCTAGGAACTCCAAAGAAATATAGATAAATTACAATTGAATAAATAAGAGAGAGATAAATCATAGTTCTCTCCTAACCACATATCTACACAAGATTAATAAGAATAATGATGAATATGAAAGGGATTTCTCCTTCCTCTCTATATATAAGAGGTAGTGAAGGAAAATAATGCATATGTGTGCCTATGCCCTTACAACCAAATTACAAACACACATGCAGGATCACACATGGAGTGCTCCACTCCAAGGGTACTCATGTGATGTCATCCACAAGAAAGGATCTAATACATTGGTTTCTCCATGAGATGTGTCCAATGCTCATCCTACAATCCTTCAATGGCTTCAATGAACCTAATAAGCCATGTACCTACAAGGCCCTCTCCCTTTCAAGAACACTATTGCAACCCAAGTGACCCTAAGTGAAATCAAAGCTTCCATGCAATTGTTCAATGTATTTCATGTTGTCGAGGGATCAATTCCCTTCTCCTAAGTACCAAACAACCCTCTAATGTAGAGTGTTCTCTAATAAAAAAACCACCTCGATGGCCAACATGTAGAATATCACCAAGTTATTTGAATATCTCCAATTCCCTGGGGAATAATGTTATGCAAGAACCAAACTAAGGTTAAGAAATCACTAAGTGATACATATCCAATGTGCATATCTATCACAAACATCTAATTGATGATCATACACCATGTAGCACCAATCTCATTAAGCACCCCAAACATGGTAATAACACCGAAAGTTAACACTTCAATTCCTCTTGAACTTGCTTGTCAATACTTTTATTCTAAATGATGACATTTGGTCCTCTACAGCCTTATTGTGCTTATGTGTCACAATTATAGAACCACCCTTAAGCATCTCATCTTCCTTCCAAAACCCTATGATTGGACATAACATAACTCTTACATCCTCTTTCTTCCTTAATAGGATTTAACATCCCTTAGTATCTACCTCGTTCTCATCTTTCATTGATAAAATATGAACTTATTCCCATCCTTGACAAACTTTTAAGGATTCTTTCAACCATCATGAAAAACACCTCTATTATATTTCCAAAGTAACCCCAAGAAAATATTATAGGTATCCATGGAAAAAAACATCACACAATATTTTTCCTCTGTAACCTCCAATATGGAAGTCAATTATACACTACTTAAACACAATGGCATTAGCATTATGATCCTTTTGCAACCAAAAAACCTTGTATGCATTTGGTAGAGAAAAAACTTCAAATTTAACTTTTCAATAAATTTAGGAGAAACAAGGTTCTCAATACTTCTTGCATCTATAATTAAAATCACAAACAATTACCGTCCACATTATGCTTGATTCAGGAAATTATTTTCTTATAATCTATTTCATTCTCAATATCCTTCTCTCACTACAACATTCTTCTTCACATGATTGGGTTCTATCCTTGCTTGGAATATGTTTCTACTTAAAATAGCAACCCCAACACAACTAGGTTATGTGGACCAAGGATAGTGTTAGTAAGGCTTGGAGAGAGTAGATGTAATGTCACCATAGTCTAACCTCTCAACACTTTGGGAAACCACAAACCCAAGGGAATACCCTAATCAATGAAAGCTACATGCACCCACCAACAAACCATAAACACCTTCCACAAAACCTTAATATCTATGATCAATGCCTTATCGGAGTCGAATAATATTAAACAATACATAATAATTGTGCAATAATGGAGCTATTCAATTCAACAAAAATTCCAAATAATATCATGCCTTTCATGGTAATTTCACGTCTCCCAAGGCATGCCAAATTTTCCAAGGAAACCACTCCAAAAAGTGTGCCCTCTAGGAAAAGAGGACAATTGAACTGGGGAAAAGTTGTAGGACAAGCCATAAATACCATACACCCTCTAATTCACCAATTATGAGGGTTCCATGTATACCAATGTACTTCCTCAAAAGAGGACTCCTTTTAGGGTTCGTGTATAAAACCCCAAGGAAAAATTTTAGGGAGCACTAGAAATATCAAATCACAATTTTTTTGGATTTTTGAATTTATTTAGATTTTAAGGGTTTTTTCCAATAGTAAAATATGTTTAAAATTTTTTGCATAAAATAAAACATGTAAAAATTGATAAATAGGATATTAGATTCTTGTCTCAAACTCTAGGGATATGAGAGATCAAGGATAATGTTACTCCTCTTAAGATGGCATTCAATACTTACAACTAGGGCTAAGATTGAAACCTCAATGGTTAGGCAACAAAACCCTAATTAGGGAAAATAGATAAGTTGAAGGCCCAAAAAAACAATGGAGAGCTTGTTGGTAGGAAGGTCTCCTCAAGCAAGTTGATAAAATGTTAACAAACAAACCCTAGCTTAAACTAGGGTTAGGAGATAAACTTAGCAACATTAGCCAAGAATGAGCAAGATAGTGTGTCTTAGGTCACCCTTGAGCATGAGTTATTACAACTAGTCTAGTATCAACTTAGCATGTACAAATAAAACCCTAAAACATCATCAATTCATCCTTCAAGCAAAAAACACATCCAAGAGAGAGGTACAAATAGCTTCATGTGCTCCAATAAATGAAGAGAAAAATGAAAGAATATATAATTTGAACCCGTGTCCATGATTTACAAATAAGGTGAGGTTGTATTTATATGAGACAATCCTCAAAGTTTTACAAATTTGAGCCTTCAAATTTAATGACAAATTATAAATTTTAAGGATGGTGCACCCACAAAATGGGGACTAAACCATACAACGAAATAAAATAAGAATAAAGGTGTGAAATTAGGCTCCACCAAGTGCAAGATGAGACAAAAGGAGGACGTCATGCCCCAACTAACTCCAACATATGCTTCTCCCTCAACACCCTCCTTTTTATCAATGTAGGCTTCTTCTTTAAGGAATGTCATCATGGGTCTAGAGACCAAGAGGATGGGTTTTGCATTAAAATAGTAGGTCCAAGTGGGAAAAATGAGGTGTGCTAAAATGGGTATGAAAACCCTTACATGCACAATTACCTCTATAAAGAAAAATATGAGTGTGGCCATGTGTCCCAATGACTTCCCTCAAGGGCACCAAACACCCACCTAAAGGGTAGTGAACAGAGCCACAAGGCCAGCACCTCCTAGAGGTGGAAACCAAGGGGATCTTCCATGACCTAATCAGGAATATTTAGACCCAAAATAAACACTCTACATAATATAACCCCCAAAACATGGCCTTTACAAAAGAAAAAGAAACCCTTGAACTTGGTACATTTGGAAGGAATACTTTAGAGACTCTGAGGCGTAATATATTACATTGAGGTAACCTATTCCTTGACTCTAACTCTATTGATTTAACATCATGTGCTCTCACATCCCATCTACCTCCATCATTTTTCCTCTATGGACATGCATACTCTCAATGCCTACGTCCTCAACATCTAATGGCATATCCCATCAAATCCTCTACTTCCACCTCTACCTCTAGATAAAGCTCTCCCTATATTAACATCATATATTATTCTAGATGGCTGATCTATAACGACATTGGTCTTGGTCTCATCATCTCTCTTCTCTCTTGGTTTGTCCTCTTCCAATTATTTGACTTCTTCTTTCTCTCAAATCCTACTTCTTCTCGATGAAATTCTCTTCAATTCCTAAGGCAAACTAATAATCCTTAACTAGGGAAATAAAATTCGACACACTAAACTCATTTAGGATAGAAAACCAAAGTCCATTCCCCTACCTGGAAGTAGATCCAATTATTGCTTCAGTCTCTTCAAACCTTATAGTGAGTATGTTGAACTATTCCATGTACTCATTCACTAACATCTCCATTTGCTTCAAGTTTTGCAATCTTCTTGGAAAATTAAATGATTGAGACATAGGTAATAATTTTCCTTTCAACTTAACCCTAATTCTATCCCATTTCATGGTATTCTCTTTCCCCCTCTTTTGTCTATCTGAGTATAACTTTTCCCACCAAAACCGTGATGGCCCTTCAACTTCTTGCATTCAACCCTTCATGGTTCTTCAATTTGGTTAAATTCAAAATGCCTCTCCATTCTCCAATGTAGTGAGTTAACTCCTTTGGATCCACATTTCCCCATATAGAGGGGATCAAGTCTATGTCTTCCACTTAAACTCATAATTTCCCTTATTATTCTCCCTTCTAGTGCACATTCCCCCTTTGTCTCTTTGCTCAAATTTGTTGATTCTCCTTCATCATTCTTTTTTTTCATCCCTCTTTGTTAGGATGCTTCAATGAAATCCAAACTTGTAGGCTTTTCTTTCAACATTTTTGAAATATCCTCACTAGCATCAATCTCAATTCTTTTAGGTCTTCCTCATCTTCTTTAATTCTAACGCCTACTCTATGTGAGCTTTTACAAATCTTGAATGTAGTATCCCACTATGTTATTCTTCTACCAAAATCCTCTCACATCATCTACCAATACAATATCGTTAATTCTCTCAAATATACATACAAAACATCCTCACTCATTGGAATTATCTCTCAACCATAAATTTCATGTGTTGTCATCCCAAATGACATATCCCAAGGACTACAAATATCATTAACACAACAAAACTACAAAATAATACACACATTTCATCAACCAAAATAAAGTTTCTTTATTAAACTAACTCTAAGTCAAAATACATTACAAATATCATTAGTACAATGAAACTACAAAGCACATTAAAACTCAAATAAACATAACAAAATACACCCATTTCATAAACCAAAATAAAGTTTAAGTCAAAATACATTACAAATATCATTAACACAATAAAACTACAAGACACATTAAAAATCAAATAAACATAACAAAATACACCAATTTCATAAACCAAATAAAATTTCTTTATTAAAATAGATCTAAGTCAAATACACTATAAATATATAAAAAAAATCTACAAAATCACATTAAAAGTCAAATAAACATAACAAAATACACCCATTTCATAATTAAATAAACATAACAAAATACACACATTTCATAATCCAAAATAAAGTTTCTTTATTAAAATATGTCTAAATCAAATACACTACAAATATCATTAACACAAAAAAAACTACAAAAACACATTAAAATTCAAATAAACATAAAAACTAAGCACCTTTATTAAACAAGGTCCAAGTCAAATACATTACATTTATAGAGACTAAGTGTGTCTCTCACTTACTTTTAAATGAAAAAAAAAATTCTCTTCAATTTATACTTTTTTTATTCATTCATGATAATTTTCAATTTTAAATATGAGACAATCATAAATGGACTCTTTTAATAAATTGATTAATGAAAATTATTAATTTCAACTTAGTATAAAAATGTGATTTAATTTAAAAAATATAAATTTAATTCATAATGTTTTGAAGTAATTTTTAAAATTTTGATAAGTAATAAACAAAGGATGAAGATGATTTTTCTATCTAGTCATGCGCACCTCTCCCATTTACCCTGCACGCCTCTTTCATTTAGATTTTGCTATATAGTTATGCACACCTCTTCCATTTACCATTGCTTTTATATGTTTTTATTATTAACTTAAATATTAACAAAATATTTTATTTGGTAAATTTTAATTAAATTTAAGAAATAAAATATTTAACTAATAATTATATAAACCAATTTTTTCGTAAGATATATGTTAAAGTTTTATTATTATGATAAAAGATGATGGGATTTAATCCAGATGTGTAAGGGTGGTGTTATACATGCTCAAACATTCAACAACTACTTCTTTATGTTTCTATAGTTACTTTAGGATATTGATAAAGTTCTTACAGGAACAAGATCTACTTAATGGTGGAAAGCGATTTTTTCTTTATCATCGGTTCTTAAGCCTTTTAAGCACAACTTTTAGTAGGTTGTAAGGAGATCACGGAAGTAGGCTTTGATTCATATGTGTGTGGGGATGAATGGTAGTGTTGTACATACCACACATGTTCCACCACTACCTTCAGGGCTTCATCGTTATTGGCGGTACCTATTAAATATATAATTGCCATACCTTACATAGAACATGTGAATGGGATTTCATCCATTTATGTGCATTACACACATCTAACTCCTAGTGTTCCACAACTACTTTAAATTGTCAAATAAACCCTTAATATAAATGCACCGTGATCAAGTCTATCGTTCAACACCATTAATTCAAAGTCCTTTAGGTATTTTTTTTAATAAACAAACTTCAAAGAAAAATAAAATAAATTTTGGTCCACAAATATCTACATAAACAATATTATATATATCCTACATAGTTTAGCACTACCACAAGATACTTTTATATCTATCTCAAGTATCAATAAAATATATCATTTCACAAATATTAAAAAAACATTAAAAAGTAACCTTCCTCCACAAATACATTCACAAATAATAATAACTATATTTATAGTTACTTTAAATATATTTTATTTAAAATAAACATTATATAGTCTTCTAATCATTCTAATTATAACAATATATACATAATATTTTTCATCATTCATATATATATAACAAACTCTCATGAGTTTCATAGTGAAACATGGTAATGAACAATTTTTAAAACATCTAAGGATGAAAGAATTTAACATTTTTGTGATACTAAGAGAATTGAAAATGAAAATCAATTTCTTATAAAATGTCTTGCATGCATTCACATTAAAACACAATATCAAAATACTTGTTACAATTCTTACCTTTCTAACATTTTAACTTTTAACTTGTCATATGTATGGTGATATAGGACTATGTCTTTTAAAGCTTTTCGAACATAAAAACATAATTCTAAAAATACCAAATATTTTTTACTTTTTTCAATATCCAATAAATTAAAAATAATTTTAATAAACATTAATAACCACCACCATAAGCACCATATTATATATATATATATATAATCCTTTTATATATATATAATTTTATCATATCATATATTCACTCAATATAATTCAACTTCACTTGTGAAGTCTCCTTTCAATATAAACCTATATATAAGATGCTTCCACCTCAAATTCTAGAACATTTACCAAATTGGCCTATTCTACCATATTGAAACTAATTTCCTTGTTCCACCATAATGAAGGAACTTTTAAAAGGGTGTTTTGTTAATGTCACGATCTTCGAGAATAGAGGGGACATAAGGTGATTTATTTTCTATTTGGGAGGCCTCTCGGGAGTTACCCAATGGCAGTGATATCATTAACAAATAGAATCAATCAATAATTGATCGATTATTTAGCAATTATTTGGCCACGAGCAGCACACACTCTTGGTGTTGATGTCACACTTTGAAAACAATATCATTAACAAAATATCATTAAGGTGATTTATTTTCTATTTGGGAGGCCTCTCTAGAGTTACCCAATGGCAGTGATATCATTAGCAAATAGAATCAATCAATAATTGATAATTATTTAGCAATTATTTGGCCACGAGGAGCACACACTCTTGGTGTTGATGTCACACTTTGATATTGATGTTGGTGTTGATGTCACACTTCGAAAACAATATCATTAACAAAATATTCATGTTTTTCATTTTTATTTTGATATAAAGAGTACGTTAACATGAAAACGACATTGGTTTGTGTAACACCAATGTTATACCCTTTTGTCTTCTCTCATGATTGGTATTTATTTATTCTGTTCATATATTTTATCAATTCTGACTCTGACATGCCTATTATAGAAGGCATCAGCCATGATACCCTTAGGCATGTGTCACAAACTCCCTCGAGCACTCAACTTGCCATGTTTCATCCAAAAAAGTTAGCTTTTGGATTCAGATGGAGATGACGTCATCCTAGCTCCATATGCTTTAGATAGGGATGACATGTGACGTTTGTTTGTACATAGTCTCTGATGAAGGAGATGATGTGTGCCATGTTGGTAGATAACTACGTTTGTTTATAGGCCACTGTTGCTGAATGCCCTTGACTTTACTACACTGTAGATGGGTTATATGATGAGGGAGATGACATATGCGTGTATAGGCCGACCAGATGGGTTTTATAATTCAACTGGGAGTTCATGACCGAGTTCATTACACCATGTCATATTGGCTTTATGATTCACCTTATAAACTATCCATCCATCCTGATAAAATGTCTTCTTAGCTTTATGATTCACCCTAGAATCCATCCTGAGAAAATGTCTTCTTGGACAATAGAGCATATTTTCACCCTAAAGTAGTTTAGGGAATATTCTTTCATTTAGTATAATAATTTATCTTTCAATTTCGTCTCAATCTTATCTTCGTTATTTATTTATTTTGTCTAGTTATTCACTCGGGAAATTATTCATCTTGGACAAGAGATCATATAAATTACGTTTAGAGAATATTCCTTCATTTAGTTATAATAATTTGCCTTTCAATTTCGTCGCAATCTTATCTTCATTTATTTTTTGTCTACCTACAAATATTCTGAAGACAATGATGTATGGCTTTTCACATTACAACAAAACAAGTTATCAACATCATGTTTAATGTCGATAATAGTGCATTTCGCTAAAGTTGACATTATTCAACATTTTATATCTAGCATTGGGTTTAGTATTGAAAAATTCATATATATTCATAAAGATGAAGTTCATCTACATACCTGTAATAACCCTACTTGAAATTTGAGAGAAAAATGCAATTTGGGCAAATTCGGGCTTGACTAGTCATGACTATGGGGAATTCCAACTAACTCCAAATGGTCCCGAATCTGAAATGCAATGGTTTGGTGAGTCGTATTACATAACAATATTACCTCTAAACACTTTTGATCATATTTTAGGTTTCTACAACTTGGTTTGGGGCTAATGACAGAAAGTGCAAATTTCCAAGGAAATTGTGTTCAAATTCCCCCTAGGGTGTGGGCCAAATTGGCTTCCCAAATCAAGTATGAACCTCCCAATTTTTTCAACGGAGTATGGGGATTAATATCAGACATCAAGTTCTGCCATTACACATGGTTATATCTCTTTAAACTGATTATAATGTGCAACATTCGTATGACCACTTTCAGGGAAATTGCTTAAAGGAAAATTACATAACTAGATCGATTTTGACATATTAAAAGTAGAGTTAATGGTTCATATCAGGACATAACATATAGAGACCATATACAACATACAAATTGCCTCCCCAAAAGCATTGAACATGAGAGAAATCCCTTCATACAAATATAGTATACAACTCATTCATTACATAAATCAAATACATGAAAACTAGTGGTTTAATAGCATGGAAATGCAAGCTTTTCACATATGGATTATTTAGATTCCAAGTTACATAGTGTATGGTTAGAAGAGTACAGATCCATACATCATATACCCAAGTTTGGGCATCAAATATACTCATCCAAGTGCAAGCACCACTCCAATAAGTGTGTCATCACAATAGAGTATGGGGAATGGTGAAGTAGGATTGAGAGAAGAGGGGGATAAATGAGAACTAAAATAGTATGGAGCTTCAACCTGCAACTATAAATCCATAATTCATATCCAATGAGAGGTATGAATGTCCTCTCCATCAACCAACTTGAAAAGGAATTCAACTCCCTTGAAATTGGTTCAAACCGGGAGAGTAAACACTCATTGTGCAATGGACAAGCAAAAGCTCTCCAAAATGCCAAAGGAAAATTAACAAATGATCAAATGTTATTCCCTTTTATTAAATTCATGAGGCCTCCTAAGGTCTAATCTCTCCATAGGCTTCCTCCAACTCATATTATGGTTTAGTAATTCCTATGACACTTGTCTTTTCCTTCATGCTCCAATTCTTTCCCCAATTCGAATGGATGCCTCCAACTCCCAAATGCATCCTGCTGGTGGCTATTTTTAGCCCTGTCATGTCAAATATGTCATAAGTCTGTAATCAGGTCTGAGTTTTTCATATTTGTCATAGAATATTCCATCATTTGTTGTCATAGAGTGCATGGAATCTCCTTCCAAGTGGCACACATTGTCTTATTAGTCTCTTCCTCTTCCATGGAGTTACTTTCATCTACTAATTCAAATTTTTTAGCTCATTATATGCTATTTGACACCACATCACCCTCCAAGAACTTTACATTCCTTATGGATTCAAATTTGGATGAAGGTCATGCCAAGTATGTGGGGGAATCTAGCCACCCAAGGACTCCATAAGCCTCCAATTGTCTTCATGAACCAATGCCACCTTATTTTGTTAAAATTTATTATTGATGTGACCTAATTTAATGTGAATATGGTAAACTAAGGTCCTTTTGGGTCCCATAGCTCCCTTATTACAAAATTTATGCCTCCACCTCAACCTAGGGAACTAGTAGGTTGGTGAAACACTTTTTTCAAGTAGCCTTATTTGGATGGGGACATGACTGTCCTCCCCACCCAAGATTGATTGTCTTCAAGAAATGCCAAGTTTGGATGCTGCAAAATTCGTTCATCTTCCCAAGTCTCCTCTGTTGTAAAGGAAAGTTTCCTATGGCTAGGGTTTAAGAGGCCATCAACGTATTGGGGTTGAAAGAGAGATGCATATAGTTCTGCAAGTATATATAAGCAAGTTTCAGAGATTAGTATGGTTCATACCTTAGCCAAACAAAGGTTGATCCAAGCAGCCCTTCAATCCTCTTCTTGCTCCTCTTGCTCCTCTTGCTCCAAGAGACCTGCAAAATGAATTATACCTTCCTCAAACCAATATGACCACATATAAAGAAATGATAATAAAATAAACATGAAATAATAATCTTATTAACATCATAATATGATCATAAACTGAGATTCAATCACACATTGAACAATGATTTGGGAAAAAGAAGGACATCACATCTTTATTAATCTTGAAAACAAGTACAAGTATACCTTCTCTTCAAGTTTGGCACCTCACGAAACCTTGATCTGGTTCTGCTGCTTCTCTTCTCCAAGGAACTTGGCCTTCAAGCTCTGCAACACAAGGAGAATGCTTCTAGGGCAAAGGTGTGGGCTAAGAGAGCTCCAAATCCTCCAGCATAACAATGCAAAGATTCAAGTCTTCTCTCATGGACCTCCCTACCTCTATTTATATGCTTTATGAACAGTTAGGCTTGAAGACAAAGTAGTTACAACTGAAGGAGTCAGTTGAATAACTACCCAAACTACCCAAATTACCTGAATTTCAAAATATATATTTTTGACATTTTTTGGAGGCGTACGTAGGTATTATATATAGACAGTTGCGTACGTACGCGGGTTTCCTTAAGGAAACTCAAGTACACATAAAAAAAACTCATTTTTAGGGTATTTCTGGGCATTTTCAGACTTTGGTGTCCTATAGAAAGTTTTATCTAACAGAAATATATTTCCAACGGTGTAGAGATGAGATCAAACGGAGTTACAAAACTTAAGATATGGGTCCTCCAAGTTAGGTGTTTTTTCAGTGACTTTCTTGAAGTGTCGACATGCGACGAAAACATAGGAAAGTGGTCACAGGAAGAGATGTATCATTTTGAGCTATAACAGATGCCCCCTAATGTATGAGGTTAGAGGGGAAGATGATAGCCGAAATACATTATAAAGGAAACAACTAAGTATGGAGAGAGCAGAGAATCCAAGATCGAAAGGCTCGAACAAAGGTACCTGAAAGAGAGATAAATGTCAGACAAAACTGATCTCTAGGACATACAAGTCCATATACAAATCATCACCATAAAGATACAAGCAAATCCAACATATGTATAACTGATAAAACTATCATGTTCACTCAATATGCAAAAAGGCGCCATATCAAATCTAAAGGATTCATGGCCACAAATGAGCAAGGTGGATCCATGCTCAACAATCGATCATAACCACAAATATACAAGGTGGATCTATGTCTCAGCAAAATATCATATAAAGTGTAACAAGGTCTTGCGCAACTTGGACAATAGAAAAAAATGACAATGCTACTATCGGCCCAAGGTCTTCAATCCAAACCGCCCAAAAGGTATGAATCCTAACCATGCCAATAAAGGAGTTGAAGTCGAACATGGAGGAAACTGTTTGATTACCGGTCAATAATGAGAACCGTTAACAAACGCAAGGGAAACCACCATTAATGAAAATGGTCCCCAAGGTACCTATTACATTCTAACAAGTGTGAATACAAGGTCTTGAAGTCAAACACTTGAAGAATCCATCAAGTATGAGAAATTAAGGTATTCCCACTACCCAATAGCAAGGGAAATTGCCACTGATGACTGTAATCCCCAAGGTACTGTCATAAAACTCTAAATCTCATTCCCAGAGAAAGATGTGTTGCAGTTGATAGGAAGAGATCCGTTGAAAGGGAGGCAGTAAGGAATCCTTCATCATCCAACATGAGGTAAGTCAAAGACTAATTGAATCTGGAATTGGTACAGAATTTCATGACAAGGACCGACGAAGACATGAAGTAATGAACTAATACCAGGGAATGATTGACACAAAAGGTCAAGGCAACTGTAGAATGACTGATAAAGGTTTAATCCTTGAACAGTGAACACGACACAAAAAGTGACTTAGGTAGCTTTTGACACGAAAGAACCAACGACACAAATCTGCAATGTAGGAAACATTGACAGATTCCCCATATAATTGGAAAAGAAACCAACAGGAGGAGTAAGAAACTTTGAATCGGGATAAGGCCAAAATACTAGGACCCAACTGTTGATAGACACAAAACTGGTGCTTTGTTCAAAGAAACAAGACTTGCTACCATGATGTAAAAAACATGTGAATGAACTTCCCTTCCCCTCTTTCTTGTAAAGGTTTAACAAGTCCAAGAAAGAAAAATTAGGACCATCTTCATTTTTGGCAAGCTCGAAGAAAAGACAAAAGAATGCTTGATAAAGCACTGATTCATGGATTTTACGAGCTTGAACTAGTACATGCTCGTCGGTGTTTTCATAGTTTAGAGAGTCTGAAAAATCCAAAGAAGACTCCAGGGGGGTGCTTTTTCGTACAATTTAGTCTCCTGAGGCCAGAAAAGTAAAAAACAAACCACGGAAGAACTCTCCTAGCTTCCGAAGAAGTAAGGTGCACCTTTTTTGTACTTAGTTAGGAAGGTCCTAAAAAGGTTAAATTACCACCTACCCAACGCTCCTTGAAAAGCAACATATAGTCTGAGTTTTACGAGTGTGAAGGAAGGAAAGATCACTCTAAAAGATCCATTTGATTACAAGAAATGGGGCTTACAACAATAAACTTGATGCTTTGTTCTTTATGGTTTAACGAGCATGACAAAGACATAAAGTACACTTAGAATCTTTTTCATGTTTTGGTCCAGAGCACGAAAAAGAGAAAACCAAGCTCACATCGGGGGTTCCTTTTTCTTAAGTTTAGTCCCTCAGGTCCAAAAAAGTGATAAACCTATGCCTGAGAATACTCTTCTCAATTCCAAAGAAAAGAGAGTGTTCCTTTCTCATATTATTCCACATGGTCTGAGAAAGTGATAACCTACCACCAATGTGGATGCCCATTCACATATTCTTAACGAGCCTGAATGAACAAGTTTACTTGGTAGTCAAGTCTATTTTGAGGAGTCAGACTTGGGCCTAAAGAAACTCAATATCTTTCCCATGAAGTTTTAACGAGTCCGAAAAAGTCAACTCGCAGCCTCCTTACTATTTTTAACGAGCTCGAAGGAGAGCAGAAAGAATGCTCTAAATGCAAGGAGACAAGTGTCAGGGGCAAGCGAAACAAGTTCCAAGCGCAAGGAACAAACCTATGCATAATGCAAGGAACATGAGCAGGATAAAGACACTCGGGGAATGTCTCCTCAAGTTAAAGGGTGTCAAGTTGCAAAGGCTCGAGGGTTTATAATCAGTAAGATCAACCTCAAAAGGAGAGAAAAAATCAACAAGGGAGATAGAGTCTGCAGGAACAAACTTAGTATCACGGGACTTGAAAAATTCATAAGAAAAATCAAGCTCATTAGGATCACTGACTTGCTATTCAAAGGAATAGTCAAAAGACTCAACAAGACCAATATAAGAAGAAAGGTCAGGCTTATTAGGCAAATCAGGGTTAGACTTAGTCACAACTGAACCAACATCCAATAGAAGATTAGACTGTATCAAAGACTATAGGAAGACTTCATCCAAAGGAAGGAGATCATCCGATATAGGACACGTGTCTAAACTTTCAAATGGATAGATAGAGTGGAGAGTAGGCTCCACAGTCTGTATAGGATGACTCACCTGGTCAACTGCTGGGACCAAGTCCCGAGAAGTTAAGCATGAAAACAGAGGCTGCTTCTCAGTAGCAATTGAACGCAAAGGACATGAGGCCACATAGCTCACCTGTGGAGGGGTAGTGTCTATAGAAATACTGGGAATTAATAAAGGAAAGACCTGGTCTCTAGTTGGGTCAGGAAATGGATCAAGAAAATCCAATTGATCGATAGTGACAATTTCTTTGCCATGATTAAAGTACATAACACGAAAGAATGTTGACACCACAGCTTGCATGGCATAGACATAATCATGTCCAAGGAGCATATTGAAGTCCAAGGGGTCTTCTATCACCATGAAGTCAACTAAGACGGTCTTCCCACCCAAAGTAACAGGTGTTTGAGAAATAATTCCCTAGGCTATACTAGTTCTTCTATCAAATGCCAGTAACTGACTAGCAGTTTACACAAGGATGGGAGATCCCATGCCTTGCCAAGCACGAGCAGACAAGATACTAATTGAGGCTCCTTCATCAACAATACAATGATCAATCATGTATGGTTCAACTTTGAAATTTATCTGGAAAGGTGCATCAAGAGGAAGGCGCAGCTCAACTAGAATATCCCAGTCAAAGGAAGCAATCCGAGAGCTTGGTGGGGGTTGATCTGAAACAAGTTCAGTGCCCCATTGTTCGGTAAGTTCTAAACTGGCAGTGAAGAAAATGTGACTAGTAGACACTTCACTCTCCAAAGGAAGAGTGGGATTGATCGACAATGGAATCGATTCAACCGCTTCATGAAAGTCACTCTCCGAAGGGAGAGTGGGATTGACCAAAGATAAAATTGATTCAATCACATCAGGATCACTCTCCGAAAGAAGAGTGGGATTGACCAAATCTGAGATTGGTTCAACCACTTGATCAACCAAAGTTTGAGTAGGTTGTTGAGAAACTATAGGTTGTTCAAGAGAAGGAAATTTTTGAGTCTTGGACCACACTCTTCGCACCTCTGCGATAGCAGAACACTGGTGAGTAAGATGATCTCCCTCGCATAGCTTACAAGGGAACTTAAGTTTACACTTCAAACAACCAGTTTTCTCAACGGTGTCAACATGACTAGTAGTGGCTGACTGTTTTCTCTCGGCATGACCTATAGAGGCTGAGAGATTGCCTCCAGCATGACCATCAGAGGCTGGGTGACTGGGTCCAACCTAACTAAGAGAGGTTGGTTGTTGAAAAACTTCAAATGTTCAAAAACAGGATGACCATGAAACCAAACTCTTTGCACCTTTGTGATAGAAGGGCATTTATAAGTAAGGTGGTCTCCCTCACAAAGCTTACAAGGAAACTTGGGCTTGTGTTTTGAACGGGTAGTCTTTTCAACATTGTCAACATGACTCGCAATGGCTGGCAGAATCTCTTCAGCATGAACCACAGAGGCTGAAAGACTACCCCCAGTATGACTTGTATAGGCTGAGATACTGGGTCCAACATGACTTGCAGAGGTCGAACGGGAACCACCAGCATGAACCACAGAGGATGAATGGTTAGAATCAACATGCTTTATAGTAGTTGAGTGTGTGCCCCCAGCATGAACTTTGGAGGCTAAGTGGATGGATCCAAAATGACTTGCAAAGGTTGGATGGGGAGGTTCAACTTGATCATCAGAGGTTGGATGGGGAGGTTCAACTTGATCATCAGAGGTTGAACAGGTGCCCTCAGCATGAATTGTATAGGCTGAGCGTCTGGATCCGACATGACCTACAAAGGTTGGATAAGTGCCCCCAGCATGAACTGCAAAGGCTGGGTGGTGAGGTTCAACTCGATTTGCAGAGGTTGAATGGGTGCCCCCTTGCTTATGTTCCTTCTTCCTATTCCTCCTTCTTTTACTCCTTTTAGACTGTTGGTTACTAGTATTAGTACTTTCACTGCATGAGGTAGAAGGAGGAGGAGAATCAACTACAAGTGAAGGGGAAGCAATTTTTTGATGCCCATGATATAAGGAACTTACTGTTATAGCTGATCTTACCACTCCAGGTAAATCACACTTTGTATGGCCTTCCCCTGTCCTGCTATAGACTCCTTAGACCCCGTGGACCATTTTTTGTCCTTTGATGTTTCCTTGACCATCCCTAAAAACATGTGAAAAATGATACACGCGACTTTTAAACCCTTAATCGCGTATATACGCGGGTTTGACCCCTAAAACTGTGTACATCGGGATGTGTACAAAATCCAAATCCTTTTGGAGTTTTCCTTGACATGGATCTGACTCACTTGACTCCTGGCCTTCCCTATGCCTTGAGATCGCTCGGATTCGACCTTTCATTACCCCTTTGAAAAGCTATATAAGGAAATCTATGGTACATTGAAGGCATATGAGAGAATTGAGAGCAAAGAAACTATAGTCCATTGTTGCCGGAACTTATGCTTGAGTTTGCATCCCTTTGTCCCTTGGAGCACTTTTGTGTTCTTCCTAAGCTTTCCTTTTTCTTGTGAGCTTGCTATCGAGAGATGGAGGATTGAGGTGGTGGAGGCCCATGTGGGGGATTCAGTTTCTCCAGTTTGCAGACGTGCCGACAGAAGTTGTATCTATTGTAATCTCTGATTTATATTAATAGAAATATCTTTTCCTGTCCAATAATGTGTGTTTGAATGAATATTTTATCCATGGGATGATTTCAAATGATTATACATTGTTGATTATATATGCTAGAATAGATCTAACACCATGATATATAGTATGCTTGTATTTTTTACTTGTTGTTGAGGAAGTAAGTTATCAATTCAAGCCAAAGTTGGAAAGCTCAATAGGGATCTACTTCGACCGTCTGGAATAAGGTACAAGGTCTGATCCTTTAGTGTTAGACATTTAATTTCTATTGCATATTAGAAAGGATTGATTTCTGGAGTCAAGCTGTCTGTTGTGGTACCCCAAGCCATAGGAATTTCTCTCCATAACAAAATTGGCGACTCCGTTGGGGATTTTCTAGTAGTTTTCCTTTGGGGGTTGTTCTATCAGCATTCAATGACTTTGAATTGCTCTTTCTCTCTTGTTTCTGTGTCGGGTCTGGGGGCATGTTCACCTGGTAGTGTCTGATTGGTGTGAAGTTTGTCTCAGCTTGTCTGTTTTCCTTGATTTTATGCACCTTTCTTCTTGTATGCGAGTTTTTAACTCACAGTCGCGTATACATGCGGGTTTCTCTGCGATTTCCGCGTATACATGCAGCTTTACTGCAAACAGGCACGTATGCCCTTAGTTTTTCCTTTTAGTGGAATTTAAATGGTTGTTGGGTGAAGTTTGATCATTGATGAGTCTCCTTTGGCACTGCCTGAGTCTGTTTATACCTCTGTTTCTGACCAGAGATGTTTTTTTTAGGCTACTTTTTTTTAAGAAGGTTCTTGTCATGGCATTTCCGATTTTTTGTTTGGGATTAGTGCATTAGATTTATTTTAACTTAGTGCTTTGCTTGAGTACTGTTTGAGTGTGCTTGCAGGGTCTAGGGGTTGTAGAATCATTCTTTTGCTTTTTGTATCTTATTTTATTTCAAAAAATCCAAAAACATTTGCTTATCATCATGCATTGCATTTTGCATCATTGCACTAGATTTGCTTTGGAGTATTAGTTAGGATTTCATATAGGAAAGCTTGCATCCATCATTTGAAGAAAAATTGTGCATTTCATGTAGTAGCATACCATGTTTTCATGGACACAATGCATTTGCATTGATGGTTATGTGTGCATTTTACTTCATGGTGTGTCATAACACCATTATTTGCACAGCCATATCCCTCTTTTGAGTAATAATGCCAATTAAAATCAACGCTTAATTAAAATGAACTACACTCTTTTCTTTTCTAGGGTGCACCAACAAGCTTAGGTTTTAGGGTCTTGGAATAGTCCATTGTGAGTAAATTCTCCAAGACCACTAAACAACAACATGTATGTGTCTGTCCAAGTGAGTGTGTGAAATCCTTGGTATAACCAGTTTTTCTCATGATCCTCCTCTCAAAAGGGAGCTAAGCACAAGGCAGTGTGAGCGGTTATTGATTGGGATGACCCCTAGTCATAACTGAGTAGCATCGGAGATATTTCCAGGATTGTATTCGTATCTGGGGGCTCTTTCAAGAGTTTTGGGCTTTGCTACCTTTCCTATACGGTCAATCCCACCCGCAACTGTCCGCTTGAGCATTGATTATATTGAGGTGACCTTAGTGGCCTTACCTAGGATATCGAGGGGGTACTTTGCAGGGTTTATTCTGCGGGTGTCCCGGCCAGGTTGGGGTTGGACAGCATAGTCGCTTTACGTGTTGAAGCTGAGGGCCACAATAATTGGTTACGTACCTCTGCTTGTTGTGTATGGGAGTCTCAATCCTCTCCTAGGCTAGACATACCTGCTTCATTCGGGAGCTCACTTATCCTACCCTTGATTGCTTGCATTTGGCTTTAGATTTTATTAGTGATTGCTCTGTGCACGATAGCTTGCCTAGGGTTTGTGTAAATAGAGAGTCTTTTATATTTTTCAAGTCATTATGGATTTGGGTGCGGCTCCTTGCTGTTCTTGTCGTTTAGCAGGACTTCCACCTTCTACTTCTCCTCCTCCTTTGGGAGAGAGACCTAGAAATTCTAGGCGGACTACTTCGCACATTGATTCACACACCATGGGAGACCATATAGAAGGTATTCCTGAACCACCTTCTCCCATTCAAGTGGAAGATGGGGAGTTTACTCCTACCTACGATCCTTCACCCGACTTGGCTGAGTTATGTCCCATGATTTCTGAGATAGGAACCTTTCATGATAGACCTACTCACTCTAGGGTTGATTCCCCATTGACACATTACTGGTATGGAATGTCGAAGGATGCCAAAACTCATTTTGAACCCGCAAGCACTAGCTATGGTAATTATGGTATGTTTGGTTTTCCCACACATGATTTGGAATTTCATGTTGAATCTGAGTTCGAGCCTAACACTATGCCTGGGGGTACTCTCATTCCTTACCATGCAGAGAGGTTTGGGAGCACTAGTCACATTGCACCTTCCATCCTAGTGGTGGAAGTTACATCACATATTCCTCCTAGGTCTAGGGTTAGTGATCCTATTAGGATACCAAACCTGAGACGAGTGACTATAGGGAATAGTATGTAGTTTGTTATATGAGATTATTCCCAATGCTCCACGTTCTAGTTTCGACCCCAAAGTCAAACCTGGACCACATGCCGATGGCATTGTTGGTTGTGCAAGTGCAAAACCTATGGATTCGGTTGCAAATCAAGTTAGTCAATTGTCAATCAACCAATCTGCTTCGAGACAAGCTACGGCTTCGTCTCAACCCGCCCAAACAGCGAGTCTACTTTCAGTGTAATCGTCGGACCAGAAGGGTAACCAGTAGCCCGGACGGAATAGAAAAAAGGGTAAGAATAATCATAAGGATGGGAATAAGAATGAGAATGCTAATAGTAATGACAAGAACGGCCGTAATGTTGGGGGGGACAAGCAAGCTAAACGTAAGGTTAAGTTCCCTTGCAAGTTATGTAAGGATGATCACCTCACTTACTTGTGCCCTCATATTGATGAAGCCTCAAGGTTCTTGGCACAGGGCCCAGCTGTGCTAACTAACCCTTTATCGCATAATCAAAATATGAACTGGAGGTCCCATGACTAGTCTGGTGGTGATCAAGATCCGTCGGAGGGTAGTGGTCGTGGTTGCATTAAGATGGTACGTGCTGCGAAAGTTGTGACCCATGCGAAGGATTATGGTTCATCACAACCCAGCCCAAGTAAAGAGCCTGATCCACCAGGGTCCCCTTTGCGTCTTGAGAAACCTATGGATAAACCTGAAGCTACACCTTGCATTCCTAAGTAAGTCCTTAAGCGTTCGGGGCACAATCCTAATTCCCGAGCCACCCAGAACTATTTAGTTATCGAGGATTTGGGCCATACTCCTTGTGCGATGTCCGCATTGGAAGTGCTTCAGAGTTGTCCCTTTCAAAGGAAGGCGTTGCTTTCTACCATTGGTGTGAATGATGATGATTCTTCCTTCATGATTAAATTTGAAACCATAGGACTACAGCCTCGCTTGCCTTACTATGTGTCTCTTTTGATTCACGTAGAATGTCTTAATATGACCGTCAAGCGCACTATGATTGACGAAGGCGCTGCCGCTTCTATGATGTCTTTATTGTGTTGGAAGGGTCTGGGTTCCCCTGAGCTGTCTAAATCAGCAACCATGTTAACTGTATTTGATGGGAGATCGTTTAGGCCACACGACATCCTTCCTTCCCTTAAAGTTCATTTGGGAGGGAAAATCGTTGCGATAGAGGTTAAGGTGGTTGATGCACCCCTTGACTACAATCTCTTATTGGGTAGGAATTGGATGTACAGTATGCAGGCCATTGCTTCTTCACTGTTTCACGTTGTATTCTTTCCACATAATGGGAATATAGTAACGATTGATCAAACGACATTCAAGAATTCGTCTATTACCGCATCTTCGGGAGCTTTGATCCCAATCATTGAACACTCTCAGCCGACAACTGGGAGTGTGGGTGTAGGCATGTATCCATCCCTCATGGGAAGCTTTAGTTGTCCTGCACTAATCCTTATGATAGGATCTAGTTTCAGTGAGGCTTCGACATCTATGGGATCGGTGTCTTTTCGCACGAGTCATATGGAAGATCCTTGGATTCTTCCTAGACTGAGTACTCCGAATGATCCCATCGTGACGGATGTGTCGTTGCCTGCAACTATGATAGCTTATCAAGCTAATCTCAAGTGTGTTGCAGAGCCTAGTCCTTCCTCTTCACAGATGAAGGAGGAGGACCCTTATGTGCTGTCGACATGGGCAGTACAGTCTTCTCATGCACGTGACTGCCTTGATATGGTTTTCCCTTCAGATGAAGCAATTATTGAGGCTGTGTCGGGAGTTGAGCCACCATGGGAGGAACTCCATCATAGATTGTACTTTCTTCTCGAGCTTTACCACTTGGAGCGTGAGGATTTTAGGGTGGTTCTTAGTGAGAGAGTTGGTAGTCCTATGGTTCCATTAAGCTCTCTTGGTCAGATAGCTGATGGAAACATGGTGAACATATCTTCAACGATTCCTATCAACATCTCTCGTGATCCTGGCACGATAAAGAATGTCTATATTGGGGTGGAATGTTCCCATGCTGAGATTCTAGAATACACTGAGCCATTTAAATAATTCCGTGATATTTTTTCTTGGTCTTATGACGAAATTCCAGGTATCGACCCTCGTATTGTTGAGCACAAGATTAAGACTTACCCTAACGCTAAGCCTGTTCGACAACGCTTGCGGGTGGTGAATCCTAGGAAAGGACCCGCGATTAAGGCAGAGATAGAGAAATTTTTGAAAGTCGGTTTCATCTATCCTGTTCCCTTGACGAAGTGGGTTTCAAACCCTGTTTCGGTGGATAAGAAGCAAGGAGCGATTTGCATATGTATTGATTTCCGCGATTTGAATCGTGCCTGTCCTAAGGAAAATTTCCCCACACCATTTATTGATCAAATTTTGGATGAGTGTGCGGGTAGCAAGGTTTTTTCCTTTATGGACAGCTTTTCTGGATATAATTAGATACAAATTAAACCTGAGGACCAACATAAGACTACATTTATTTGTCCTTGGGGAACTTTTTCATATCGAAAAATGCCTTTCAGCCTTAAAAATGCCGAAGCTACATTTCAACGGGAAATGACCTTGATCTTCCACGATCTCAAGTCAATTATCGAAGTATTTTTGGATGACCTTGCTGCTCATTCTCGTATGAGAATGCGTCATCCCTATCACTTGAGATTGGTATTCGAAAGATTTCGGCATTATTTGGTTAGATTAAATCCTCATAAGTGCATCTTTTGTGTGAAGTCAGGTCGTTTGTTAGGATTCATCGTTTCTAAAGATGGTATAAGAGTTGACCCTTTGAAGGTTGAGGCAATACTTCAGTTGTCTCCCCCGAAGAATATTCATCATCTTCAATGTTTGCAAGGCATGGAAAAATTCTTACGGAGATTTGTTTTCAACTTTGCCAATTTGACTAGAGGCTTCATGCATCTATTGAAGAAGGACACCACCTTTTGTTGGGATGAGTGACCCCAGGAGTCCTTTGATGCACTCAAGTGATCCCTAGCATCGGCCCCAGTGATTAGTCCCCCGGACTATAGCCATGACTTTCTGCTTTATGCGGTCGCGTCCATGGAGACGATTGGTATGGTTTTGGTTCAAGAGGATGAGGAGCTCCAAGAGCATGTCATATACTATCTGAGATGGAACCTTATTGATGCAGAGATTCGTTATTCTCATGTCGAGAAGCTTGCTTTAGCTACCGTACATGCGGTTCAGCGGTTGAGACATTATATTCTCCTTTGCTAGACCTTGGTTGTAGCCCATGTCAATCCGTTTCAATTCGTCCTCACTCGAAGGATGATTGGGGGAAAATATAATAAATGGATTGTCATTCTGCAAGAATTCGATCTCGAGTTTGTTTCAGCAAAATCAAAGAAGTCTTTAATTATTGCAGAGATTATATCGGATTTCCCAAGCGAGGCCAAGGAGTTGGTTTGTGAAGATACGTTTGTTGATGAACACATCTTCTTAATCTCAACTTTAGACCCATGGTATGGGGATATCATAATATATTTACAAACATTGAAGACCCCTACTCACCTCTCACGAGATGAATGACGACAATTACGTCACGTCTCTAAGAACTACCTCATAGTGGATAACACTATGTACCGCCGTGGGGTAGATTCCATTTTATGACGTTGTTTAACTCATGAAGAGGCTGAGGTAGTGCTGAATGATTGCCACAGAGGGGCATGTGGTGGTCATTTATCTGGGATTTCTACAGCTCAAAAGATCTTAAGAGCATGTTATTTCTAGCCGTCGATCTTTAAGGATTGTGTTGATGCAGTCAAGAGGTGCCACCCTTGCCAGGTGTTCACACGTAATATGTGCTCGAAACCTGCCCCATTACATCCCATTATCACGGCCAGTCCCTTCACTAAGTGGGGGCTCGATTTTATGGATTGCAACCCAGCTTCGACTGGGGGGCACCATCATATTATAGTGGTTGTTGATTACTTCATGAAATGGGCTGAAGCTATGCCTACAGTTAAATCCGACGGTGAGATAGCCACCCACTTCATATTCAACCAAATTATTACTCGGTTTGGAATTTCGAAAGATCTTGTTACTAAACATGGCTCGCACTTTTAGAACCATATGATGAAAGAGTTGGCATCAAATTTAGGGTACAAGTAAGAGCATCCCTCTTCTTACTACCCTCAAGCGAATGGACAGGTAGAAGTAGTGAATAAATCACTCAAATCCATTCTCCAACGAACCATCGCACAAAGCAAGAATAATTGGCACATCATGTTATATCCTTCTTTGTGGAAATATAGAACTGTTGTTAAGACTGCCACCGGTTTTTCTCCATATCAACTTGTACATGGAGTGGAGTCGATATTGCCGGTTGAATGTGAGATTCCTTCCTTGAATCTAGGTGTAGAACTATTACTAGACACTTCACTATTGGAGGAGCGTTTGGTCCACCTTGAGCAACTTGATGAGCAGCGTCGAGATGCCTTGGTGGCTCTAGAAGTCAATAAACGTCGCGTAAAGGTCCAATACGATAAGTCTGTCCGTCCAAGGAGGTTTAGTGAGAGAGACTTGGTCCTTTTGAGGGATCAACTGAAAGAACCCTTGGGGGCAGGAAAATTTAATCCCATGTGGTGGGGTCCTTACGTGGTCAAACGTGTGTTATAGAAGGGTGCTTATGAGTTAGTGGATTATGAAGGAACGACCTTGGCGGAGCCTAGAAATGGGCTCTATCTCAAGAAGTACTATGCATAATTTTTAGCCAAGGCTGCTTATGGTATATTAGTGTACAGTTTTGCATAGTTAGGTCTTTTTATTATAGTGATTGGGTTTGTGATTAGTTTCCGTTTCTTTTGGCAGATGTCAATGGAATCTTCCACCTACATAGGATTCGCGGATGGTGCAAGCCATCACACTCAACACTTAGCCTCTGCTACTTGGGTGATTTATACTCCTATGGGTCAGGTACTATATTCAGGAGGCGTATGTCTGCGGCCATCTTCCAACAATGTTGCTGAATATAGTGTCGTTATTGAGCTTCTACGGGATGCCATTTCACATGGTGTTCTCTCTCTTGAGGTACGTCTTGATTTGGAGTTAGTAGTGTCACATTTTAATGGTTTGTACCATGTTAGAGATCCGACGTTATTGAGAAGGTTCTTACGTGTGAGATTATTAGAATGACAATTTGACAATATAACATACATACACATTCCAAGAATTAATAATCAAGTTGGTGACTCATATGCTAACTATGTGTTAGATTGGAATTTGTTTCATACACAGTAAATTCATCACAAACACAATTTTTACACATGTAAATAAATAAACTGATCACCATAAAACTTTTTATATAAACATCCAAAATGTGATAATACATAGTGTCATTGGGGCTTTCGAGCCACCAAAATATAATACACGGTAGTAAAAAATGTATAGACTCCCAGGTATCTAATCCTGTGGAGGAGGAGGAGGGTTGTGATCACGGAAGGCCACTACAGCTCTAGCTAGCCTTCGGAACAATCGCACCCATGCTCGTGGTACACCCACCACCTGGCGCTGCATAGCCTCAGGCAAGTCCTCGAATTGCTCCATGGGAACCCTATGTGTCAGCCTCACAAAATTGGTATGAATGCTCTGGAGCATCCGCTCCGCATCCACACCCATGATATCATCTCCTCTTCCCCTCCGTCTATGATGAGGGAAGCCTTCTGACCGCCGTGGTCCCACATCTGCACACAAATGGTAGATGTCACTATGTATTCTCATGCAAAAATATGTCTTTTTGATTCCATATAATCATTAAACACAAAAAAATTAAATAACTCAAAAAATTTAAAAAAGAAAGGGTCGAGATTCGTTACCTATATCGCCATATGTCGATCCTGGTGGTAGCGGCATGTCCGAGTCTCCTCAGAAATTTATCCCCGCATAGGGGTAGTCATCGATGGCAACTATATGTCGTCGCCACCACAGAAAGAACTCAGTTGGATAGGGGTTGGCCACCCTACCTCCCCCCATTCTGCGCATCGCATCTACCCAACGCCGTTGGGTCGGATCTCGAACCCCGTGAACAGGAACGTCCACTTTGGGGCTCAATATTGGAACACGCTTGAAGAAAAACGTGCTTAGTATACTGCTAAACCTGAAGTTCCACACTCTTCCTGCCTTACCAGTAGTGTAGTGCTCCAGTCATAAATCGTGGGTCTCATGCACTCCACTGCATAGAACATCAGAGGTCGCGAGGCCTGGTGGAGTGATGCCAAGCTTGTTATCCTACCCAATGTCAATAGTATGGCCTTTAGGTCCAGCACCTGTATCGTGTTGGTAGGGACCTGACTCCCCACCTTCTCTGTGTCTGGATATCAGTTCACCGCAATGTACTCGTCGATAGTCAGGCCACCTCCTGGCCCACCACGAGAACGAAGGTTCACCACTTCCCCTCATCTAGAAAGCCTAGTAATGAAGTATATGTGCTCCACCTCTATAGTGAGGGACATCCCATCTATCTAGAAGGACTCAGAGTCTAGATCACGGTAATCCACCAGCATCTGTAATAGTCTTGGTTTGGCCCTCAAACCACCAAGACACCAAAACTTGTAGAGTCTGCATGCACGTAGAGGTTGTTGAGCCATTAGATCAGCCCTTATTGCTTCCTCTACTTCACCATGTTCACGCTCTCTCCACTCTAGGACCATCCTGCACAATAAATTGCCAATTTTCCCATTAGATTATTGAAAAAACCTTATGTGCAGCCTCATACGCGACTGTTTTCAAAACAGCTGCGTATGTACACGGCTTTGGGGGCATTTTCCGCATATATCCAGCCCTATACGCGGAAAAACCCTCAATTTCTGCGTGGGATGCAATGCCCTTTTTAGTTTGGCCTAGAAAGCTTAATTGACCATGGAATTTGATAAAAAAATTGCATCAAAATGAAAGAGAAGAGCATGGGTAAATACCTGGAAGAAACGGTAGTGGATTCCGCCGGCTGGATCTCCTGGAATTCGCTGTGGAAAATCTGAGCTCAAATGGGTAAAAGTTTCAAATGTTTTATAATATTTTGAATTGTTTACTATTTATAGAAATTTTTCAAATATTTGAAAATTTTTACCCCCTTTCCTATAGTTTCAACAGTTTCTAACCATTCTGGACCATTTTTGACATAATTCATGATGTAGAGGACCTTTTTCAATGACGTTTTAGCCGTTGGATTGACCCATTCGTGCCGATCTCAGGTATCATGTCTAAACTGGCATATAGGTTAGGTTTCATCATCATTTTCATTTTGCATGACCTTATGACCATTTCATCATGACCTTAGATACGAACCCACTCTATTATGTCACAAAACCTTCTTGTTGTTTTAGAAGTGGCATGATATGAGTGGTAGAGCTTCACCTTACATGGGTACCCTAGTTAGCACCTTATTTGCATTTGGTGCCCATGCTGACATTTTCTCCTTTAGGGTGTGGGAGTCCATTGTATAGTACTGCCATGACATTTTGCAAGAGCCTCATACTCCTCTTGATATTTTGCTGGCCTATTTCCCTCAGGACTCCCTCATGTCAAGTTGTGAATGCATTATCATGAGCTTTGCCTGCCTTATTGAGCTTTATGTCGGCTCCCCTGACATTTTGTTTCAGCCATATAGCCCAAGCTTGTCTCATGTCTAGCCATGCAGAGCCATTTTTTATATCCTTCGCAGCTTGTTTCCCTTTTTACCGGGAGGGGATTTTCCCCCGAGTGTCGATATCCTACACATGTATCCTTGCATTGAACATAGGTATGTTCCACTGCTTGGAACTAGTTTGTTTTCCCTTATGACACTCGTCTCCTCCTAGTCTGTAACTATAAAGCAATTTTATTCTTTTTCAAGCTTTTTAAATAATTGAAAAAGTCCAAAAAAATAAAAAAACCAAAAATCCGGACAAGGAAAGATGTTATCTTTGGTAGCTATTGAGTCGTGTCACCTTAGAACAGAGCACTGTATATCACATCCATTGGTTGAGTTATAGTTTTACTTTAGGAGCTGTACTCATTTATCTGAGTTTATCTCCACCGACTGGTTAAGCTTCTAGTCCCTATGGAGCCTCTGTCGATGCCTCCTGTGTTGCAGAGATGTCCCAGTTTGTATCGAGTCTATGCTGCCTTTATCAGTCACCATATGCCATTATGCTCTTTTTTTAAGGAAGTTGAAGCCTGAGTCGGCCATTCCTTAGTTATCTTGACTTTGCATGTCGGCCATTCCCGGTACAGTTACTGGTTCGTGCACCTTATGATTGAGACCTTCCACATTATACAGCTTTACTGAGTACCTTATGTTGGATGATGGGGGATGACTTAATTCCCTCCTTCCAGTGGATTTCATCCCATCGACTTCAGATCATTTATTCTGGGATTGGAATCTAGAGTCATTTTGAGTGCATTGAGACTTGCAGTCACATTAGAGGAAATTTCAACTCAAAATGGGCCTCCTAAAATGAACTAATAAAATAATAGTTCAAATAATAAAATAATATTTATTAATTTTGGAGGAAGAAAAAAAAAACTACTTTTTTGTTTGTATTTTTGACATATCTCCCTGTGTTTTTACTCAAATTTCGATCGGGAGAGCTCGTTGGATGCAGAATTAAAATGTCATCATTCCGTTTTTTTAGGTATTTCTTATTTTTGGGGTACCGAGGTCCGTCAAAATTATGCCGAGTGGGTACTCGTTGGATGCGGAATTTAATTCCGCATCCAACGAGCTCTCCCGATCGAAATTTGAGTAAAAACACAGGGAGATATGTCAAAAATACAAACCAAAAAGTAGTTTTTTTTATGATACCTATCCCCAAAATTATATTAAAAAAGTGTTTAAGACCTATACGGTATTTCAAATTTAAAGCAATTTCATTGGATAACACATGATGACATGGAATTTGAATAAAAGTTAAAAGGCCCATTTTGAGTTGAAATTTCCTCTAATGTTAGTGGCAGGTTCTCTTGCCATCGACAATCTTTGGGAATACATCAATGTCCCCTGATCGATGGATCCTCTCAAGTGTTCGACCTCAACACATTTATTCACACTTGTTAGTTCGCACTCTAGTACCTTGATTCCCATTTTCATTATCGGTGGGTGATCTCGCGTCTGTTAACGGTATACATCAATGACCGGTAATCAGACGATGGACTACTATGTTCGACCTCGACACCTCTATTCACATAGTAGGACACGTACTCGTAGCGGTTTGTGTAGAAGACTTTCCATATTGGTGGCATCTCTTATATGCTACCTCCTTGATCGTGCCAGTGTTCATGAGATTTCATCTCTCGTGACTTGATTCTAGTATATGTCAGACATTTCCAGCCATTATGGAGATCTTGATCTGTTATATATCTTCAGCCATTATGGAGATCATGGTCCTTTGTATATCTTCATCATGGAGATTCTGATCTATGTATATCGTACGTGGCGATGACCACTTATGTGATATCTTGTATCATGCCTATTCATGGCCATTGTACTCTTATGTATCCAGGACTGATATATGTATTTGCAGTTATGTGCAGAGTTGTATCATTGTACTATGCTGATTGGGTGGCTGGTCTTCCATTTGGGATCCTTCATCACTCCACTTCTGAGATGGACTTATAATGTATTTCGGTCATCGTATGACCCCTCTGACCTCACACATTAGGGGGCATATGTTATATCTAATTTTACCACTCCAGGTAAATGACACTTTGTATGGCCTTCCCCTGTCCCGCTGTAGACTCCTTAGACCCCGTGGACCATTTTTTGTCCTTTGATGTTTCCTCGACCATCCTTAAAAACATGTGAAAAATGATACATGGGACTTTTAAACCCTTAATCGCGTATATACGTGGGTTTGACCCCTAAAACCACGTACATCGGGATGTGTACAAAATCCAAATCCTTTTGGATTTTTCCTTGACATGGATCCTACTCACTTGACTCCTAGCCTTCCCTATGCCTTGAGATCACTCGGATTCGGCCTTTCATTACCCCTTTGAAAAGCTATATAAGGAACTCTATGGTACATTGAAGGCATATGAGAGAATTGAGAGCAAAGAAACTATAGTCCATTGTTGCCGGAACTTATGCTTGAGTTTGCATCCCTTTGTCCCTTGGAGCACTTTTGTGTTCTTCCCAAGCTTGCCTTTTTCTTGTGAGCTTGCTATCGAGAGATGGAGGATTGAGGTGGTGGAGGCCCAAGTGGAGGATTCAGTTTCTCCGGTTCGTAGACATGCCGACAGAGGTTGTATCTATTGTAATCTCTAATTTATATTAATAGAAATATCTTTTCCTGTCCAATAATGTGTGTTTGAATGAATATTTTATCCATGGGATGATTTCAAATGCTTATACATTGTTGATTATATATGCTAGAATAGATCTAACACCATGATATATAGTATGCTTGTATTGTTTACTTGTTGTTGAGGAATTAAGTTATCAATTCAAGCTAAAGTTGGAAATCTCAATAGGGATCTACTTCGACCGTCCAGAATAAGGTACAAGGTCTGATCCTTTAGTGTTAGACATTTACTTTCTATTGCATATTGGAAAGGATTGATTTCTGGAGTCAAGCTGTCTGTTGTGGTACCCCAAGCCATAGGAATTTCTCTCTGTAACACTTACTTGTAAAGCATCAGGGGCATTCAGGACAGTTGGAGTGGAAAACAACCACACCGGTAGATCTAGGGTGAATCCAGGAAGATTAAGGGTGGCCATCAAAGGAACACCAACATTCCCTGTGAGAGGAATAGTACAAGGAGTTCCCAGCATGGGGATCTCTTGGTTGGTGTTCAAAGGGGTGTTAGCTAGAGTTTCAAACAATAAGACAATGTCTGATGTTGACAGGAAACCAAAAGTGCAAAGCACACACCTAAAGGAAAACTAAGTACATACAAACCATAGAGCACTTAATAAAATTCCTAAATCCAAACAAACAAACAGGTATAAGATATTATTTCCATAAGAAAGCTGAGAGACAGTTACTTGGCATCCCTGTAGATGTTCTTAGGCATAAGTGGAGGAATCACCCACCGCCCTCCCACACCTTCTATCGGGGTTACCTTCCAAGCCCATCCAAGGTCGATCAAAAATAGCCTTCCAGTGTACTTGTGTATGAACCCTAGATGTCAAAGAGACTAAAGGCTACCTTAACTATATTGAGAGTTTGGGGGGACAGTCGCAAGCCTGGTTTGTACGCATGGGCAGGGTAGCAAAGCCCGAAACCCTGCCTATGACAAAATCCCCAGATGCGCAAAAACCTTGTTCTATGCTTTGACAAGGAATTGGAGGGTTATCTCCTCAGTCCAAGCCTCCACGCGGCCTCGTGATTAACTCCCGTTTGAGAGGATATTCCCAGATATAATCAACATAGAAAAGGGTTTACCTAGTGATTGGCCAACTACGTCTGAAATTTTAACACTTGTGGGGAGTTTAAACTCCCTATCCCACAAGTCTAGCCTAAGCTAGTTGGTGTATGACCCTATAAAATAAAACTTACTACTAATTTTTAAATTGTATCGTTTATTTTAAGGGTTGTTTTTAGTCAGAGGGTAAATGGCGTGAAACTTATGTGGTGTTTTGACTCAAAGTTGAAACAAAATGACTAAGCAAAGAGATATGAAATGAAAAAAGAAAAAACTATTCTCTTTCTTTCTTAAATAGAAACTTGAAAGCCACAAAAGAACAATGTCTTTTTATTTTTATCTTTTCAAAAACAATGATATGCCATGCAATCTAGACTAAAAAACTAATCTACATTCATATAAAGCAAACATGTGTTTTTTTTCTTTTTCTGTTATAAATGCAAAATAAAAACTACCTACAAACTAAATGTATGCAGATAACAAAAACAAATCAAAAGGAACTTTGCCATGCAACCACCAAATAGACTCTAGAATGCCCTAAAGTCAGTATAAACCCTACTTGGAATGAAAGGCTTGCATAAGAGACAAGACAACTATTTTGGCATGGTGAAGTTAACCAACAAAAGAAGAAGGAAACCAACACCAACAAGCTTCTGAACTCAGACAAAGATCAATAACAGAGGCTGACTAGAAACATTACCCAAAAATCAAGCCAAGCAAAGGGGGGTGGGGGGAAAGAGCAAAGAGTAAACCCTAATGCTATAAAAAGTCTTACCACCTAGATAAAGAACAACCAAAAGGGATGACACTAACTCCATAGATTCATGCACCTACAGAGGACACCAAAATACCTACCAAATAGCCCACAACAACAGAAAAAACCACAAAAATGAGGAAAAAACATTGTTTTAGGGGCACACCCGGGTTGTACTACTGATAGGTCACGTGTCATATGCGGGTTGACAGTACAGCAAGTCTCATGTACAAGCACATGTGGGTTGTACCACTAACAAGTCATGTATCATATGCGGGTTGACAGTATAGAAAGTCACATGCACCAAACCAGACACGCGATTGTTCAGTCTGCAATTCGCGTATGGGTGGAAAAACTCCCAAAAAAGGTCAATACTGCCTTAGGAAGGTAGGGGAGATGTTCTATCAGACTGATAAAGTGTTCCTGAGCGGTAAGAAAGACCTGAAACCTTGAAAAATACTGAAAGAAATACAGAGAAACCCCAAACAGACAAAGCTATCCCAAGTGGAGTCGCCAGTTCTGTTGTAAAGGAAAGTTTCCTATGGCTAGGGTTTAAGAGGCCATCAACGTACTGGGGTTGAAAGAGAGATGCATATAGTTATGCAAGTATATATAAGCAATATTCAGAGATTAGTATGGTTCATACCTTAGCCAAATGAAGGTTGATCCAAGCAGCCCTTCAATCCTCTTCTTGCTCCTCTTGCTCCTCTTGCTCCAAGAGACCTGCAAAATGAATTATACCTTCCTCAAACCAATATGACCACATATAAATCAATGATAATCAAATAAACATGAAATAATAATCTAATTAACATCATAATATGATCATAATCTAAGATTCAATCACACATTGAACAATTATTTGGGAAGAAGAAGGACATCACATCCTTATTAATCTTGAAAACAAGTACAAGTATACCTTCTCTTCAAGTTTGGCACCTCACGAAACCTTGATCTGGTTCTGCTACTTCTCTTCTCCAAGGAACTCAGCCTCTAAGCTCTGCAACACAAGGAGAATTCTTTTAGGGAAAATATGTGGGCCAAGAGAGCTCCAAATCCTCTAGCATAACAATGCAAAGATTCAAGTCTCCTCTCATGGACCTCCCTATCTCTATTTATATGCTTTATGAACAGTTAGGCTCTAAGACAAAGTAGTTACAACTAAAGGAGTCAGTTGCATACTACCCAAACTACCCAAATTACCCAAATTTCAAAATATATATTTTTTGACATTTTTTGGAGGCGTACGCAGGTATTATATATAGACAGTCGCGTACGTACGCGGGTTTCCTTAGGGAAACTCATGTACACATCAAAAAACTCATTTTTAGGGTATTTTTGTGCATTTTCAGACTTTTGTGTCTTCTGGAAAGTTTGAGCTAACAGAAATATATTTCCAACGGTGTAGAGATGAGATGAAACGGAGTTCTAGAACTCAAGATATGGATCCTCCAAGTTAGGTGTTTTTTCAGTGACTCTCTTGAAGTGTCCTCATGGAAGTGTCGACATGCAACGAAAACATAGGAAAGTGGTCACATGTAGAGATGTGTCATTTTGAGCTATAACAGCTTCCTCACTAGGCAAATCCTTCCATTGTACCAAGTATTCCTTTATAGTTATGCTCCTTATCTTCTCTCCCTTGTCTTCACTATTCTTTCTAAAATGAGAATGAGTTGTCATTCATCATCCAAGGGGGGTAATGTTTCTGAAACTGAAATATTCTATCCTATCACATTTTTAAGACATGAAACATGAAATACATTATGGATTTTAATTCCTTCTGGAAGTTCCAATTCATATGCCACTTCTTCCACTTTTTGAACCACTTTGTAGGGACCATAAAACCTTGGTTTCAGATTTTATTAACCTTTTCATTTTAAGTAGGTTTGTTTGTAGGGATGCAACCTCAAATAAACCAATTCATTCACTTGGAATTGTCTCTCCACTCTATGTTGATTTGCATAATGTTTTTTTTGGTTTTGGGCAACTTGCAAGTTATCTTTCAAAACCTTCAAAATATCTTGACTTTCTTCAATCCTATAACAGAGATTTCTCCCTTGATACATGCAAAAGCACTAGCCTTACATCAATGAGACTATAAGGTAGATTTCATGAAAAAACTAAAGACAACAAACAAGATTAATAAAATGAAACAATTATATATGAGGGCTACACTAGAACAAAATGCAAATAAACTAAATATTATACCCTTTTTCTTAAAAGTGGGCCACCATGGCCATCTCGGAAGTGATCTGCCTCTCGACATGATGGTTCTCCAGGTGGGTACGGAGGGTGTCTCGATGTACTAAGTGGGAATGGTATGGAAACGGGGCGGTGGAAAAGAGGTGTGTGAATACATGAGAGCTAAAGGTGTCCCAGCGTACTCGCAATGGAAAAAGGTTATGAAAACTATTTTTGGGGAGACCTTCACAATGTATTTATAGTAAAGTTTTAAGGCTTTTTGACCCAAGGTTAACCCATGGTATTTTGTTGTGGTTTTTTTTATCTTATCTCTTTTTTAGGGTTTTTGACCGCTTTTTAGGGGTTTTGACCCTTTTTAGGGGTTTTAACCCTTTTTGGAAGAGAATGAGGGTAAACCATAGTAAATACTAATGTTTTAGACCTTTTTTGGTGTAAATATGGTTGTGGAGGTCAAAATTAAGGGAAATATGATGTATGTATGAAGTTTAGGCCGTATAGAGCTAGGTGAACAATTTTTTGTGTTAAAAAATCCAATTCTTAGCTTTTGGAGATTTATTATCACCAAATATGTGGTCAATTAGAGTGGATGCATCATAACCATAAAGTTCTTTGAAAGGATACATATCAATGGACATATGAAAAGTAGTATTATAGAAAAAATCACCCAAATGCAACCATTTGATCCATGCCTTTTGCTGCCCACTAACATAGTTCCTCAAGTAACCTTCCAACCATTGATTCACATTATATGTTTGGAAATCGGTTTGTGGATGATATATTGTGCTAGGATTCAAGTGTGTTCCCACCATTTTGAACGGTTCTTTCCAAAATGCACTCAAAAGTATGTTATCTCTATCAGTAACAATGCTCTTGGGAATCCCATCCAATCTGAAAACTTCTCTAAAGAATAGCTCAAATTTTTTTGCAACAATGAAGTATGTAAAAATAGAAAATAAATGAACAAATTTAGTGAATTTATCCACCACTACAAATATGCAATCCTTACCAAGCACTTTGGGTAAACTAGTGATGAAATCCATGGAAATGCTCTCCCATTTTTGTTCTGGTATAGGAAAGGGATGCAAGAGACTAGTTGGATGATTATGATCTACTTTGTTTTGTTTACATGTTGGGAATTCATTCACATATTTCAGAACATCAATCTTCAACCCTTTCCAAGAGAACCTTTCTCTCAACATTCTACATGTTTTGAAGAAACCAGGGTGGCCTGCTAAAGGAAAATCATGAGAACTCTTCAAAAAAAAATTCTTCAAGCTCGATCCAGGGACCAAATAGATTCTATATTTGTAGTATATCATTCCCTCCAACACCTTATACCTATCATCATGGTTAGTCCCATCAAAAATTTCACAAGCAAACTTATCCTTGGCATATTCTACTTCTAATATAGCTTTCCAATCTTCTGCAACATCCATTAGAGAAATAGAGGGTCTTATAGATAAGGCATATACTACCACATTATTCTTTCCCTTTACATAGTCAATATCAAATTCAAATGCTTGAACCTTAATCACCCAATTTGTTGCCTTCCATTTAGACCTTTTTTATTGAGGAAGTATCTTAGGAAATTATGGTCAGTTTTGACTACAAACTTGTTTCCTGCCAAGTATTGCCTGAATTTGATCAAAGCATGCATGATGGATAGCATTTATTTGTAATAAATAGAGTAAATCTTCTCATGCGGCTATAGATTCCTACTCTCTAAAGATATTGGGTGTTTTCCTTTCTTTAGGATTGATCCAATGCCTTCCCATGATGCATCACACTCCAAGGAAAATGATTTAGAAAAATCAAGAAAATGCAAGAATATGACATTTACTCATTACCTCTTTCATTCTTTGGAAATCCTTTTCATCCCCTTCATGCCATTGGAAATCATCTTTCTTTGTAAAATCAGTGAGAGGTGAAGTGAGTTGAGAGAACCTCTTCACAAATTTCCTATAGTAGGTAGAAAGCCCAATGAATCCCCTCAATTTAGTGATACTTTTGGGACATGGCCATTTAATAATGGATTTTATTTTCTCCAAATTCACCTTCACACCATCTTGACCAATTATGTTCCCAAGATACAAAATTTCTGTCAATCCAAACTCACATTTTGATAACTTAGCAAACAAATATTGATCATGTAGAACTTTCAATACAACTTCTAGATGATGCAAGTGTTCATCCCATGTATTACTGTAATTAAGAATGTCATCAAATAAAACTAGAATAAACTTACAAAGTTTTTTTTGGAAGATATTGTTCATCCATGATTGAAATGTGGTAGTATCATTTTTCAAGACAAAAGGGATAGCGAGAAACTCAAAGTGGCCATAGTGACATCTGAAAGCAGTATTTGGTATGTCTTCCTCCCTCATTCGAATTTGATGATAACCAAATCTAAGGTAAATATTTGATAAGAACTTTGCTCCATGGAGATCATCCTTGAGTTCATCAATCCTTGGAATGGGATATCTATTCTTCACTATCTTCTTCTTCAAGGCTCTAAAATCAATGCACATTCTCAAGGTTTTGTCCTTTTTCTTCACCATAACAACTAAAGAAGCATGAGGGCTTGACCTAGGTCTTATGACACCCAATTCCAATATTTCTTTAATGGAATCCTCAATCTCATCTCTAATCATTTTAGGGTGTTTATAGGGATTCATTTTGATAGGTTTGGTCCCTATCTATAATTCAATGGCATGCTCCACCCCTCTGTTAGGTAGCCTTCCTGGAGGAAGGTCTACAAAACCTTCTCATACTTACTCAACATCTGTTCTATCTCAATTGGATGTTTGAAAACCTTTAAGTGATGCTTGGAATAGGTGATCAAACATTCAATGTCCCCATGTCTCAAGGTAGATCTCATACTATGAGATGACACTACTTGGTGAGGGTAAGTGTGCATCCCTCACCAAGAAGCATGAGGGATTGACCTAGGTCTTATGACACCCAATTCCAATATTTCTTTAATGGAATCCTCAATCTCATCTCTAATCCTTTTAGGGTGTTTATAGGGATTCATTTTTATAGGTTTGGTCCCTATCTATAATTCAATGGCATGCTCCACCCCTCTGTTAGGTAGCCTTCCTGGAGGAAGGTCTACAAAACCTTCTCATACTTACTCAACATCTGTTCTATCTCATTTGGATGTTTGAAAACCTTTAAGTGATGCTTGGAATAGGTGATCAAACATTCAATGTCCCCATGTCTCAAGGTAGATCTCATACTATGAGATGACACTACTTGGTGAGGGTAAGTGTGCATCCCTCACCAAGAAGCATGAGGGCTTGACCTAGGTCTTATGACACCCAATTCCAATATTTCTTTAATGGAATCTTCAATCTCATATCTAATCCTTTTAGGGTGTTTATAGGGATTCATTTTGATAGTTTTGGTCCCTATCTATAATTCAATGGCATGCTCCACCCCTCTGTTAGGTAGCCTTCCTAGAGGAAGGTCTACAAAACCTTTTCATACTTACTCAACATCTGTTCTATCTCATTTGGATGTTTGAAAACCTTTAAGTGATGCTTGGAATAGGTGATCAAACATTCAATGTCCCCGTGTCTCAAGGTAGATCTCATACTATGAGATGACACTACTTGGTGAGGGTAAGTGTGCATCCCTCTCATCAAGATGAGTTTCCATTCTGAATTTTTTATCCTCATTTTAGGGACTTGATAGTTCACTGTATTCTCCCCTATAGAATATAACCATTGGACTCCCAAACCACATTTGTTTCAACCACATTCACTACATAAAAATTATCCGTAACAATGTAATTTCCTATAGAAACTTGAAGCTTTGGAATCCATTTAACACAGTCTATAGAATTATTACCTGGAATTATGATTGTGAAGCCATCAAAAATTTTAGAATTTATATTTCTCCTCTCCACCAAGGATGCCTCTATGAAATTATGAGTGGCTCCTCCATCAACTATAAATGTAACCTTTTTCCCTTGTATATTATCCTTGAATCTAAGGGTGTGAAATCGAGTCACGCCTGAGAGTACTGCAGTTTTTCCTTTCTCAAGAGAGGGATTCTCTTCTTTTGATGTCTCATACCCCTCTTCTTGGGATTCAAGTTCTACTTCTTCCTCCAACTCTTCTCCATCATCTTCATAGAATACTTCAATATAGTTTCCTTCCCCTTAGCACACCTATGTCTAGGAACCCAAGGCTACTGGCATGTGAAGAAAACTTTATTCCTCTTGAGTTCTTATTTGCCTGGTCCCTCCTTATTTTCCTTAACAAAATATTCCATTTTTTATGTTTTCCTCCCCTCTTTGTATTTGTAAGGAAAATAAGGCTTAGCAGGAGACCTAGTCCTTCGCATCACATTCTATAGATCTATTGTCAAAATTATGGCATCCTTCAATGTGGTTGGCTTATGGGATTTCACCATCCCTTTGAAAGTTTATTATAACCCTTAAGTGTATAGTAGATCCAACTGATCCATAGAGATATCAAAAACCACCACTGAGATTTTTTGAAATTCCCAAAATATCAGGACATGAATATAGATACCATATACAACATAAAAAAAAATTTCCCAAACATCATTAATCATCATATAAATTCCTTTAAACAAATTCGGTATACAACTCATTCATTATAGAAGTCAAATACATGAAAACTAGTGGTTTAATAGCATGGAAATACACGATTTTCACATATGGATTAATTAGATTTCAAGTTACAGAGTATATGGATAGAAGGGCATAGATTCATTCATCATATACCCAAGTTTTGGCATCAAATATACTCATCTAAGCGCAAACACCATTGCAACAAGTGCGCCATCATAAGAGAGTATGGGGGATGGTGAAGTAGGAATGAGAGAAGAGGGAGATAGATGAGAACTAGAACAATATGGACCTTAAAAATACAAATAAAACTACTTAATTTATATCCAATGATAGGTATTAATGGATTCTCCATCAACCAAATTGGAAAGCAATCCAACTCCCTCGAAAATGGTTCAAGCAGGGAGAGTAAACACTCACCGTGCAATGGACAAGAAAAAGCTCTCCAAAATTCCAAAGGAAAATTATCAAATGATAAAAAGCTACTATCCTTCCTCAAGACATCCTTTTCTAAAATTCATGAGGCCTCCTTGTTTCCACCTTTCACACACCTGGGTCATGTGGCAGAAATCTTCAAGCCACTCGGTGTGTCCTTGGGGGCAAGTCTCAAGTCAAGGCTGTCACCTTGTTCTTGACTCCTCCATTCAGGCTAAATCCTAATGAAGCCAAGGGGGGTAGACCCTATTAAATTAATAAGGCTAATTACCTAGTGTGATGGTGTTATAATGATTAAGTTGTTTAGGAGTTTTGAAGTTAACTAATGAAAGCAAAAGGTAACAAGATGCAAGATTTAAAGCATATAAGCACAGTAATGATACTCAATATAGATATATAATTGAAAGAAATGATCAAATAAATCACCAATGCCTTAAATGGAGTCAATAGAGAAAATAATGTGCTTGCATGCGCTTGAATGAATGTTTTGCAAATGTCTCTTGGTAGATTTTAAATTAGTGTAGAATGTGAATGAATTAAATTATGCAAAAAGGGGACTCCATATATACCCGAGGGGTACTTGGAGTATGTCCAAAAGTGAACTTTCATGGCTACCCGCAAGGTGTTTGTGGGCTGGAATGGAGTTTCAGAGACTATTTTTCATAACACACCCATTAGGGTGTGATAGAGATCGGTGCCTCGAGGTCACTTTCCAGTTGTTCCCACTCCTTTGGGTATTTTGCCACCGCTTATAGTTCGTTCGAGGCGTTGGATTTTCGCCTTATGGTTTTTCAATTTGGGAGGTGAGGACTAATTAATCTAGTCACTCAAGTGCTTTTGATGTAGCTTGACTGATCGGATGAACCGCAACCAAGTACAAAGCATACACACTGGAGTCTTCGTTATTTTTAGTAAATATTAGAAGAGGTGTTCTTTATTAAAAAGAAAACCCTCCAGGAACCTCTTTCGGTCCAAGTGGACCTCAATCGAGGAATCAAGGAGGGGTTGATTTTATTATGATTATCAACAATGAATAAAAAAAAGGAATCAGAGATACACAACACCGATTTTCTAATTAGTCCTACCATGCATATCTTTCCCCTTACGGGTCAATCGAGAAGTCATGGGGTAAGTAGTATGATTAATTTTGAATTGAAAATATGGAATAATGAAAAATATTATCAAAGTATACAATATTGCATGTCAATACTAAACTAGAACAGAAAAAACAGAAAAATGCAAAAAAGTGAAACGAACGTGGATCCCTCCCGGGGGGATGGGGAGCGGGCTCGAAAGAGCCCACTCAAAAAAAATTTCCTTTTATTATTATTGGTTACAATATCAGCAAACTGAAATATCAGAAACCTCTTGGTCCTTGTACGGGATGAAACCAAGATCTTACAACTTTCCAAAATTTTAAAATTGCAGTCAAAGGGGAGACCCCTTGGGGGATTTGAACGCTCCCAAGGCCACTTTTGAACATCAGCTTCTCTTATTTTCTGTTACACCTGATAAAAACCATCAAGCATGTTAAAATAAAATATTCCCAAAATCACTTTAAGAGTACCTTTGGTTCAGCCTACCTTAACTCAAAAAAGACTAAGTTAAAACTAGCTAAACAGGTGAAAAAGGAACCAAGGAAAGCAAGATTTCGTTGGGATCTTGGATTGTTGTTTGTGCAGCCAATGAAATATGCACTGATTGATGGATTTAATCTTTTTAAAACAGAAAAGGAAATCTACAGCATGCAACCTATGGATTCTCTTTAACTTGCCATGCAAAACGGACGATTTCCCTAAGCTAGATCTAGAATGCTTAATGATACCTTTCAGAAATGAGATCTGACTATGAGCTTTGAAATAGAATATATATGCAATTTTTAATTTAATATAACAAATCCAAATGATAACAAATATTTCGAACACAGTAACCAAGTAAGAAAATTGATTTTTTGAAGGAGAAAGAGAGAGAAAGAGTGTTGGAAGCCTGGGAATGTTGGGATTTTGAGTCCACTTTGGTGAAACACCAAGGGACTGTGTCCTCCAAAATATCTTGAAGATGAGGAAGATGCAAACCAGCTCAACCTCTTCTACAAGCGAGATCACCTGCAACTTAGAAATCCTTGCACAAACAGATGGTTAAAACATAGGTGCTGCCGAAAAACATAATTGGAAAGCATGCAATTAAACTTAAAATACATGCAAATCCAATAGATCTGAAACAAGCAAACAGTAAGAGCATAAATCAAACTAGAATAAACTCTTACCTTAACAAGACGAAGCTATCTCCTTCAAGGCCAACAATTAACCAACAAAAGAAAAGATATATAACAAAGATTATACCTCATAAGCATTTGACAATCACCATCCACACATGAAGAGCATTAAACCATAGATCTTTCCTCCAAAGCTTCTTTAATCCAGAAAAATAAACAATAACAACAGTACAATAGCAATAGCACCTCAATCCTAGTTCTAACTAGCTTGGAAGAGGTGATCTGAGCTTTATTTATACAAAAAAAAATAGGAGATCTAGCCCAGGGGGGGCGCAAATCCTAAGGAGATAGACCACCGCAGCTAAATGTGGGGTGAATCTGGGCCTGATCTGTGTCTAACTGAGCCTGATCTGAGTCTCACTGAGTGCAACTGTCAATCGGAGAGATGATCTGACTGACACCTCAACTTGTTGACTGAAGCATCCACCAAAACTCATCCAAATGAGCCCACACGTGTGGAGGAGAGAGGGAGGGCGAAATTCCCCATAAAGGAAGATGAAGTTCAACTGTGGATCCACCAAGATCACCTCCTTTAGTCAAGGATTTGTCAGATCCAATCAATCTGGTGCCAATGAGACTGATTTCAATCAAATTGGTTGAGAATCCATTGATCTGGGATTTTGGATTTACTCCATTATCCATCAATTTATTAATTAAAATAATCAATAATTGATTTTTTGGGGCTTTCTGACCTAAGTGATGGAAAATCACTCAAAACTAGGAAATAGTGGGTCTATAGGTTTACTGGGTTCTCTTAGCTTGAAAATGAGCACCTACATGATTGAATCTGACTTCCGAGCCCACTTTTATTACAAAACTGATTTTTCCAATTAAAGTATTAAAAAATAGCCTAAGTTTTGGAAAAATTAAATTTTAATAAAAACATTGAAAAAATTTATAAAAAAATTAAAAATTAAAAACCTAGGGGGACTTAGACATGTTCATATGACTCAACCATGATTCCTAGCATGTTTATACATTGACACATAGACTCTAATAACCTCAATAGGCCTAAATGCCAAGCCGACCACCCCAACTTTGGAGGTATTGAGTGAAAAACTTAGAAATTATCAGTCGTTTATTCAACAACCAATAATAACCAAGGGAAAAAAACCCTGGGCTGATCAGATTGACAAATAAAGTCTAAGAGACCGAGTCTTTTATAGACACTATCATGCTAGAACAATTATTACAATTCCCCCAAGGGGGTATGAACGTGTGATATAGTACAACAAAGTTTCCTAGAAACAAGACTGAAGGTCTTCTAAAGTTTGAACAAGTTATCCTTGTCCGGTTCACCAGGCTCACTTGATAAAAAACCACTTAGTACAACTTAGGTGGTAACACTCCTAAAATTGAATCCCTACATAGGATTCCTGCAAGTCATCTTCATGGTTTAGTAACTTTTATTACACTTGTCTTCTCCTTCATGCTCCAATTCTTTCCCCAATTCGAATGGATGCCTCCAACTCACAAATGCGCCCTCTTGGTGGATATTTTTATCCCTGTCATTTCATATTTGTCATAATTTTGCAATCAGGTCTGAATTTGTCATATTAGTCATAGAATCCTCCATCATTTGTTGTCATAGAGTGCATGGAATCTCCTTACAAGTGGCACACAATGTATTCTTAGTCTCTTCCTCTTCCATGGGATTTACTGTCATCTACTAATTCAAATTCCGTAGCTCATTATATTCCATGTGACACCACATCACCCTCCAAGAATGTTACATTCGCCATGGATTCGAATTTGGATGAAGGTCATGCCAAGTGTGTGGGGGAATATGGTCACCCAAGGACTCCATAAACCTCCAATTGTCTTCATGAACCAATGCCACATTATTTAATTAACATTTATTATTTATGTGACCCAATTTAATGTGAATATGGTAAACTAAGTTCCTTTTGGGTCCCATAGCTCCCTTATTACAAAATGTATTCCTCTTCCTCAGTCATAAGAACTAATAGGTTGGTGAAACATTTTTTGCATGAAGTCTTATTTAGATGGGGACATGAAAACACCATGGATTTTTCCTAAGGATAGTACAATCCTCTATCTCTCTAAAACCCTATATAGGGAAAACAATGAAAACCTTAGCTTACACCAACAAGCTAGCATCACATAAGCATGTCCTCCAAGGTAAGATGACTCTTCTATTTATCTTTATCAAGTACAACTTTAATATCTACTTCTCTAATTGATGAAACTAGTCTAACCCTAGTATTCAATATTCTCTAAGAAGCTCCAAGAAAACTTAGGAACTTCAAAGAAATATAGATAAATTATAAATGAATAACTAAGAGAGAGATAAATACTAGTGCTCTCCTAGAGACATATCTACACAAGAATAATAAGAATGATGATGAATATGAAAGGGATCTCACCTTACTGTATATATATAAGAGATAACAAAGGGAACAATGCATATGTGTGAATATGCCCTTATAACCAACTTACAAAGACACATGCAGGATCACACATGGAGTGATACACTCCAAGGGTACACATGTCAAGATCCAAGGTGATGTCATCCATAAGAAATTATCTAATACAAGGTCAGTCCATGAGATCTATCCAACTCTCATCCTACAATCCTTTAATGACTTCAATGAACTTGCTAAGACATGTACCCACAAGGCCCACTCCCTTGCATGAACACTATTGCAACCCGAGTGCCCCTAAGTGAAATTGAATCTTCCATGTAGTTGTCCAAGGTATTTCATGTTGTCTAGGGCTTAATTCCATTATCCTAAGTACCAAGAAATCCTCCTCTAATGTAGGAGATTGTATAAGAAAACAACCACCTCCATGGCCAACATGTAGAATACCACCAAGTTATTTGAATTTATCCAATGCCCTAGGGAATAATTTTATGCAAAAACCAAAATAAGGCTAAGAAATCACTAAGTGATCCATATCCAATGTGCATATATGTCACAAACATCTGATGGATGATCATACACCATGTACCACAAATCTTGTGAAGCACCCCAAACATGGTATTAACCTCGAAAGTTAAAACTATTGAATTCCTCTTGAACTTGCTTGTCAATAATTTTATTTTCAATGATCACATTTTCTCCTATAGGACCTTGTTGTGCTTATGCATCACAACTATAGAACCACCCTTAAGCATCTCATCTTCCTTCCAAAACTCTATGATCGTACCTAACATAACTCTTACTTCTTCTTTCTTCCTTAATAGGATGTAACATCCCTTAGTATCTACCCTGTTCTCATCTTTCGTTGATGAAAAATGAACTTATTCCCATATTTGTCAAACTTGTAAGTATTGTTTCAACCATCATGAACAAAACCTCTATCGTATTTCCAAATTAATACAAAAAATATTATAGGTATCCATGGAAAAAACATCGCACGAGATTTTGTCTCTGTAACCTCCAATATGGAAGTCATTTATACACTACTTAAACACAATGGTGTTAGCCTTATGGTCCTTTTACAACCAAAACACCTTGTATGCCTTTGGTTGAGAAATAAACATCAAATATAACTTTTGAATAAATCTACTCCAGAAACAAGGTTCTCAATACTTCCTCCATCTAGAATTAAAATCACAAACAATTACCTTCCACTTTATGCTTGATTCAGAAAATTATTTTGTTATAATCTTGTTCATTCTCAATATCCTTCTCTCACTACAACAATGTTCTTCACAATATCAGGTTCTATCATTGCTTGGAATATGTTTCGACTTAAACTAGCAACCCCAACACAACTAGGTTATGTGGACCAAGGATAATGTTAGTAATTCCTGGAGAGAGTAAACCCAATGTCAACACAGTCTAACCTCTCAACACTTCAGGAAAACACAAACCCAAGGGAAGACTCTAATCAATGAAATATACCTACCACCACCAACAAACCGCAAATACCTTCCAAAAAACTTTAATAGGTATTATCAGTTCCTTATCAGAGTCAAACAATATTAATCAATACACAATAATTGTGTAATAATGGATTTATTCACTTTAACACAAATTCCAAATAATATCATGCCTTTCATGGTAATTTCATGTCTCCCAAGGCAATGCCACATTTCCCAAGGAAACCATTCCAAAAATTGCACCCTCTAAGAAAAGAGGACAATTGAACTAGGGCGAAATTGTAGCACAAGCCATAAATACCATACACCCTCTAATAGATACCATAAATACCATACACCCATAAATTGTAGCACCAATTATGAGTGTTCCATGTATACCAATGTACTTCCTCAAAAGAGGACTCCTTCTATGGTTCATGTATAAAACCCTAGGGAGAAATTTTAGGGTGGACTAGAATTATCAAATCACAATTATTTTTGTATTTTTGAATTTATTAAATTTTTAGGGTTTTTTTCCAATAGTAAAATATTTTATATATTTTTGCATAAAATAAAACATGTAAAACTTTGATAGTAAAAAAAAGATTGATAAATAGGATATTAGATTCTTGTTTCAAACTCTAGGGATATGAGAGATCAATCCTAACATTACTCCTCTTAAAATGGTATTCAATACTTGCAACTAGGGATAAGATAGAAACCTTAATGGTTAGGAAAGGAAACTCTAATTAGGGAAAATAGAGAAGTCCAGGCCCCAAAAAATAATGGAGAGCTCCTTGGTAGGAAGGTAGCCTTAAGAAAGTTGATAAAATGCTAGCAAACCAACCCTAACTTAGTGCAAATCACTTCAAGAGCAACATTAAACTAGGGTTAGGAGATAAACTTAGCAACATTAGCCAAGAATGAGTAAGATAGTGTGTCTTAGGTCCCCCTTGAGAATGAGTTATTACAACTAGTCTAGCATCAACTTAGCATGTGTAAAATCAAACCCTAAAGCATCATCAATTCATCCTTCAAGCAGAAAAGACATCCAAGAGAGAGGTACACATAACTTCAAGTGCTCCAATATATGAAGAGAAAAAGAAAAGAACATATAATTCGAACCCTTGTCCATGATTTACAAATGAGGTGAGGTTGTCTTATTTATATGAGACAACCCTCAACCTTTTACAAATTTGAGCCTTCAAAGTTGATGACAAATTATAAATTTTAAGGTTAGTGCACCCACAAACTGGGGACTAAACCATACAATGAAATGAAATAAGAATAAAGATGTGCAATTGGGATCCACCAAGTGCAAGGTGAGCCAAATATATGGCGTCATGCCCCAACTAGCTCCAACGGATGCTTGTCCCTCAACACACTCCTTTCTAACAATGTAGGCTTCTTCTTTAAGGAATGACATCATGGGTCTAGAGACCAAGAGGAGGTCTTTTGAATCAAAACAATAGGTCAAAGTGGGAAAAATGAGGTGTGCTAAAATTGGTATGACAACCATGACATGCACAATTACCTCTACAAAGAAAAATATGAGTGTGGCCATGTGTCCCAATAATTTCCCTTAAGGGCGCTAGACACCCACCTAAATGGTAGTCAACATAGCCACAAGGCCAACACCTTCTAGAGGTGGAAACTAAGGAGATATTCCATTACCTAATCAGGAATATTTAGACCCAAAATAAACACTCTACATAATATATCCTCCAAAACATGGCCTTTACAAAAAAAAAGAAACCCTTGAATTCGGTACATTTGGAAGAAATACTTCAGAGACTCATTCGCTAGCATCTTGTTAGAGGATCCTAGTTGGACAAGCTGAGTAGATACTCTAATCGACTAATTGTAGATTATGTCAACCTCATTGGTCATGTTGGTTGGTTGAACCAACAAGTAGTTTTGTAACTATTTTGTAAATCATATATATAGGTTGTAGAGCCGAATAGAAACTTGGTTCAATTTTCTTATATGAACCCACATGTGTATTGATTAATATAAGTTGTTATTCTATCTACCATTCTTGGTCTCTTGTCTATATCATTGTTATATGAATCTGTATGTGTATCATTGGTAACCTAGCAATCTGATTGATTGCAACACATCTCCATTTTCTTCAAGTTTTGCAATCATCTCGAAAAATTCAATGATTGAGTCATAGGTAATAATTTCTCTTTCAACTTCACCCTAATTCGATCCTAGTTCTTGGAATTCTCTTTCCCCCTCTTTTGTCTATCCAAGGACAACTTTTCCCATGAAAACCATGATGGTAGTTCAACCTCTTACTTGCAACTCTTCATGGTTCTTCAACTTGATTAAATTCAAAATTCCTTTCCATTCTCCAGTGCAGTGAATTAACTCCTTTGGATTCACATTGCCCCATATAGAGGGGCTCAAGTATGGGTCTACCACTTAAACTCATAATTTCCCTTATCATTATCCCTTCTAATGCACATTCCCCTTTTGTTTCTTTGCTCAAAGTTGTTGATTCTCGTTCATCAGTCTTTTTTTTAACCCCTCTACAATGAAATCCAACCTTGTCGACTTTTATTTCTACATTTTTGAAATATCTTTACTAGCATCAATCTCAAATATTTTAAGTGTTCCTCATCTTTTTCGATTTAAACGCCTCCTCTATGTGAGCTTTTACAAATCTTTAATGTAGTATCCCATTATGTTAAACTTCTATCAAAATCCTCTCAAATCATCTACCAAGACAATATCATTTATTCTCTCTCAGATATCTCTACACAACAACCTCACTCCTTAAAATTATCTCTCAACCATAAATTTCACCCGTTGTCATCCCAAATGACACATCCCAAGGCCTACAAATTTCATTAACACAAAAAAAACTACAAAAGACATTAAAACTCAAATAAACATAACAAAATACACACACATTTCATCAACCAAAATAAAGTTTGTTTATTAAACTAGTTCTAAGTCCAAATACATTACAAATACTATTAACACAATAAAACTATAAAGCACATCAAAACTCAAATAAACATAACAAAATACACCTATTTCATAAACGTATTTCATAAACTAAAATAAAGTCTAGTTAAAATACATTATAAATATCATTAACACAATCAAACTAAAAAAACATTAAAACTTAAATAAACATAACAAAATACACCCATTTCATAAACCAAAATAAAATTTCTTTATTAAAATATGTCTAAATCAAATACACTACAAATATCATTAACACAAGAAAATTATAAAGCACATTAAAATACAAATAAATATAACAAAATACACCCATTTCATAAACCAAAATAAAGTCAAAAAAAATTACAAAATACTTTAAAACTCAAATAAACATAACAAAATACACCCATTTCATAACCCAAAGTAAAATTTATTTTAATAAACACATTAAAGCTTAAATAAACATAACAAAATACACCTATTTCATAATCCAAAATAAAATTTCCTTTTTAAAATAAGTAAAAGTCATATACACTACATATATCATTAACATAAAAATACTACAAAACCCATTAAAACTCAAATAAACATAACAAAATACATACATTTCATCGAACAGAATAAAGTTTCTCTACTCAACAAGGTCCAAGTCAAATACATTACATGCAAAAGGGAAATAATCAAAGCCACATCACACCTTACTTTTAAATAAAAAAAGTTCTCTTCAATTTATCTCTCAAGCCATGAAAGGGAATAAAATACCTCCTATTCATTGGGTGATATTTTTCAAGTTAAAAAATAAGATAATTTTAAATGGATTTTTAATATTTTTTAGTGATATTTTTTTTTAAATTAAAAATGTGTTTTAATTTAAAAACTACAAGTTTGATTTTAATGTTTTGAAGTAATTTTTAAAATTTTGATGAGGAAAGAAATAATGAAGATGATTTTGCTATAGAGTCATGCACGCCTCTCCCAATTACTCATTACTTTTGGATGCGTGATTTTGTTATATAGTCATGCACCCCTTTCTTTAGATGTTTTTTATTATTAATTTAAATATTAATAAAAATATGTTATTTGGCAAATTTTAATTAGATTTAAGAAAGAAAATATTTAATTAACAATTATATAAACCAATTTTGTTCATACAATATATGGTAAAAGGTTTTTTTTCTCTTATGATAAAAGATGATGGGTTTTAATCCGTGTGTAAAGGTTGTCTTACATGCTCAAACATTCAACAACTACATCTTTATGTCTCTATAGTTACCTTATGGTATTGATAATGTTTTTATAGGAACATGATTTAGTTAATGGTGAAAAGCCATTTTTCTTCACCATCGGTTCTTAAGCCTTTTATGCACAAATTTTAGTAAGTTTTAAGGAGAGCATGGAAGTAGGATTTGGTTCATATGTGTCTGGGGATGAATGGTAGTGTTATACATATCACATATGTTCCACCACTACCTCCAAGGCCCCATCGTTATTAGTGGTACCTATTAAATATATAATTATCAGACCTTACAGAGAACATGTGGATGAGATTTCATCCATCTATATGTGCATGGAATACTTGTATTTGCATTACACACATCCAACTCCTAGTGTTCTGCAACTACTTTAAATTGTCAAATAAAGCCTTAATATGAATGCATCACTAGATAATGGTGATCAAGTCTATCGTTTATCACCATTAGTTCAAAGTCCTTTAAGTAATTTTTTTAATAAACAAACCTCAAAGAGAAGATAGAATAAATTTTGATCCAAGAATACCTACATAAACAATATTATATATGTTTTACATAGTTTACCACTACCACAAGATACTTTTATATCTATCTCAAGTATCAATGAAATATATCATTTCACAAGAAAACATAAAAAAAAAGTATCCTTCCTCGACTTATACATACACAAATTATTATTAGTATTAATATATATATAACAAACTCTTATAAGATTCATAGTGAAATGGTGTTAGAGACACCAGCCACACAGAGAGGTGGGGGTGAATCTGTGTGTGCAGTCTTTATTACTTTTTCAATTTTAACAATCAACAACCAATTCGTCAATGCATTATTCTATCACTTCATCATTTATAAATCATAAGCATTTGAATCATGAAGTCATAACAAGAACCATAGCACAAGAGAACACAACACCATATGATTTTGTAATCTTTTTGTATTGGTTTTGGAACGGCTACAATCGTGAGGTAAAATCGACACCTACTAATACAAAGAGCACCTACTCTTCATTTAGGACCCTACCTGTTTTTCTTAGACCCTGCTAAGAAGAATTCGAGGAGTCCAATCCTCAAGTGCAAGTCACCATTTGCAAGCTTGATGTCCATCACTAATTGTCATCAATCTGCTGCTCAACAATCTCTGCTCATGCTCATCATCAACACTGCTCATCATCTCTGCTCATTAACGTTTCAGGTCATAGGTGTGCTCGTCAACACCTCAATCCACTTTCTAACTCAATCAACTCATGCTAATCATCAATCAGTTCTGTTGCTTATTGTCAGCAACTTGTCCTTATCATCAACCTATCAAACCTATTGTTCAAGTATGTGCTCACAAGGATCTGGTCTAACTCATGTAACTCTGTTGATGCCAAAAATTGCTCATAAACCATGCTGAACTATCTACACAAGAAGTCATGCCAAAAAATCACGAAACCTGCTCTTGTACTCTAAGCATAGATGCTCTGAAACTCAATAGACTACTATTTAAAATCTACTTTGATCCGCTCTTGATACATGTTTAAGCAACTTGTTGAATTTACCAATGAAACACAGGGATAGATATGTCCTTGACAAAACTTCATCAATCATTAGCCCTCATAAATTCATCTTACCATAGCTCTTCCCCAAATCTCATCTATTTGTTAAGGTCATTAGTCCTCCCAATCTCCATCCTCTGTCAATACACTACACGGATCAACTTTATGATTTCAAACCTCTGTAAATATACTTTTCATACCTCAGTGATTTAAGGCAGGTTCTTTGCAAGTCTTTCTTAACCCACAGTGACTATGCAATATTCAAAACAACAGTATATGTATTATGAATAATAACATAGTTGGGTCTCCACAACATCTCCTTTAGTAAACAAGATGCAAACCTTGGATCTATGACATGAAACCTGGAAGATACAGTCAAGTATGGCAGCCAGAAATGGAAGTTCCCAGGTAATAGATAATCACAACATAAGCACCCAAATTTATAAGAAGATATATAATGCTGAGTCTGCGATCACATACTGGGAGATTATAGATCCGGGTGAATTTGTGTTTGGCCCTGTTATCACTCCAGGAAACTCCTCTAGGTTGCAACTCGAGGATGCCTAGTAACTTAAATGTTTTTAATCGTTTTTCTAAATGGATCAAGTCAGATGACCTAAGGACCTCACACACTCAAGACATGCATAAAACTAAATCAAAATACAAGGCTTCTTATAACCACCAATGTTCAGAGGGTTGATAATAAGGTGAATAAATGAAGAACTTACTATGCTAGCAGATTCATATATAAAGCAATCGCATATGAATGGCTAATCATAAGAAGGAAAAATACTTGCAATTCAACTCATCAACACATAGATAGGATGGCAGTTATCTGGTATTAGATAAAAAGAATAAATCTGAATCAGGCATTCAAGCACAAGTACAGAACATAAAAGAGATGGAACCTAAACATATAATGGAAAAAGAGCTTATATTAAATGATGAATAACATGAGAAGCTTGATAACAATAAGGGTCTAAAAGTATCCAAAGTCGAACCTTTGCTTCAACATAAGTCTTAGGATTTATAGCCTTTACAAAATTTATTTCAGATCCTGAAAAGTTGGATCTGATTCACTAAAAATAGATAACATAACTGTTTTTGAAAAAATTAGGTCAAAAACCCTAATTTAAGTGCTAGTCTATCTAACTCTAATACTTGTTTACTCCTTGAACTCTTTAACAACTGCAGTGGTCACTGAAGTAGAACTAGGACCTGTTATCTGACAGATAAGTCACGGTTTGTCAAAAGTAGGTAGGGTTTGTGACCCATTTCACCTTGATGGCATCTTCAAAACCGGAACAGACCCAATCTACTGGTGCCTTTAATTAATCTTCAACTTCATAACTCATCCCTGAGGTGTCTTGATCAATCAAAATTGGTTGTGTGTGGAAGCATGTCTTTTTGCACTATTTATGTGCTTTCGGTGGTTAAGAAAACAAAATTCTGAGTCTATAAGGTGCCAAAAGCTTTGCTTTCGGTGGCTAATGAACAGTTGTTGTGTTTGCCTAAGCCACCAAAATCTTTGTTTCTGCTAAATTTAATTAGTCTTTCAATCAACCTTTTATAGCTTCACTTCTAACCTTCTGGAACTTCTTCAACCTGCATAGGCTTTGAAATAGCAGTAGCATCATGGGTTGCCTCCGGATCCTAAAGGCTTATTGCTGCCTCTGCTAGGGTTTCTAGCACAAGGTGTGTTTTAGGGTTTGAATTCTTCGCTTGCAACCTTGCTAGCCTGATCTTCCTGTAGAGACTGGATTTTTCCTTCATTAATCTCAGATTTCCTTTTTGCAGTAGTATCGCAAGCTACTTCTGGGCCAAAAAATGCTTATTGCCACTTCTGCTAGGGTTTCCAGCTTTTGGTGAGCTTGAGGCTTATTTGTAATTTGGACAACCTGATTTTCCTGCAGAGCCTTACTTTCTCTTTCCTTAACCTGAGATTACTCTCCTCCAGCTTGGTATTCTTTCTTTTTATCTCCTGCAAGAATCATACAACTCTGCATTCCTCTTGGTTAACCTACCATTTGTTCTTTTGATTTCCCTCTCCAAGAGTTCTAGCTCATACACTTGCCTCAACAGCTGATTGATTTTTTGGGGATCTAGGATGATCTTTGAACTCTTCAACATCTACAACAAATATTCATGGGCTGATAGATGAGGTCGAAAATACCACCTGGAGGACTGACAGGTCATCTTTTGCGCTAAAAATTTGGCCAAACTTCTGAAAACTGGGGCTCAGAGATGGATTTGGTTCTTCAAATATGTGACACCTGTGTATAAAATGAAAGAGGTTTTTGTATATTAGTTTTTTATGAGAAGAAACCTCTCTCAGGATTTTTAAAATCGTTTTCATTTTCCCTAGATCTGTATTTCAAAAACATGTGTAAAACAGGGAAATTCCAAGATTCAAAAATTAGGGCTCAAAGATGGATTCGATTCTTCCAATATGAAATACACGTAGAAAAACTGAGAGAGGTTATTGTTCTATGACATGTTAGGAACAAAAACCTTCAATCGTTTTACAAAATTACTCTCCAGAAGCTCGAAATCATTATTTTAAAAAGATAACTTTGAGTAGTAAAACGCCAATTTCGGTGGCTTGGAAACCCTAGCTTCTGTTTTTAAGTTGTCGAAAGCTGGGATTTTCGGTGGCTAATGAATGTTGAGATGTTCACCTAAGCCACCGAAAGCTGATATTCAAACATTTTATTAGAAAACAGGGTCAATGAGCTTTCGGTGGTTAAGGTAGTTCGGGATCCCATTTTTAGCTGTCAAAAGCTGGGCTTTTCAGTGGCTAATGAACTGTTGAAAAGTTCGCCTAAGCCACCGAAAGATAAACTTTAATTTTTTATGAAAGAATAGAGTACAAGGCATTCCAACTTTGTTAGACATACCAAAATATTTCATAATGTGCCATTAAATCTTCATCACTTATGCAAAAAATAAATTTAATGAGACTGACCTATTGAAGACTAAATTTATTTAGGAGATAACATCTGGCTCCTACTTGGGGATGGGAACCTTCCTCTGAGTTCCCAAGAACCCCAGACCAAATTCATTTCCTGTAAAACAAACATTCAAACCTATACTCTAGTGTTCCATTGGGAATGGAGTCATTTGTCTTTTATAACTGATCGCCTACAATTTTCCTGTAGCCTGCTTTGCTTATTCATGAAAACAACTGAAAATGACCTAGCTGCTCATATTAAGAGCTTATTTTCCTATCTACTCCTACTCTAACCATGTATTGTTTCTTAATCAAGTAAATTCATGCTTCCAATGAAGCCATGTCATAAACTGATTTACTGAACCTATTCTTGATCTTGACCCGAAAAATAATGGAATGCATAGCCAACAGAAAAGTGGTTTGAACCGATGATAAAATCAGCTTTCCTCGAACAAGAATATTTTGATATCTATGCTGCTCATAAGTTCCAGATAGTCGGCAACAGGGTCACAAAATCCAACATGAAATACCTTTTTATGTTGTTGATCTTTTCCTTTACGGATGTCAATGTTGAATGTGGACTGCTCAACCTTTGTCGAATCAAAATGCAAGCTCAACAACTGATCTGAACCTTTCTACTCCCCTTCACCATATTTATGTAATCTGAATTCATCATGATGATATGTTGTCTTCTCATAGCTAACAATTTCCTCTTCCACAATAATATCTTTGCAGGATATATCAAAACTAAAAATATCTTTATTGGACTTTTGAGTAGCAGATTCATAACAAGCATCTATCACAGCATGCACACATTTTTTATCATCTCTCTGCTGAAAAGAAGAACTAGATGAAATTTGAGTAAACAATGAGCCTTCACAAATTTTAACATATTCTTCCTTATCACTGTATTGGTTGAATATAGGAGTATCAACAACAAAATTTTGAAACAAATCTGGAAAAATATTACCTAGTTCCGTGTCATAATTTGAAGCAACATATTCATAGGGAGAAGGAAGATCTTCCTGATGTTCTAGTTAGAGATTAGACAGTCCCTGAAAATCTTGTTCCTCCTAGTTACTGCAGCTTCCCTTGATCTGCAAATCTGGATAATGTGAGCTAGCCTTACTGAGTTCAATGGTCATTTGACTAGCAGAAAGCTGATCATTTCCATGCATAGTTAAAGAAATCACTTCCTCAGATTCACAACAATTAGATTTAATGATAGGAGGAAAACATTCAACTCCTTTATAATTCATTTCTAGTTCATGTTGATGGAAAAGTGCATCATCTTGAAGATTCTTGAAGGGTTGCTGCATATTGTGAGGGAGAGATCCATCTCTATTTACATCTTCAGCGTTATGATGTAATTCATATTCATCACAACAATTACCAAATACAAGCTCATCTGAAAAATACCTTTTGCAGTGCTCAATGAATGCTCGGTGAAAATCCTTCAATGATGAAATACTAGAAGGGGGTAAAGAAAAATACCACTGACATGCATCACCATACAATGAATACATGAACATCTTCATATGAACATATTCATGATGCTGATCTAATAGATCCACGCATTCATGAAACTTGAGGAGGTGTTCTGCAGGATTGTCTTCTTTCTCCTCTTTGAAGACAGGTAGAACATCTCCCCATTCGGACATAGGTATTGTATGTGGGAAACCAGGAACTGAAGAGAAGTCAAGAGGTGCAAGCCTCCGAGAACAAAGAGTAGCAAATGATTTTGACATCTGAATATTGTGGAGTCACCACTAAATTCGTCCTTCATGGAGTTGCCAGATATATGATTACAACCAAAAAAGTGTCCAAACTTTGTCTATCATTAAAGTTGGAACTATGTCGTCTCCCAGAGAAGCTAAGCTCAATCTCCTCTCCCCAGAAACGATGCCAATTTGTTATCACTCCAGGAAACTCCTCTAGGTTGCAGCTCAAGGATGCCTAGTAACTTAAATGTTTTTAATGGCTTTTCTAAATGGATCAAGTCAGATGACCTAAAGGACCTCACACACTCAAGACATGCATAAAACTCAATCAAAAGATAAGGCTTCTAACCACCAATGTTCAGAGGGTTGATAATAAGGTGAATAAATGAAGAACTTAGTATGCATTTGTTATCACTCCAGGAAACTCCTCTAGGTTGCAGCTCGATGATGCCTGGTAACTTAAATGTTTTTAATGATTTTTCTAAATGGATCAAATTAGATGACCTAAAGGACCTCACACACTCAAGACGTGCATAAAAATCAATCAAAAGATAAGGCTTCTAACCACCAATGTTCATAGGGTTGATAATAAGGTGAATAAATGAAGAACTTACTATGTTGGTAGATTCATATATAAAGCAATCACATATGAATGGCTAATCATAACAAGGAGAAATACTTGCAATTCAACTCATCAACACATAGATAGGATGATAGCTATCTGGTATTAGATAAAAAGAATAAACCTGAATCATACATTCAAGCACAAGTACAGAACATAAAAGAGATGGAACCTGAACATATAATGGCAAAAGAGCTTATATTAAATGATGAATAACATGAGAAGCTTGATAACAATAAGGGTCTAAAAGTCTCTGAAGTCGAACCCTTGCTTCAACATTAGTCCTAGGCTTTATAGCCTTTACAAAATTTATTTCAGATCCTGAAAAGTTGGATCTGATTTACTAAAAATAGATAAAATAACTGTTTTTTTGCAAAATTAGGTCAAAAACCCTAATTTAAGTGCTAACTTATCTAACTCTAATACTTGTTCACTCCTTGAACTCTTTGATAAGTATAGTGATCACTGAATTAAAGCTATGACCTTTTATTTGATAGATAAGTCACGGTTTGTCAAAAGCAGGTAGGGTTTGTGACCCATTTCACCTTGATGGCACCCTCAAAACTAGAACAAACCCCTTCCACCGGTTCCTTCAATCAATTTTCAGCTCCATAATTCACCCCTGAAGTGTTTGTATCCATCAAAATTGGTTCTGTGTGGAAGCATGTCTTTCTGCACCCTTTTGTGCTTTCGGTGGTTAAGGAAACAGAATTCTGGGCATGTAAGCTACCGAAAACTCTACTTTCAGTGGCTAATGAACAGCTGCTGCGTTCGCCTAAGCCACCGAAAGCTCTGTTTCTGCAAAATTTAATTAATCTTTTAATCAACCTCTTACAACTTTACTCCTGACCTTCTCGTACTTCTTCAACCTGCATAAGATTTGGAATATCAGCAATGTCATGGGCTACCTCTGGGTCTTGAAGGCTTACTGCAGGCTCTGCTAGGGTTTCCAGCACAAGGTGTGTTTTAGGGTTTGAATCCTTCTTCTGCAACCTTGACAGTCTGATCATCCTGTAGATCCTGGAGTTGTCCTTCATTAATCTCAGATTTCTTCTTTTCAGCAGGACATACATCCCTCTCATTTTTAGAAGAGAATTATGCAATTCAGTATTTTTCTTGGTTAATATTGCATTATTTATTTTGATCTCTCTGTCTAAGACCTTTAGTTCATGTACTTTCCCTATTAGCTGGTTGATTCTCTGGGACCTAGGTTTGTTGGAGGAAGTTTCTGCCACTAGTTCACCCTGGTCTTCTTTTGGTGTGGGTGATGGAAACTCTTCTAGCCTTTCTTCAAACTGTTCTGCTGGGTTATCCTCCTATTCCTCTTGATCCCCAGAGTCTGAGTAAGGCAAGTTGAGTATGTTTCTGTATGGAGATGAAACTTCCTCTACCTTCCCACTGAAATCCATATTTCTCTTGGCTTTGTTGGTCTTAGTAGTTGGAGAGGGCTGATCCACTGTCACTGGTGAGATGGCCCTCCTCTTCCTCTTGCCACTCCTGGGAGTGGTGGACTTCTTTGAAGGGGACTTTCCTTTGTCTTTTGGCTATAAGCCTATTTCAAAATCATTCCAAAATAAGAAGTATGTCCATGCAATGTTTCTTCTTTGCAGTAGTTCTTAGACAATGAGCTTTATCAACCCATGGCGAGATAGCCTGCCTGCAATTTTGGTGGGCTAGGCCTTGACCTGGTGGGACATCGTGGTCAAGCTCTTGTGGAGGTAGAAAGGCAGGTTTAAAGGTCTTATACCTGTAAAATGGTTCATCAATTTAAAGTGGTATATCATCACCCTGTTATACCTGCCTTCACAGGTTATATAAACTAGGATTTCTTTCAACAACTGATGCCACTTCTCCTCAAGCTAGGTTGAAGGGATTATTTTCTTACATACTACATTCTTGTGTTCAGGATTTAAGTAAGACCTAAATTCCACATCCTCCGTAATGGTGGTTTTGAACCATTTCTCTGCCTCATCAACCTAGAACTCTTCTCTTCCTATCAATGCCTTAGAGCCATCAAAAGAAAGAGCAACGGATTCTGCCACTTGCTGGTGGGAATCCTGGATTTTCTCATAGAACCTGTAATAGCCTGCATATTTGAAGAATTGGCATACTTCTGGATGTGACTCAAGATAGATAATGTCACCTAATTCTTGTCTAAGGGTAAGTCCTCCTCCTTTCTTCATCTCTGGATTGCTCTTCTTGTACCTGTAAAATCAAAATTCGAACCCCGGGGAAGGAGATGACCGTGTTGGTTTCATGGAGAGCTTAGATCAATGCGGATACATGCAGGACAATGGGGAATAGACTGAGGAGAGGGTGCTAATTTTGAGGGGCTGAGCAGTGATTGGTACTTGAGCAGGGTAACCATAAACTCTGATGGGAACCTCGAGATGGCTAGTGTAGTAATCATCTTAACTGGAACTTGATGTTTAGTGGTGGTTATATTGTAGTCACAGGACAGATGGAGGGCTGAAAGGGTTTTAGGTCTTTCAACAGTCATTTCGGTTTCATAACGACCACTTCTCTGCCAACTCATGATTTCTTCTGCAGTTTCAGTCTTTTCGGTGGTTAAGAGCTTGTCAAAGGCATTCTTCATGCTGATGGTGGTTGATATTGACGGTGACAGTAACCATTTTCCTTTTTGGGGATTTCGGTGGTTTAGGTAGTCTTGGCTCCAGTTTTTTATCTTCCAAAATCTGGGCTTTTTGATGGCTAATGAACTGTTGAAAAGTTCTCCTAAGCCACAGCAATCTAAACTTTTAATTTTTTTGAAAAAACAGAACACAAGGCATTCCAATTTTGTTAATCACCCAAACATATTTCATAATATGCCCTTAAATCTTCATCACTATGCAAAAAATAAATCGTTTGAGTTTGACCTATTGAAAACTAATTTATTTAGGAGATAACATGCCCCATGCTTGATCAAGGTTAGTTCCAAGTGTACTGCTACATGATTCACTTCTTCAAATTGCAGACAGACCTGAAATAGTTTTTCCATTCACTTCTTTCTTCACAACTCTTTTACGATTCTATCCCTTTCCATCTTATCTCATATCCATTGAAACCAATCAAGGATACCTCAGAAAATATCTCTGTTGTACAGACTGTGATGATGTTGACCAACAACAATTTGGCTAAAAAAAGTAAGGTTATCTTTGCTGCAGAATTTGGACTTTTATTAGGTTGACCAGCACAAAAAAAATTGTTGACCCAAAAAAAAGGAACTTATCTCAGCTGTAAGGACTAATCTCCTGCCAACAATATGTCACTGCTGCCTATCCAAAATTTAGACCTCCATTAGTTCAACTAAGCACTTGTACCATCCTTCAAATTGTTTCCTCAGTGGTGTACAAAAATCAGAGAAAAGAAGAAAAAGAACTTCATCAAAACTTCACTCCTCCACCGCGATTATCTCAGACAAGATATATCACGGAAATGAGTCTTTATCTCTCTTTTATCTGTGGCTGCCACTGAATTATCCAAATGTAAAACACCACAGAATTCTTTACTCCATTGCAGCTGCTCTTCTAGTGGACTGTGGTTGCCTCAGTCCACTTTTAACCAAAAAAAAATTTCACAAATTTTTTTTTTGTCTGCTCCTGCGTTACTGCTGCCATCAGAATTTCCTCAGTCATAACAGTCCGAATTTCAGAGCTCAATATATCATCTGAAATTGCACACCTAAAATGAAAGTCTTAATTCTTATTTATACACATTTTTCCACAATTTTATGGAGCCGACTTTCCAAAAAAAAATTAAATTTGAATTTAAATTTATTTTGGAGCCGACTTGTTGGTAAGTATTTTATTTTGTATTTTAAAAGTCACACAATCTACTTACCATTTCAATGGGTTTTAGGGTGTACTTAAGTCAACCATTCTTCAATATTTTCATTAAAATGGTTTTAAGGTTACCATATCATTTATATCAAGCCACCATATGCCAATGTCCAACATCCACCATGTGTATGGGCTCGAATACCCATATCACATGCAAAGGCATATATCAAAACCAAATACCATATCAAGAGTGAGGGTTTCATCTATGTGTTCTTTCATCAACACATCAAAGATTCATACACATGAGCCACACCATTTTCACCAAGTGTGGGTTCAAGGGCCTTCATACCACAATGTATGTGGGTGCCAACATCTTCAATGTGTCATGTCCATAAGTCATTACCATTTTAAGGGTATCATCCACCTTTTATGTCACATATTCTTACTATTTAGATGGTCATAAGGGTATGTCTTCAAGTCACCAACACCCCAATAGTCATACGAGGGACCAAGGGCTCTTATTCAATATCTTAGGGTATCAAGGTCTTCACAAAGGTTCTATGACTTCATTAAGTCATCAATGACCATATCTTCATGTCACCTAACCATGTAAGTGCATGTAGTGGGCTCCATGACCTTTGCAAGGTCATAAAGGTCTTCATCAGGGGTTCTAAGTCTTCATGGGCTTCTTCATCAAGCAAGGGTCTTCATGGTCTTCTTTAACCACCTCAACCACCTGATCCAACATGATATCACCTGTGGGGTAGCTTGGTCTTCTCTTGGGGTACCATTACACCATCAGAGCATGAATGACCATATTATGGATCATTAATGCTTCTTCCACCCATCTAGGGCTTTTCCAACATCTGTAAGGGCTTCAAGACCATATCCAAGGTCTTCAACACCATCAACGGGGTCTTCAACATCTTCAACAAGGTGGTGGCATCAAGATCCAGCCTTATGGGTACAAGGACCTTGTCAACTGGGTACAAGGTGCTTCAAAGCTCAAACCCACTCTGTAAGGGATCCAAGGCACTGCAAGTGGAACTTGGTGGCATCGATGACAAGTTGTGGGGCCACTGCAAGTCCATGTTGGCATCAATGACAATTTCATCAACAAATGGGGCAATGAACAATTCCTAAATCGTCATGCAATGAAAGAAGTTGACATCTTTGTGATACTAAGATAATTGAAAATGAAAATCAATTTCTCATAAAATGTTTGGCATACATCCACATTAAAACACAATCTCAAAATATTTGTTACAATTCTTACCTTGCTTACCTTTTAACTCGTCATATATATGGTGATATAAAACTACGTGTTTTAAAGCTTTTCGAACATAAAAACAAAATTCTAAAAATACTAAGTATTTCTTACTTTTTCCAAAATCCAATAAATTAAAATTAATTTTAATAAACATTAATAACCACCACCACAAACACCAACATATATATATATAATTTTACAATGTTATATATTCACTCGATATACTTCAACTTCACTTAGGAAAACTCCTTTCAATGTAAACCTATAATAAGATGTTTCAGCCCGAAATTCCAGAATGTTTACCAAATTTGCCTTTTCTACCATAGTGAAACTAATTTCCTTATTCCACCACAATGAAGGAACTTTTAAAAGATTGTATTATCTTATGGAGTGAATTTGGTACAAAAGGTCCACTCAGTAGATTTGTTAATGGCACAATATTCGAGAATAGATGGGACATAGGGTGATTTCTTTTATACTTGGGAGGCCTTTCCACGGTTACCCAATGGTAGGATATCATTTGGTGTTAATGTCACACTCGGAAAACAATATCATTAACAAAATATCATGTTTTTCATTCCCTAGGCCTTTCTAATTTTTATTATTATTATTTATTTTGATATAAAGATTACGTTAACATGAAAACGACATTGGTTTGTGTAACGCCAACAAGATGTTGACAAATATAGTAAATTTATAGAGGTAGAGATTAGAGATTGTTGACAAATATAATAAATTTATAGAGGTAGAGATTAGAGACTTTAGACGTGTCGATTTCTTAAATTCTAAATTAACTTATTTTATATGAAATCAATGTTATACCCTTTTGTGTGGTCTCATGATTGGTATATATTTATTCTCTTCATATATCTCCTCAATTCTGACTCTGACATTCCCATGATACCCTTAACTCCGTCGAGCAGCAATTTGCCACGTTTCATAAAAGTTAGCTTTTGGATTCAGAAGGAGATGACGTCATCCTAGCTCCATATGCTTTAGATGGTGATGACATGTGACGTTTGTTTGTACATACTCTCTGATGAAGGAGATGACGTGTCCATGTTTGTAGATAGTTGGTGATGACGTTTGTTTGTAGGCCACTGCTGATGAATACCCTTGACTTTACTACATTGTAGATGGGTTTTATGATGGGGGAGATGACATTTGCGTGTATAAGCCATATGGGTTTTATAATTCAACTAGGGAGTTCATTACACCTTGGTCAGATTGGCATTCTGATTCACCCTAGAGACTATCCATTATTATTAGAAAATGCTTTTTTTTTGGTGTGTGGAGAAGAGAGAATATTTTCATCCTAGACAGGAAATATTTTTTCATTTAGTATAATTTATCTTTCAATTTTGTCATATTCTTATACTTATTTTTGAATTTATTTTTTTAGTCTAGCTATAAATATTATGAGGATAATGATTCACCCTCGAAACCAGGAAATATTATTTCATTTAGTATATTTTATCTTTCAATTTTGTCGCAATCTTATACTTATTTTTGAATTTATTTTTTTACTCTAGCTATAAATATTATGAGGACATTGATTCACCTTGGAAACCATCCATCTTGAACAAGAGATCATATTTTCACTTTAAATTAGGTTTACAAAAGACTCTTTCATTTAGGTATAATAATTTACCTTTCAATTTTGTCACAATTTTATCTTCATTCTTGATTTTTTTTTGTCTATGTACAAATATTATGAAGACAATGAGGCATGGCTTTTCACATTACAACAAAAGAAGTTATCAAGATCATGTTTAGTGTTGATAATAGTGCATTTCGTTAAAGTTGACATTATTCAACTTTTTATATCTAGCATCAGGTTTAGTATTCACTTTAGCATCGAGTTTAGTGTCTATTTAAGCACTGATTCTTTGTAAATTGAAGTTTATCGAAGCAAAAACATAAAATGACAAAAATGAAAAAATGGTAAGGGAATGTTAGAATTTGAACCAAGATCACTTGCGAAAAGGAAGGAGCTCTACTTGAGCTACATTCTCACAAACATCTATTGTTAAAAATGTAGATCTAAACTAAAACTAGACTAAGCTCCTTTTCCAACCCTCCTTTAAGATACACCTTTTTGTCCTTACCACCTCCTCCTTCGCCAACTCATATATTGGATTTGTCCACTATCACATCCGGTAACATCCTGACCTATTAGCAACCTCAGTCGCAACCCCAACCATAGACCTCGGGGAATTATTGGGGTTCATTCCTCGTACACACGATCCCCTTCCTCTTTCCACCTTCCGACTTCATGAGTAAGCCAGTCATGGCTACTCTTAACCTTCCAGGTTTGACTTTGGGTATTCCTATTTGGTACCTTGATCCCCCTACCCTTCCCCGGACTCCACGGGTCGTGCTGACTCCCGTCCAGCTTATTGAGACGATGTCGCACCCACCTCCTAGTACACAAATGATTGTTTATGTCTCTACTATTGCCCCCCCTCCTCCCATGAATACTAGGGGCAAGATGCCCAAAGAACTGACAAAACCACACCCTCCTCCTACATTTTCTTTATGCAACGTCCAAGGCCATGTGACACAAAATTGTCCCAATTTTTCTATCCTTCGCACCCACATGCGCACTATAGTCGAGACTGATGAAACTGTAGTTGCCAACGTACCAACCATACTTGCAGTCAAGAACAAATCACTCCGAACCAGCCACCCGTGTGTAGTTTGTCGACTATATGGTCATTATTCACACCATTGCCCAAACTTTCCCGAGTACTGGTCACTCCTCAGTGACCTTCGCAAGCATTCCTATGAGTCTGAAATCATTGTCCTTGAGGAGATCCACCCTCCTCCCTCTTCCTTGAAGACCAATAATACCATTTATATGATCTCTACTTCTAGTAGCTCGTCCCCCTCGTTGACCATGGAAGATCCCCCTGATCTCTCTCGAAACCACTTTCATGACAACGAATAGATTGAAACCACCACCGGTTTTACCCCATTTCATTGAGTCCATGGTGTGGAGTATGTTATTCCCATTGAATTCCAGATTCTATCACTCTTCCTTGCCGTCGAACTTCTAGCTCATACTTCACCGTTATAAAAACACCTACTTATGCTTGAACAAACCATTGAGGACCGTCGTGCTGCTCTCCAAATGATTGAAGCGACTAAGACTCAGTCAAAGTCCCACTATGACTCCCACGTCCACCCACACACCTTTAGCGAGGGGAACCTAGTCCTTGTTTAAGACCAAGCCCATGATAAGACTGGAAAATGGAAGTTCAAATCCATGTGGTATGGCCCTTATGTCATCCATCGATTTGTCGGTAAGGGGGCATATCTCCTTGTTGACTCTGACAATCGCCTCTTGAAGAATCCCCACAATGAGATCTACCCTAAGAGGTTCTATGCCTGAAGTCGCTCACCATGCATACCCTTGTATCATAGTTTTTCTTTCTTGTTTTACATCGTTTTTACCACGAGTCTCATAGTTTGTTTCCTTGGTTTCTCCAAATGGATCCTACTTTGCCTTGCTATGTTGGTGTTGTTGATGGTGCAAGTAGATGGTCTCCTAATCTCGCCTCGGCTGCATGGGTCCTTTATTCTCCGTCACATTAGTTGATCCATATCGAAGGATTGTGTGTTGGTATTGCTACCAACAACCAAACTGAGTACGACGTTGTCGTTGGTCTCCTGACCGTCGCCCTTCACTTGGGTATTCATCGCCTTGATGTCTTCTTAGACTCCCAGCTCTTGTTTTCCAGTTGAATAACTACTACCAGGTATGCGATCCTTTCCTCTTTAGAAAGTTCATGTGCACTAGACACTTGGTTAGACATTTCACATCCATTTCATTCATGCATGTTCCCAAACGTCTCAATAGTGTAGCAGAGAAAATGGCTAATGACGTTCTAGAGTGGCACATCAATCATCGCATATAGAAAATAAACTGCATCATGCATCATCATATATTCATGTATACATATGTCATATACATCATATAGGAATAATAATAAAAAGAGACTCATAAAAAACCTATAAATCACATAAAAAGGTGCTATTACGGAGAGAAATTCCTATGGCTTGGGGTACCACAACAGACAACTTGACTCCAAAAATCAATCCTTTCCTATATGCAAGAGAAACCAAACATCTAACACTAAAGGATCTCGATTCATACCTTAATCCATATGGTTGATGTAGATCCCCGTTGAGCTTTCCAAATCCAGCTTGTATTGATAAGTTGTTATCTCAACACTCAGCAAACAAGACAAGCATGCTATATATAATTGTGTTAGACCTACTCTAGCATATATAATCAATAACATATAAACATTTAAAAGCATCCATGGATCAAATACTCATTTAAATACACATTATTGGACAGGAAAAGATATTTCTATTGATATAAAACAGAGATTACAATAGTGACAACCTATGTTGGCACGTCTGCGAATCGGAGAAACTGAGTCCCCCACTTGGGCCTCCACCACTTCAATCCTCCATTTATCAATGGCAAGCTCACAAGCAAAAGGAAAGCTTGGGAAGAACACAAAGTGCTCCAAGGGACAAAGGGATGCGGACTCAAGTATAAGCTCCGGCAACAATGGACTATAGTTTTCTTGCTCTTCAATTCCTCTCCTTTCAATGTATCCAAAGGGTTTCTTATATAGCTCTTCAATGGGGTAATGGAAGGTCGAATCCGAGCGATCTCAAGGCATATGGAAGGCCAAGAGACAAGTGATTCAGATCCACATCAAGGAAAACTCCAAAATCATTTGTCCTTTTGCACACATCCCGATGTACACGGTTTTAAGGGTCAAACCCGCGTATATACACGAGAAAGGGATTAAAAGTTGTGTATGGCAATTATTGCATGTTTTTAGGGATGATATTTGAAACATCAAAGGTACAAAAATGGTCCATGGGGTCTAAGGAGTCTGCAGAGGGACAGGGAAGGCCATAAAAGTGTGATTCACCATGTGTGGTAAAATCAGCTGTAATAGATGCCCCCTAATGTGTGAGGTCAGAGGGGTCATACGATGGATGAAATACATTATAAGTCCATCCCAGAAGTGGAGTGATGAAGAACCCAGTGGAAGAACCAGCCATCCAATCAGTACAATACAATGATCAAACTCTGCACTATATTCAGAGATGCGGCCCAACGACGTTGGGCAGATGCAATGCACAGACTGGGTGGAGGTAGGGTGTCCAACCCCTATCCAGCTTACTTCTTTCCATGGTGGCGGCGGTAGATAGTTACCATCGATGATTACCCCTATGCGAGGATATATTTTCGGGGAGATCCCGATATGCCTCTACCACCAGGATCAGCATACGGTGACATTGGTAACGAATCCCAACCCTCTTTTTAAGTTTTTGAATTATTAATTTGTTTTTTGTGTTTTTTGATATATAGACTCAAAAGACACGTTTTTACGTGACAACACATAGTGAAATCTTGTCATATGTATGCAGATGTAGGACCATGGCAGCTTGACAGTTTCCCTCATCATAGACGAAGGGGAAGAGGAGATGACATCATGGGTGTGGATGCAGAGCGAACGCTCCAAAGGATCCACACAAACTTTGTGCAACTGACACATAGGGACCTGCCTGAGGCCATGCAGTGTCAGGTGGTAGGTGTACCACGAGCATGGGTGTGGTTGTTTCGATGGCTAGCTAGAGCCGAGGTGACTTTCCATGATCAGAACCCCCCTCCTCCTCCCCAGGCTTAGATACCTGGGAGTGATACATTTTTGTACTACCGTGTACTTATATTTTGGTGGCTCAAAAGCCCCATTTTTGTATTATGACACTTATGTATTATCACATTTTGGATGTTTAATGAAAAACTTTTATGATGATTGATTTATTTATTTACATGTGTAAAAAGGTATGTTTGTGATGAGCTTATAATCTATGAAATAAATGCCAATCTAACACATAGTTAGCATATGAGTCAACAACTTGATTATAAATTCTTGGAACATGTATGTATGTTATGTTGTCAAATTGCCGTTCTAACAATCTCACACGTAAGAATCTTCGTAATAATATTGGATCCCTAACATGATACAAGCCATTAAGCTGTGACACTACCAACTACGAATCAAGATGTACCTCAAGAGAGAGAATACCATGTGAAATGGAATCCCGTAGAAGCTCAATAACGGCACTATATTCAGCAACATTGTTTGAAGAGGGCCATAAACATACACCTCCTGAAGACAATACCTGACCCGTAGGAGTATAAATCACCCAAGTAGTAGAGGCTGAGTGTTGAGTGTGACAGCATAGTACTTTTTAAGATAGAGCCCATTTCTAGGCTCTGCCAAGGCTATCCCTTCATAATCTACCAGCTCATAGGCGTTCTTCTCTAACACACGTTTGACCATGTATACCACATGGGATTAAACTTTCCTGCTCCCAAGGGTTCTTTAGCTTGATCCCACAAAAGGACCAAATATCCGTCACTAAACCTCCTCGGATGGATAGATTTATCATACTGGACCTTAACGCGACGCTTATTCACTTCTAGAGCCACCAAGGCATCTCAGTGCTGCTCATCAAGCTGCTCTAAGTGGACCAAACGTTCCTCCAATGGGGAAGTGTCTGGTAAGAGCTCTATGGCTAGCTTCAATGAAGGAATTTCGCCTTCAACCGACAAGACAGACTCCAATCCATGTACAAGCTGATATGGAGAAAAACCGGTGGCAGTCTTAACCGCTGTTCTATAAGCCCACAAAGCAGGATATAACATGATATGCCAATTGGTCTTGCTTTGTGCGATGGTTCGTTGGAGAATGGACTTAAGTGATTTGTTCACTGGTTCAACCTGTCCATTCACTTGAGGGTAATAAGAAGAGGAATGCCCCTGCTTATACCCTAGCTTTGAGGCCAACTCTTCCATCATCCGATTCTGAAAGTGCCTACCATGGTCAGTGACAAGCTCCTTTGGAATACCAAACCGAGTAATGATCTGGTTGAATACGAAATGTGTGGCCGTCTCACCGTCGGATTTAACCGTGGGCATAGCCTCATCCCATTTCGTGAAATAGTCAATAGCCATGATAATATGATGATGCCCCCCAGCTGAAGCTGGGTTGCAATCCATGAAATCAAGCCCCCACTTAGTGAAGGGACCGACGATGATAATTGTATGAAATGAGGTAGGACATGAGCACATATTGCATGCAAACACCTAGCAAGGGTGGCACTTCTTGACCACATTGACACAATCTTTAAAGATCGATGGCCAGAAATAATCCACTCTCAAGATTTTTTGGGCTGTAGAAAGCCCAGATAAATGACCACCACACGCCCCTCCGTGGCACTCATTCAACACAAGCTCAACCTCCTCATGAGTTAAACAACGACATAAAATGGAATCTACCCCACGACGGTATAATGTGTTATCCACTATAAGGTAGTTCTTGGATACGTGACATAACCGTCGTCATTCATCCTGTGAAAGGTGAGTAGGGACCTTCAATGTTTGTAAATATATGATGATATCCCCATACCATGGATCCAAAGTTGAGATCAGGAAAATGTACTCATCGACAAACGTATCTTCACAAACTTCCTCCTCCTCCTCACTTGGGAAATCCGATATAAGCTCCACAAAAATCAACGATTTTTTTTATTTTTCTGAAACAAACTCGAGATCAAATTCTTGCAAGATGATAATCCACTTATTATACTTTCCCCCTATCATCCATCTAGTGAGGACGAACTGAAATGGATTGACATGGGCTACCATCAAGGTCTGGTGGAGGAGAATATAGTGTCTCAATATTTGAACCACATGAACGGTAGCTAAGGCAAGTTTCTCCACATGGGAATAATAGATCTCCACATCTATAAGGTTTCGGCTCAAATAATATATGACATGCTCTTGGAGCTCCTCATCCTCCTGAACCAAAACCATACCAATCGTCTCCATGGACGTGGCCACATAAAGTAAAAAGTCACAGCTATAGTTGGGTGGACTAATCACCAGGGCCGATGCTAAGGATCGCTTAAGCGCATCAAAGGACTCCTGGGTTCGCTCATCCTAGCAAAAGGTAGTGTCCTTCTTCAAAAGACGCATAAAGCCTCTATTCAAATTGGCAAAGTTGACGACGAATCTCCGCAAGAAATTTTCCATGCCTTGCAAACATTAAATATGTCTAATGTTTCTCGAGGGAGACAATTGAAGTATTGCCTCAACCTTTAAGGGATCGACTCTTATACCCTCCTTGGAGACAATGAATCCTAACAAGTGACCAGACTTCACGCAAAAGATGCACTTATGAGGATTTAACCTAACCTGGTAGTGGCGGCATCTTTTGAACACTAATCTCAAATGGTAGGAATGACACATTCTCATACGAGAATGAGCAGTAAGGTCATCCAAAAAGACTTCAATAATCGATTTGAGATCATGGAAAATCAAGGTCATATCTCGCTAAAATGTAGCTCTGACATTTTTAAGGCTGAAAGGCATCTTCCAATATGCAAATGCACCCCAAGGACAAATAAATGCAGTCTTATGTTGGTCCTCAGGTTTGATCTGTATCTGATTGTATCCGGAAAATCCATCCATAAAGGAAAATACCTCGCTTCCTGCACACTCATCCAAAATTTGATCAATAAATGGCGTGGGAAAATTATCCTTAGGACATGCACGATTCAAGTCACAGAAATTAGTGCATATACAGATCGCTCCCTATTTCTTATCCACCGGAATGGGGTTTGAAACCCACTCTGTCAAGGGAATGGGATAGATAAAACCGACATTCAACAGCTTTTCTATCTCATCCTTAATCGCGGGTTCTTTTCTAGGATTCACCGCATGCAAGCATTGTCGAATAGGCTTAGCATTGGGATAAGTTTTAATTTCATGTTCAACAATGCGAGGGTCGATACCTGGCATTTTCTCATATGACCAAGCAAATACGTCATGAAACTCTTTGAACAGCTTGGTATACTCTTGAATCTCAGCATGGGAACATTCTGCCCCAATATAGACATTCTCAATCTTTCCAGGATCACGAGAGATATTGATAGGAATGGTAGGAGATATATTCGCCATGTTTCCATCAGCCATCAGACTAGGAGAGCTTAATGGAACCACGAGACTACCAATTCTCTCACTAAGAATCTACCTAAAGTCTTCACACTCCAAACGGTCAAGCTCGGGAAGAGAATAAGATCTATGATGCAACTCTTCCCAAGGTGGCTCAACTCCAGACATGGCCTCAATAATAGCTTCATCTGATGGAAAAACACTATCAAGGTAGTCATGTGCATGAGAAGACTCAACTGCCCATGCAGGCAGCACATATGGGTCCTCCTCCTTCGTCTGCGAAGAGGCAGGCCTAGGCTCTGTAACACATTCAAGATTCGCTTGATATGCTATCATTTCTACAAACAACGGCATGTCCGTTCCGATAGGCTTACATGAACGACTCGATGTAGGAACGACTCGATGTAGGAAGAATCCAAGGATCTTCCATATGGGTAGTGCGAAAAGACATCGATCTCAATGAAGACGAAACCCCACCGGAAGTAGACCCGATCATAAGAACAGGTGAAGGACAACTAAAGCATCCCATAAGGGATGGATACATGCCCACACCCACACTCCCAGTTGTCGGTTGAGAGTGCTCAACAATCGGGATAGAAGCTCCCAAAGATGTGGTAACACACAGATTCTTGAATGATGTTTGATCAATTGTAACTATCTTCCCATTAAACGAAAAGCATACAACTAGAAATAGAGAAGAAGCTATGGCTTGCATACTATACATCCAATCCTACCAAGTAACAGATTGTAGTCAAGGGGCACATCAACCACCTCGACCTCGATTGCGATGGTCTTCCCTCACAAATGGACATTAAGAGAAGGAAGAATTCCATGTGGCCAAAACGATCTACCATCAAAAGCAGTCAACATGGTAGTGGATTTAGACAACTCGGGGGAACCCAAACACTTCCAACATGCCAAAGACATCATGGAAACAGCAGCACCTTTGTCAATCACAGTGTGTTTGATGGTCATGTTAAGACATTTTACATGAATCAAGAGAGACACATAGTAAGGCAAGCGAGGATGTAGTTCCACGGTTTCAAATTTGATGACGGAGGAAGAATTATCATCATTAAAAACAAGAGTAGAAAGCAAAGACTTCCTTTGCGAAGGACAACTCTGAAGTACTTCGAGTGCAGAAATCGCATAAGGAGTGTGGCCCAAATCCTCATGTTGAGGCCTGGAAATTCACAGGCAGCAACAGCAAGGGATTCTCCCCAGTCAACGTTCCCAACTAGCCCGTGAGTGTTTGGTGTAGGGAATCCATCCAGTTTGCGGTCCGGCTACTGTAGGTCAAGTAACAAAAATAAAAAGGGTTTACCGGTTGCGGCCCGATCCACCGTATATATTTTTGTAATTTTTGTTTTAAAGTATGATATGCACGTGCCTACCTAACATGCAAACTTGATAAAGAATGCAAGGAGTATTCACAATGTGATGCGCAAGTTCTTACCTCTCATCTTAAAACTCTCAAGCATCTAAATCACACACACAGTAAGTAATCTGCTCTTTAAGTTTTGCCTCCTGCCCTTGATATTGCCTCTCATTTGCTTCCAAGGTAGTCTTCTGCAACTCTAGATCCTTTATCCTACCTAGCAGTTGTTCCTTCTCTTCCCTCAACTCTTGATATTCCTGTTGTACTTTATCCAGACACTCTTGGGCAGTCTCCATAGATCTTCTCTCTATCTGGAGAACCTGAAGTTCAGCCTTTGAAGAATTGATTTCCTTTTGTATGTCTTCAAATTTTCTCTTTAACTCATTGTTTTCTTCTCTTTCCTTTCTCAGGGTATCTTTTAGTTGAGAAGAAGACTTCTTTGACTGCTCCAGATCCGTCATTATTTTATCTACATTGTCCTCTGAAGCATGAATCAATGCAGCCCCCACTCTGATAGTGAACCTGGGGTCTCTTTCTGTCTCGTATACAATGGTTGTATCATTTATCATCTTACCAGACAGCCCCCCAGTTTCAACCTTCCTCTCGGTTCTTTTTACTATTCTTTTCTTTTCTTTATCATAAAAGATAGTATTAAAATCAGGTACCTCTTCCCCTTTCTTCTGTTCAAATGGGATTAGTCTAAGGGTGGGGACAATAGAATATCCTGGTGTGCTGGCAGCAGGTACTTTAGGATCTTGAATGTCGGGGTTTTCCAAGTCCTGGGCCTGAATGCCTGCTGCGTCAAAAGCTAATTGTTCTGTCACTGCTTGTGTCAGCTTTATCTTCTCTGCCTCCTGCTTCTTCAGCTCCTCATCTAACTTCCTCAGCTCCTCATCTTATCTTCTCTGCCTCCTGCTTCTTGTGCAACTCTTCTTTTCTCCTCCTCCTCTCCCTTTAGCCATCCTTTGGCTTCTTGGGCTAATATCTGAGCTTCTTCATTTCTTTTCCTTAACGCTGTCATGTTTAGTGCACTGCAAAAAATGGACTCTTCTCTGTCCCAATGGCTGGTGTACTCAAAATGGACATTAGCCTCTTTGCAGTGCTCTGCAACCTTATTATGGGAGTCATTCATGTGGAAAGGCATTTCCCCAAAATGAAACTTCTCCAACTCCTCCACGAATTCATCGCCCTTCTTTACCCTAGTAAATTTGTAACTCCCCAATCTGAAAGGTAAAGGTGGGTATACTGCCTTCTTATGTTCAAATAAAAAACTTACTATGCCATCTAGAAATACTTGCCTAACTGCCTCTTTGTGAATTACATAGTCTGTGGCATACTTAGGCAGTAGTGAGGGTGCTCTAGAGCCTCCAAACATTTTGAAATAGAGCCCATCCTCAGTCACGTAATAATCAGCATACTCTTAAATCGCCCGCAATGCCTCCTCCGACATGCAGTCACATTCTTTTAAGAAAATCAGGGTATACAATGGCATAATGAAATGCTCACACATCTCCCTGTAGTGACTGTGGTATTTATGGGCCCATAGTGGCTTGTATGCTGAGTAAATTGGTGATCTTTCTCGGTCCCAGATGCATCTCAGGTTAGGGAAGGTTTGATTGCATAGTATGCAATCAATCAGTATGGAGCTCATGTAGAACTCTTATTTCTTCAGGGACACCCCTCCTAATGCTGATGCCATGCAGGCCGAGAGGCTATTGGACACAATATTGGCCCAATTGAAAACAGTCCCCTGTGTTGCAACATAAAAAATTATTGGGCACCCACTCCAATTTGAAGCTTCTGCTGTGGGCTCTCCCAACAATCCTATTAAGCATCAAGGCAATGAACCTATAAGGGGTTCTTAAGCTTGCGGTGTCATATTCTCTAGTTGGCCTGGTTCTAAAGTTTTTCCCAGGCATGAGCATCGTCTTGAGTGTCTCGACGAGATCCATCCTGATGCTTTTCAGCCAGTCTTCAGTCAGATATATTTGTGCTTCTAGCAAGTGGTAGGCCAGGGCTACATATCCAGGGCTATAGGCAGCATAACCCTGTTTATCAACATTTTCCAGAATCATGGTGGTCACATCTGCCCTGGGCAGAATCCACCCAATGACCTCCGAGCATGGAAAGAGTTAAGGTCTCGTAGAAATTTTCATTAATGAGGATCTTTCTATGTTGGCATAGATATTTTCTTCCTCAAACCCTATGTCAAGCACCTCTCGGCACGTAATCAATCTGTAGATTTCTCCCCACTGATATTCCGACTCTACACCAATTATGCATTTGGTGTCTTTGTAAATATATTCAACTCTGGTGATGACTTCGACGTCGGTTTCTTCTTCGACTACGGGAGCCTTCTATTTTTGACGCTTAGACATTTTAAGTTTCGAGGAATTTCCCTGTGATGTACAGAAAGGTACTTTAGGTTTTGCTAGGTCGTTTTCGGACAACTTTTAAAGATTAAGACAACAATATAAAGGTTTTACCTCGTTTGCGTTAAACATGACTACAGTTAATAAAAATAAGCAAAACATGTTCAAACAAATGCTCCTGCGCGAAAAACTAGAACCAACTTAGTCCAACAAAGTTCGAATGTGGGAAAACAAGGTCTATGTCATAAATGAAACAATCTCAGGCTCTCTGTCGGTGCCATGATCTCTACGTTATGCGGAACACCTGAGGCACTTAATTTAAAATCTCAAAGGGGACGCTTCAGGTGATATCATTGTACATGCTAATTTTACGGTCCATCTTAGACAGGGTAATGCGATACTACCCCATATCGGCTCGGGGTTCGAATTCGACGGTGAACAGGGTCGCTCTAAACAATGAACTGAAAACAACACCGAGTTCTTGGTTTGCAAAATGCGGGTGACCGGACCAGTGGAAACAAATTCGACATTTCCCAGGAAAGCCATGAAAACCTTCCCCGAACGGCCAAACAAAAAATGGGGCAAACTGGTGCAGACAGTGTAACGGTCGTCTGCACCGGTTTCCCAAACCATCGAGTGTGGGTGTAAGGCCATAACGTCCATAGAAGAAAACATTACGTAGACTACAAAAAACTCCCCTACTAACAGTCACACCACTCACCTCAGCATATATACATGTCACGATGGGAAACTAAGTAAAAACCTTAACCGCGGAAACAAGAAATTAACTCGTCCAATCGAACGGAAAGGGATAACGAGTACAAGGGCTTACCTGGAACTGCTGCGCGACTGGCGGGAGGAAAATCGTTGAGCTTCCACGGCGGAGCCACCTAGGAGTGAGGGTACCGACAGCGAGAATCCTGTTTTGCTCGAGCAAAAACGACAGCACAGAGAAAGTCCAAAAATAACAATAAAATAATAAACTACCCGACCCACTATATATATACCCTCGATCAACTATACTTGGCGGGAAAAGACCATCGGGCGGTAAAAAGCAAGGGATCGGTGAGCATATCAACATTGCCTCCGTAACGTCAGATGATGAAACAGTTGGGATAACTGCCGAGGCATCGGCAGGGAAACCAAACGATACTTGCATCGGAGCTCTCAAGATTAAAGCATCGGAGCGATAGAAGGATGAAGAGCCGCAACGGTGGAAACACAAAAGACATCAATATTCGCAGACCGACAAAAATCGGAGAAAAAACCAACATGACTTTAACCAAGAAACATCGGTCCCGCGGAAAATAAAATCAAACTTGCCGAAAAGGAAATGCTTTTCAAAGTTGCAACGGCGGATGCCAAAAACTCAAGGATCAGTGAAATAAAACGACGGGGTCAAAAAAGTTAATGTAATCCTCGGATAACTTCGTAATGCGCTATCCGCAACTACGAAAAACGTAGAGACAATATGTCCCAACGGGATTCCAACAAACAGTCGATTGAGACAAATAAGTGAATAAAGGCATTGGAGAAAACAATCGGACCCAGTTTCTTGTTACTTCTCCGCAACGGCGAGCGCGCAGGTGACTAAATTTCTGACTTAAACATCCAAAATGCTTCCGATGGCAAGGTAAAACTAAAACAAATAATGAAACATCACTGGCATAAGAAAAGTATTTCCGCAAAACATCAAGCAAACTCAAAAGTTGAGCCAAAATGAGTTAAAGGAGGGTCCCGAATTTTTTTTGAATTTTGGGAAAATGTTGCAGCTGCAACAATTGGCGACTACCTGGTGAACCCCAGATTTCTGACTAACTTCTTCCCAGTAAAAGACTGTTTGATCGTCTAGCTCAAAAGTTGAATTCTTCTAGATGCTTGCATTCCTAAGCTGGCAAAACCATGCATTTAAATCATAGAGAAGCAGTCCATTCTTTGGGGAATGGGAACACCCAAAATATTTGAAAGTCCGGATAACTCTTTTGAGGCCTAATAAGTGAGATTTATTTTACCTCTGTCTTTAGGTATTTTCTAGCTTGGACACCACAGGATCGTAACATATGGTAAACAACACTATTCCTTTGTTCCTTATTCCCATGCCAATTGCACTTTTGTGCCGTTTGAACTTTTGTTCTTTTGAGTCCTCCATCTGCCTTTCTTTCTGAATTTTATTCAAGCTCTTCTATCCATAGTGTCCTTTTGTGTGAGAGAAGAATTTACTTTTCAGCTCACGGACGGAGAAGAACTTTTGGCAAATTGAAATTCATGTTTCTGATACATTGCTTTTATATGTATTGCTTCTTTAAGGAGTTTTGACTCTTGACGGCCTTTAGGCTTTCTGAAATCATGGCATGGGATCATTTATATATAGTAAACTGTTTACCTTGATTCCTCTCCGTGGGCCTTTTTCTATCACTCCATAAGGCATCTTAGATGTGTAATGGATGGAGCCTCGAAATAGTATTCCAGACCTCTTAATTCTGAGTTAATTACAGGGGTTAAGTAGGGCTCCAATGAATGCATGGCCAATTAGGAAAACTTCCTACTAGAAGACATTCTATTGTTTAAAATGCACAGTCTTTTCCTCAAGATTTTAGTTAATTAAGAACCCTGATGTTTTCCATGCAACCAAAATTTTGCCTCTTTATTCGAACCAAAATAACTAGAAACAAAGCGTTAAGCCAAAACAAAACAACATCAATTTATTTATGTACAAAAACATTAAATCAAAAGAAAAAGAAAATTGTGTGCCCACCCCTGAAAATCCTTCAATCTAATGAGTCAAGGGGCTAGGCTTTATTGCAGACAAAAGATACCTATCCATGGTCTAATTGTACTATTTTTGAAACCGAAATCATGTCTATTGATTTACAATCATCCTTATCAGCCTGAGGAAATCGAAGGAGATCAGGCTGAATGTCAATTATAATGCTGGCTTTTTCTGAGGCATGATATTTTAGTTCAAGGTCCATTAGATAATTCCCTAGAACAGAAATAGCAGATTCATTTCCTTCTCCCAACTTAGTGACAGCGTGTTTCATGTAAGGTTCTCTTGAAATTTTGATCTAATTTGGGGTACCCTTATGAGGTAACCATAAATGAGACCAGTATGAAGCAAAATACCCCTTTAGCCTGGCAGACCAATCTCGATTCAGAATAATCCCATAACCATCCGGTATGTCAGCCACCATAATATCAATAAATTGACATATCGTGTTATTTGCGGATAACCGAATGAGAACATTCTTCATTTCCCCCACTACTTTGACACTTGTTCTGTCTAGTTGAACTACTTCCTAGGTTGTGGGATTTGGTTACCCATTAATATTTTTGCAAACTACAAGTGGCATAACATTTACCGATGATCCAGAATCTACCAAACAATTATGCACCTTATGATTCAGAATTTCTAGAGTCAAAAGGAAAGGTGGGGTTTTAGCTTTTTCTTCCCAAACTGGTTCGACGTCCTCCTCTGGTTGATTTCCAGTGGGAACTTCCTTTTCTGGCTCCTCAGTTTTTTTAGTGTTTCCTTTGTAATCATCTACTTGTCCTTCCATAATATTGGCATGCTCGTTGATTTGTTCCATCTCCTGGTTGACAATGGTGACTTTGTGTACTTTATCTTCAATATTGTCATTTGACTGTCTCTTGACATTCTTTTGCAACTTCTTAATCTTGGAGATTGTTGTATTGTCTTTAATTATCAATTCCATGTCTTTTGTCATTGTTGGTATGTTCTCAGGTTTAGAAGTACCCTTTTCTGTATCAAACAACCAGACACAATCCCATAAAAACATGGTATCATTATCTTGTCTTTCTATGGTCTGAATACTCTTTTCCTCTTCACCACTATCCTTAGTCAATTTAGAGTCCAAAAGCTGATTCATTACCAATGTCATCGAATTTAACCATTGAGGACAATTCTTTTTAGAATGGGGCTACTGGTGAAAAGTGCAGAAGTGGTCCATCCCTACCTCTGTCAGATTCATTGATGCTGAATTATGTGGAGGGGTATTGAATTGGTTGTTATCCTCCTTTTTTTTGTAGTAGGGCTTATAAGTTTTATAAACTTCCCTTTCTTTCTCCAAATCTATTATTCTGTTGGAGATTTTTTGAATCATTTTTAACATTCCCTCAAAATCATGTGATTTCTCCTCTTTAGGTTTAGACAGCAATAAGGCTCTTCTCCCAGCAGTTTTTTCTCCAGGTAGCTCAGGATAATCTTATATACTTTCCTTTTCAGCCTCTACTCTTTCTGCCTCTTCATAAGTCTCAATCAATGTAGGTTTAACTTTAGCTTTTTCAAACATGGCCAAATCCGGGCCTAAAGTTGAGGTATAGTACTCAATCAGAACCTTATCAGAAAGCTTATCAGTTGTAGAGAAGTTCTTGAGGTAAGTTGAAAACCTTTGAGTGAAATGATGTACCTTCTCATTCCTTTCTTTTTTTAAAGTGCCCAGACCTTTCATTAGTGATGCGTGTGTCTTTTGGGCTGCATATTTACTTCTAAAAATCCTTTCAAAGGTGTCCCAATCAGGGATAGAGTTTGCAAGAAAACCAAAGTACCAGGATGTTGCTGCTCCTTTAAGGGTATGCAGGAACAATCTACAGACAACATCCTTGTATTCCCCAGCCCTTAGCCCTTCTATTTCCAAATAGAAACTTTGCAAGTGGTCATCCACGTCAACCTTCTCATCGAGATCAAACTTAGGCAGCAACTTCTCAAAATCTTGAGGTAGGTTATGCAATGGAGGTGCTAGGTTCAAAGGTGATCTGGCTTTCCAAGCCGGCAGTGGGTTGGGTTGATTCACATTTATACCTGCCATGAGTGAAAAATGAGGAGGTGAAAGAAAAAGAGTCTGAAAAGGAGAATCGTAAGGTGTACCCAGGCCTACTTGCTTCCAAGGTTGAACCACTCCCTATAAGGTCGTTTCTACAAGTTCTTCCAACCCTAAACAACACTGAGTTTTTTGATATAGGACGGTCTTTCCTTTCATCTTTTCTTAAGTATCTAGGTCAGGTCACAAAAATGCTTTCAAAAATATCACTGGTGGGGTAATCTCGAAAAAAATGGGTTTCCTCAGCCAGCCATGCACTGGCGGCCCTCCTTCTAGCTCCAGAAACTGTTGAGGCCTGGAAATTCACAGGCAGCAACAGCAAGGAATTCTCCCTAGTCAACATTCCCAACTAGCCCATGACTGTTTGGTGTAGGGAATCCATCCGATTTGCGGTCTGGCTACCATAGGTCAAGTAACAAAAATAAAAAAGGGTTTACCGGTTGTAGCCTGATCCACCGTATATATTTTGTATTTTTTGTTTTAAAGTATGATATGCACGTGTCTACTTAACATGCAAATTTGATAAAGAATGCAAGGAGTATTCACAATGTGATGCGCAGGTTCTTACCTCTCATCTTAAAACTCTCAAGCATCTAAATCACACACACAGTAAGAAAGTAAATCTAACTAACTACCTATCCCTAGGGAGCCAAATTGTAACTTATTAATGAGTAATGAATATTGTGCATGCATTATAAAGAGAAATTACATATAGCTGATATTTCTTCCCAAAAACACATGAACAATTAAAGATATATAAATAACCAGATAGCCAATTGCTTATGAACACCATTCATTACTCATGGTGGTAATTTCATAAAATAAACCAGAAATCATTCAAACAAGAACATAGGTCCTAAGAGTTAGAACGATCTCATAGTTAGTGGACAAAAGCTGAAAATGAAATAGTTCCTCTTCAACAAATCCATAGCATAACATTTGAACATCCCACCAAACTTTCTCCGACAGGCAAATTGTAATTCTTTATTGCAAAAGGAAATAGTTCTTCTTACAATATCTCCTCACTCCTCTGACTGGTAAAAAGTGCTCCCTTCATCTAAGTCCTCTATATTTATACAAAAGAATAAGACTGTTGGGCTGCCCACAAATAACTCTTGGGCTTCCCCAACTCTTTGCTTCCCAAAATTTACTTTCATTAAGTGTTTACAAAATTTACAACATATTGAAAAATTGAAAAAATGTTCATGAGGAGGGCCCCACTTGATTATTTAGAAATTTATTCCACGCTGAAGCCTCTAAAGCAATACTTTCAAATTCAGAAGGTTCCAAGAATCGAATATTTATTTCAAATTTTGTAGCCTGGTTCCTGATGGCTTCTATTCTGGCTGTACTCAGGCGAAGCTGATCTTCTAACAGCTGCACACTAACCACAGAATGATCTACCTCATTCCTTAGGGTCTGTTCATCTAAAGATTTAATGTGCTATATTCTTCTTTCATCTTCTTGGTACTTTTTTGCAAAATTTCCACAAACAGGCTGTGGTCTAGAAAAGCATCTATTCTTTGTTCGGCCTCTACCTGGCATCGGTTATAAGTAATCAGAAGTATTCTAAAGAATTTTGTACATGCCCCTCTTGTCTTCCTAACAACCTTCTTGAACTCCTCGGCTGTGTTGATGGCAAATTCCAACAAGTCGTAATCCTACCTAAGGGCTTGTTGATCCTTTGAGGGTAACTCTGCAGGAGCTTCTTCATTAGCTTCTAATCGTGCCATCCTTCATGTTAGGACTTCCAGGATGTACTGAGATCTGTTAAAAAAATATGAGGAGGTCTCCAAAATTTCCTCCAACTGGATGTCTACCTGCAAAACCCTGCATCTTTCCTCTTCTATGGCCACCTGCAGCTGAAGCATCTTGGCTCTCTATTGCAGAACGTGTTCTTTGAAAGGTTGAAGACTAACTTGTTGTTCTCTAGCTTCCTCTAAAGCTGCGGTCAGCAAGGTAATATGCTCTTTAAGTTTTTCCTCCTGCCCTTGATATTGCCTCTCATTTGCTTCCAAGGTAGTCTTCTGCAACTCTAGATCCTTTATCCTACCTAGCAGTTGTTCCTTCTCTGCCCTCAACTCTTGATATTCCTGTTGTACTTTCTCCAGACACTCTTGGGCGGTCTCCATAGATCTTCTCTCTATATGGAGAACCTGAAGTTCAGCCTTTGAAGACTTGATTTCCTTTTGTATGTCTTCAAATTTTCTCTTTAACTTATTGTTTTCTTCTCTTTCCTTTCTCAAGGTATCTTTTAGTTGAGAAGAAGACTTCTTTGACTGCTCCAGATCCGTCATTATTTTATCTACATTGTCCTCTGAAGCATGGATCAATGTAGCCCCCGCTCTGATAGTGAACCCGGGGTCTTTGTCTGTCTCGTATACAATGGTTGTATCATTTATCATCTTACCAGACAGCCCCCCAGTTTCAACCTTCCTCTCGGTTCTTTTTACTATTCTTTTCATTTCTTTATCATAAAAGATAGTATTAAAATTAGGTACCTCTTCCCCTTTCTTCTGTTCAAAGGGGATTAGTCTAAGGGTGGGGACCATAGACTGTCCTGGTGTGCTAACATCAGGTACTTTAGGATCTTGAATGTTAGGGTTTTCCAAGTCCTGGGCCTGAATGTCTGCTGCGTCAGAAGCTGATTGTTCTGTCACTACTTGTGTCAGCTTTATCTTCTCTGCCTCCTGTTTCTTCAACTCCTCATCTAACTTCCTTTTTCTTTCTTCTTCTTTGATCTTGGCAGCTTCTTCTACCTTTCTGGCTGCCTCTTGTGCAGCTTTTCTTTTCTCCTCCTCCTCTCCCTTTAGCCATCCTTCGGCTTCTTGGGATAATCTATGAGCTTCTTCATTTCTTTTCCTTAAGGTCGTCATGTTTAATGCACTGCAAAAAATGGACGGTTCTCTGTCCCAATGGCTGGTGTACTCAAAATGGACATTAGCCTCTTTATAGTGCTCTGCAACCTTATTACGGGAGTCATTCCTGTGGAAAGGCATTTCCCCAAAATGGAACTTCTCCAACTCCTCCACGAATTCATCGCCCTTCTTTACCCTAGTAAATTTGTAACTCCCCAATATGAAAGGCAAAGGTGGGTATGCTGCCTTCTTATGTTCAAATAAAAAACTTCCTATGCCATCTATAAATACTTGCCTAACTGCCTCTTTGTCAATTACATAGTCTGTGGCATACTTAGGCAGTAGTGAGGGTGCTCTAGAGCCTCCAAACATTCTGAAATAGAGCCCATCCTCAGTCAAGCAATAATCAGCATACTCTTCAATCACCTGCAATGCCTCCTCCGACATGAAGTCACATTCTTTTAAGAAAATCAGGGTATACAATGGCATAATGAAATGCTCACACATCTCCCTGTAGTGACTGTGGTATTTATGGGCCCACAGTGGCTTGTATGCTGAGTAAATTGGTGATCTTTCCCGGTCCCAGATGCATCTCAGGTTAGGGAAGGGTTGATTGCATAGTATGCAATCAATCAGTATGGAGCTCATGTATAACTCTTATTTCTTTTGGGACACCCCTCCTAATGCTGATGCCATGCAGGCCAAGAGGCTATTGGACACAATATTGGCCCAATTGAAAATGGTCCCCTGTGTTGCAACATAAAAAATTATTGGCACCCACTCCAATTTGAAGCTTCTACCGTGGGCTCTCCGAAAAATCCTATTAAGCATCAAGGAAATGAACCTATAAGGGGTTCTTAAGCTTGCGGTGTCATATTCTCCAGTTGGCCTGGTTCTAAAGTTTTTCCCAGGCATGAGCATTCTCTTGAGTGTCTCAATGAGATCCATCTTGATGCTTTTCAGCCAGTCTTCAGTCAGATATATTTGTGCTTCTGGAAAGTGGTAGGCCAGGGATACATATCCAGGGCTATAGGTAGCATAAACCTATTTATCAACATTTTCCACAATCATGGTGGTCACATCTGCCCTGGGAAAAATCCACCCAATGACCTCCGAGCATGGAAAGAGTTCAGGTCTTGTAGCAATTTTCATTAATGAGGATCTTTCGATGTTGACATAGATATTTTCTTCCTCAAATCTGTAGATTTCTCCCCGCTGATATTTTGGCTCTACACCAATTATGCATTTGGTGTCTTCATAAATATATTCAACTCTAGTGATGACTTCGACGTCGGGTTCTTCTTTGACTGCGGGAGCCTTCTTCTTTTGACGCTTAGACATTTTAAGTTCCAAGGAATTTCCCTATCATGTATAGAAAGGTACTTTAGGTTCTGCTAGGTCATTTTTGGACAACTTTTAAAGATTAAGACAACAATATAAAGGTTTTAGCTCATCTGCGTTAAACATGACTACAGCTAATAAAAATAAGTAAAACATGTTCGAACAAATGCTCCTGCGCAAAAAACTAGAACCAACTTAGTCCAACAAAGTTCGAATGTGGGAAAACAAGGTCTATGTCACAAATGAAACAATCCCGAGCTCTCTGTCGGCGCCATGATCTCTACGTTATGTGGAACACCTGAGGCACTTAATTTAAAAACTCAAAGGAGACGCTTCAGGTGATAGCACTGTACATGCTCATTTTACAGTCCATCTTAGACCGGGTAATGTGATACTACCCCAGACCGGCTCAGGTTTCAAATTCAATGGTGAACAAGGTCGCTCTAAACAACGAACTGAAAACAATACCGAGGTCTTGGTTTGCAAAATGCGGGTGACCGGACCAGTGGAAACAAATCCAACATTTCCCAGGAAAGCCATGAAGACCTTCCTCGAACGGCCAAACACAAAATGGGGCAAACTGGTGCAAACAGCATAATGGCCGTCTACGCTGGTTTCCCAAACCATCGAGTGCAGGGTGTAAGGCCATAACAACCACAGAATAAAACATTATGTAGACTACAAAAAACACCCCTACTAATAGTCACACCACTCACCTCAGCATATATACATGTCACGACGGGAAACTAAGTAAAAACCCTAACCGCGGAAACAAGAAATTAACTCATCTAATCGAATGGAAAGGGATAACGAGTATAAGGGCCTACCTGGCACTGCTGTGCGACTGGCGGGAGGAAAACCATTGAGCTTCCACGACGGATTCACCTAGGAGTGAGGATACCGACAACGAGAATCCTGGTTTGCTCGATCGAAAACGACAGCGCAGAGAAAGTCCAAAAATAACAATAGAATAATAAACTACCCGACCCACTATATATATACCCCCGGTCAACTATACTTGGTGGGAAAAAGACCATCAGGCGGTAAAAATCAAGGGATCGGCGAGCATATCAACATTGCCTCCATAACGTCGGACAATGAAATAGTTGGGAGAACCGCTGAGGCATCGACGGGGAAACCAAACGATACTTGCATCAAAGCTCGCAAGATTAAAGCATCGAAGCGATAGAAGGATGAAGAGCTGTAATGGCGGAAACAAAAAAGACATCAATTTCCACAGACCGGAAAAAATCAGAGAAAAAACCAACATGACTTCAACCAAGAAACATCGGTCCCGCGAAAAATAAAATCAAACTATGCCGGAAAGACAATGCTTTTCAAAGCCGCAGCGGCGGATGCCGAAAACTCAAGGATCAGTGAAACAAAACGGTGCGGTCAAAAAAGTTAATGTAATCCTCAGAGAACTTCTTAATGCGCTATCCGCAACTATGGAAAACATAGAGACAATATGTCCCGACGGGATTCCAACAAATAGCCGATTGAGACAAATAAGTGAATAAAGGCATCAGAGAAAACAATCGGACCCAGTTTCTTGTTACTTCTCTACAATGCCGGGCGCGCAGGTGACTAAATTTTTGACTTAAACATCCAAAACTCTTCCGATGGCAAGGTAAAACTAAAAAAAATAATGAAACATCGTTGGCATAAGAAAAGTCTTTCCACAGAACATCAAGCAAACTCAAAAGTTGAGCCAAAATGAGTTAAAGGAGGGTCCCGAATTTTTTTTGAATTTTGGGAAAATGTTGCAGCTGCAACACCTCGATAACTGAATAATTATGGGTGGCTCGGGCATTAGGATTGTGCCCCGAACTCTTAAGGACCCCCTTAGGAATGCGAGGTGCAACTTCAGGTTTATCCATAGGGTTTTCAATACGTAAAGGACTCCTGGGTGGAGCAGGTTCCTTTCCAAGGTCAGGTTGTGACGAACCATAGTCCTTTGCACGAGTCACAACCTTAGTAGCATGCACCATATTGATGCAACCATGGCCACTACTAGCTTCCGGCAGATCTTGATCTCCACTAGACTGCTCATGGGTCCTCGAGTTCATGTTTTGATTATGGGGTAAAGGGTTGGTCAGCACAGCTAGGCCCTGTGATATGAACCTCAAGGCTTCTTCTATACGAAGGCACAAGTGAGTGAGGTGGTCATCCTTACACAATTTGCAAGGAAACTTAACCTTACGTTTAGACTGCTTGTCCCCCCTAGCATTGCGGGTGTTCTTGTCATTAGAATTGGCATTTTCATTCCCATTCCCACCCTTATGATTGTTTTTACCCTTTTTCTTATTCCTTCTGGGTTGCTGGTTACCCCTCTTGTCCGATGATTGTACCAAAAGCACACTCGTCGTTTGGGTGGGTTGAGACGAAGCCGTGGCTTGTCCCAAAGCAGATTGGTTGATAGACAATTGACTCACCTGTTTCACAACCGAATCCACAGGTTTGGTACTCGTACAACCAACAATGCCATCGGCATGTGTTCTAGGTTTGACCTTAGGTTCGAAACTAGAACACGGAGCATTAGGAATAATCTCATATAATAATAATCCAGACTGAGCATAAATCAAATCCAATTCCTGCACCCTAAAAGTGGCTTGTTCCTTGTTTTGAACTCCAGACGTAGAAACATCCTTCGCTATATAAGGTAGTAACGATTTAAGGAACCATTCGAGGAGAAACTCCGACGGTATGAAGGCTTTAATCAATCTCTTCTGTCTACGCCACTCTTGGATATGGTCCGAGATATGCATGGCTTTGTCTTGCCGAAATGTCAACAAGAGTTCTATACCAACATCGTAACGCACTGGTAGTTGGAAGTGGTTGAGAAAAGTCATAGCTAGGTCATTGAACAAAATGAATGCCCCCCTAGGTAACTCTATGTACCATTTTGTTGCAGGCCCGGTGAGGGTGCATTAAAATAGCCTTAAACGGATCGAATCTTTGTGTAAGGAATTAGAAGAGCACCAAAGGTGAAATGTAGTAACATGTTCACTAGGATCTTCTCCTGGTTTTCCCTCGAATTTGGGAATGTCCGAGGGAAGCTTGGTAGGGACAGCTGACCAAGATGGGTCATAAGATACCGGATTGTTCATTAGTCTCAACAAGTCAGGCAAATTTAACGTTGCGAGGAAAGGGAGCCTAGGTTGAGCAGGTCGATGCCATGCTCCCTGATAGTTTTGGTTCACATAAGACTGATTACCGTAACCACCATGGCCATGGCCATAGTTCCCTCCTCCCGTTTGACCCATGTAGGGTGACATGGAAACACCATAATGTGGTGTACCTTGACTATGTGGAGCTACAAAGCCATAATTCGGGGAGTAAGTGGGTTGTTGATACCCGTACCCACAAGGTGAATAACTCTATGCATACTGCGGTCCATAATATTGTCCATGATAAGTTCCATAAGATGTCCCATGGGATGTCCCATGAGAGACTCCGTAAGTAGGAATATGAGGAATTCCCTGCGATAGACCATAGGACGTTCCAGAAGTAGGAATGTGACCTCCCGAGACAACAGGAGGTACTTGAATCTGAGACACAACTACACGAGTAGCAGCAGTATGAACATGAATAGTAGCAACATTTCAGCCTGAAGGACCACATGAATGAGGGGTCAAAGAACTAGGAATAGAGGATGTAGGGACATGCAAAACGATGTAAGTGGTATTCCCTATAGTCACTCGTCTTGGTTCTGGTATCCAAATAGGACTACTAACACCAAGTCTAGGACGAACGTGTGATGCAGCCTCCACCACCGGGATGGAGGGTGTAATGTGACTCATGCTCCCAAATCTCTCCGCATGGAAAGGAATGGGAATGCCCCCTGGCGTAGTGCTAGGTTCAAATTCCGACCCAACATGGTGTGCTGGATCATGTGAAAGGATACTAAACATGCCATAACTAACATAACTAATGCTCGTAGGTTCATGATGAGCCTCGTCGCCCCGAAGCCAATACCGATGACCTATGAATGAGGGATCATACCTAGAGTGTGTAGGTATATCATGTGAAGGATCGTACCTAGAGTGTGTAGGTATATCAGGTGAAGGATCATATATAGGAGTAGGATCGTCTTCCCCAACCTCATGAGGTGGAGAAGAAAACTTAGGAATTTCATCTTCATGATCTCCCATCGTGTGTGAATCAATGTGAGAAGTAGTCCACCTGGATTATCTATTTCTCTCTCCCAAAGGAGGAGGAGATGTAGAAGGCGGAAGTCCTGCTAAACGACGTGAACGACGAAGTGCCGTACCCGAATCCACAATGACTCAAAAAATGAAAAAGACTCTCCTAATTACACAAACCCTAAGCAAGCTAGCGTGCACAGAGCATACACCAATATAATCTAAATCCAATCACAAGCAAACAAGGGTAGGATATGTGAGCTCCCGAATGAAGCAGGTATGTCTCTCCTAGGAGAAGATTGAGACTCCCATAAACAACAAGTAGAGGTTCGTAACCAATTATTGTGGTCCTCAGCTTCAATGCATATAGCGACTGTGCTGTCCGACCCCAACCTAGCCAGAACACCTGCAGAATAACCCCTGCAAAGTACCCCCTCGATAACCTAGGTAAGGAAAATAATTTCACCTCAATATAATCAATGCTCAGGTGGACAGTCGCAGGCAGGATTGACTGTATGGGTAGGGTAGCAAAGCTTGAAACTCTCAAAAGAGCCCCCAGATACAAATACAATCCTGGAAATATCTCCGGTGCTACTCAGTTATGACTAGGGGTCATCCCAATCAATAACCGCTCACACTGCCTCGTATTTAACTCCCTTGTAAGAGGAGGATCCTGAGAAACACTAATCATACCAAGTAATTTCACACTCTCACTTGGACATACACATACATGTTGTTGTTTAGTGGTCTTGGATAATTTACTGACAATGAACTATTCCAAGACCCTAAAACCTAATCCTGTTGGTGTACCCTATAAAAGAAAATAGTGTAATCGATTTTAATTAAGCGTTGATTTTATTTGGCTTATTACTCAAAAAGGTAAATGATCGTGCAACCAATGGTGTTATGATGCAACTTGAAGTAAAATGCACACCTAATAATCAAAGCAAATGCATTGTGTCGAATGAAAAACAGGGTATGCTACTACGTGAAATGCAAAACTTCTTCAAGACAAATGCAATCATTCATATATGAAAGCCTGACTAATACTTTTCTAAGCAAACCTAGTGCAAGTACCATGCAAAATGCAAAGTGCAATGATGCATAATGATGCAAAGAAGCAAATATTTTTGAATTTTTTGAATACAAATGAGATAATAAAGCTAAAGAATGACTCTACCACCCTCAGACTCTGTAAGCACTATCAAACAACACCCAAGCAAAGCACTAAGGTAAAAGAGACCTATTGCACTAATCCCAAAACAAAAAATCGAAAATGAAATGACAAGAACATTCTTAAAAAAAATTTACCCTAAAAGGTGTCTCTGGTCAGAAACATAGGTGTATACAAACTCTAAAAGCATCAAAGGAGACTCAACAATCATCAAAACTCACCCAGCAATACTCAATCTTCCTCTAAAAGGAAAATCTCAGGGCATACACGACTGTGTGTAGAAAACCCGTGTATATACGTGGATATCTCAGTCAAAACCGCGTGTACACGTGACTGTGAGACAAAAAATCGCATACAGGAAGAAAAAGAGATAAAAATAAAGGCAAACAGATAAGCTGAGACAAAATTCGCACCTATCAAACACTACCAGGAAAACATGCCCCTAGACACGACTCAGAAATAGAGAAATCAAAGCAATTCAAGAACATTGAATGCTGATAAAAACCCCCAAAGGACAATTACTAGGAACTCCCCAGCGGAGTCACCAATTCTATTACAGAGAGAAATTCCTATGGCTTGGGGTACCACAACAGACAACTTGACTCCAGAAATCAATCCTTTCCTATATGCAAGAGAAACCAAACATCTAACACTAAAGGATCTCGATTCGTACCTTATTCTGGACGGTTGATGTAAATCCCCGTTGAGCTTTCCAACTCCAGCTTGTATTGATAAGTTGCTATCTCAACACTCAGCAAACAAGACAAGAATGCTATATATAATTGTGTTAGACCTACTATAGAATATATAATAAATAGCATATAAACATTTAAAAGAATCCATGGATCAAATACTCATTTAAATACACATTATTGGAAAGGAAAATATATTTCTATTGATATAAAACAAAGATTACAATAGTGACAACCTCTATCGGCACGTTTGCGAATCGGAGAAACTAAGTCCCCCACTTGGGCCTCCACCACTTCAATCCTCCATCTCTCGATAGAAATCTTACAAACAAAAGGCAAGCTTGGGAAGAACACAAAGTGCTCCAAGGGACAAAGGGATGCAGACTCAAGTATAAGCTCCAGCAATAATGGACTATAGTTTTCTTACTCTTCAATTCCTCTCCTTTTAATGTATCCAAAGGGTTCCTTATATAGCTCTTCAATGGGGTAATGGAAGGTCAAATCCGAGTGATCTCAAGGCGTATGGAAGGCCAAGAGACAAGTGATTCGGATCCACGTCAAGGAAAACTTCAAAATCATTTGGCCTTTTGCACACATCCCGATGTACACGGTTTTAAGGGTAAAACCTGTGTATATAAGCGAGAAAGGGATTAAAAGTTGCGTATGGAAATTATTGCATGTTTTTAGGGATGATCTTGGAAACATCAAAGGTACAAAAATGGTCCATGGGGTCTAAGGAGTCTGCAGAGGGACAGGGAAGGCCATAAAAGTGTGATTCACCATGTGTGGTAAAATCAGCTGTAACAGGTGCATCCACGTGCATAAATATCATAATCATGTTCAATACAAAATGAGAAGCTCCACAGGATTTCTCATTTGATCATACATATCATACAAAAATCCCCATGCTCAAATTCATTGGGGGAAGCATCACATGCTTCCAGTCTGAGTTATCCTCCTCTGACTCTGTGTCCTCCTAAGTGTCCTCCTCCTTGGAGCTCTCATCCTCCGTCAACATGTCGCCCCTTGTCTTCGCTGTGATATACTTAGCAACAACCGCAATCCTCTTGATCAGAGAGATCTACTCTGGAGGAGCTCTGTAGCACATGATGATCAGATCGTCGTCTAGGTACTACCACCCATCATTGGTTACCCCCTCAATAGCCCCTACATGTCCAGCCGCAGTGAGTCTAATGTCACACCCTGTCGCCTCCTCTGTCCATGATCGAGTGGATCTAACCCCTCCACCAGGCCCTACGTCACTGGTACCCCACTGGTGGGTGCGGTCCCACATATGCACATGCACATATTATGTCATAAGTATCTATCACATGTATGATCTAGATACCACTATGCTAGTAAAATATATGTGACTGAAACCACAAAGAGTCATGTATACATACTGTCAGGTCCCCAGACCTGTCCTGGAGCTCGAGGCATCTCTGGATATCCCCAATAGTCCATGCTCAAGTGTGGGTAGTCCTCTATAAGGATAGGAATCTAACGCCACTTTGAAAGAAACTCCCGGTGAAGAAACAACCTTCTAAACTGCCTCCCTCCCTACTTTTTTGGGCCATTTCCTAGAGTTACCTCGATTTACGTGCCACTATGAAAATCAAACCTAGCAAGTATTGGCATGTTCACGAGCCATCCACTCCATCCATACTGCAACCTTGGCCTTATTTTACCGCCATCCACCGTCCCACAAGGAGGCCCCACCAGTGTTCCACAGTTATTCATATTAACCATGTTCACAATATCACCCTTTTTGGTACATTGAACGCTTCCTCCTTGCTTGGCTGACCATTACAGAATTTCTATTAAGCTATTTTCTGACTCCTTAAAGAATGAAAAGATTACCGATCACGCTTGCTTCCTTTCATGCTCGTTAAAGTATTTCAAATGGCATCTATGTGGCCTCGTTTATCTCTTGTTTCATACTACATAGACTATTTAAAGAAGAGGACCACCCTGGCACCTTCTAGCTAGGAACGTTTCCCTTTGTATACTTCTATGTTTTGTCGGACATTGGGACCGTACTATATGAAAAATATCACTCGTGGGTTGCATTTAATACCTTTTCCAGGCCTCTCATAAAAAAAATATCGTTGATCAAAATTGGTTTTGTTCATGCTTGTAAAAGTATTTGAATGACCATCCAATAAGTATAGGTTTAACCTTTTTCGGCCTGGTTGGACTACCTACAGAAAATAATTATTTCTACCCCTTTCAGCTAGGAGAGCTCTCCTTTGTACACTTTTATCCCTTTTTCCGACTTAAGAGACTATTGTACGAAAAAGAGACCCCACTGGAGTCCTCTTCTGGTTTTTAGACTCTCTAAACATTAAAACACCATCGAGCATTTACCGTCTCAGGCTTGAAAAAAATCCATGAGATAGTATCATATTGAGCATACTTCTATCCCTTCTTCGTTCTCCTTAAACTATGAAGAAGGCCCAAACGGTATCTCTAGGTGCCCACACATATTACACATAGTACCCCACTATGGAAGCTTCCCCTCACTGGGTCACCTTTGTTCAGAGTATTCTGCTATGAGTCTCCCTTGGATCCCCTAGATATCACTTGTCTAGTTATTTCCCCAAATGTCTCCCCATTGCAGTCATCTCCCTGGTTCCATAGCTATGATTCCCTCTGCATGAGTCAGTATCATTTGCTGCCAAATCATCCCTCTCATCATACTCTGAACAAATGAAGTTTGATTCCCCCATGCTACCCTGCCCCTGTTCCCCATTCAGTGTGTCAGTCCCTTGATTATTCCACATCTATGGTTATCCCCCTCGCACTTCTATAAGGGAAACCTCATTGCCTTTCTAGTTGCAGGTCTCACTCTGTTGACGTCAACACATCTATTCCAAAAGGTCAACCTAGAGGTACCTGTATCCCAGATTCATCCACCTCATTAATGAGTTCCTTCGACCACTTGAAAGGAGTCCTTAGTGCCTTTTGGGTTGGTTGTGTCTCACATGCTTGACTTCAACCCCATCATTGCACCGTTGAGATTCGTATAGGGTATTGGTTCCTTCATTATTTGGTCAAAGACCCCGGTTGTCACTTGACTCTATCACATTGGTGAGTATATTTTTGGGACCCATACAGTTTCATGTCCCTTGTGATTTCTGGGCTGCACTGGCGGCAGTGTTCGGAAGCCCCTCAGTGTCATGCTTCCGTGTATCTACATTATTGATGTTGTTCATTTTACCTCTGATATTTTTACTATCAGTCATTGAGTCCATACATATGTGTACACCTCCAGATTCAACAACACATCAGTTGTTGTGATATTGCATTCCATGAGAATGACATTGTTCCTATGTACCAGTTCTTCATATCAGTGATTGTATTTAGCTTCCTATTGAGGCCATCATTATGTACTACCGGTTGTATATATGTATTGATCGACTCCCATTGTTTGAGCCTTGATCCCCATTTTTATATTGAGACATTGTTACGAGCATGGGTATGCCTTCCTTGTCCATATACATGTCTGATATTATATGTATATCATCCATTTTTTAGAACAAATACAAACCAAAAGCCACTGCAGTTCGAATGAGGAGACTCCACTCCTCCATGTTCCTCTCCGGTCTCTCCATTGTTATCACCATTTCTCCCTTGATCCTATGATTTCTATCGGCCATACGATGAGCTCCTTCCCTCACACATCAAGGGGCAATTTGTTAACACAAAAAATGTTCACCTAGCTCTCCATGGTCCAAACCATAATTATACATCATAATACCACCATTATTTCCTCCATTTTGACCGTCATAATTAAAATTCCACCAAATATGGTCCAACACATTATTATTCCTTCCCCCTAAAAATGAAGGGAAGTTGAGCATTTATTATGACATATCCCCACTCTCTCCAAAAAGGACAAAAAACCCATAAAATGAGAATGAGTCAAAAACCATGGACAAATACCATGCACAATAAAATACCACGGGTCAAAAAAAACTTGAATCATTCTATAAATACATTGTGGAGATCTCCCCAAAAACACCTTTAGTCACATTCCTACACTTTTTGGTCATTCGAAAAACTTTTCACCTTTCGCCATTTTTCCATATTTTTCCATATCATTCCCACGGTGTATGTTGAGCTTTCTCCATACCCACTTGGATCCATTCCCCCTTTTGACAACCATTAGTGGAGACGACTAGAGAACTAGACCATGGAGCCAGTGGACCATTTCCTCAGACGACTACAGTGGCCCACATTACTGAAAGGTATTTTGTTATTGTTTTTCATTAGTCAGATAAAATATATAAAAAATAATAAAAATATTGTTGTTATTGTTATTGTTTATTATTGCAAGTCGAGGTCAATAAATCCCTCGCACCATGAACTCTATCCTGTGATCCAGATGATCTATGATAGGTGCTTTTGCATGTAGTAGGGGATAAATCCCCACTACAGTTGGGGTCCTTGCCAATCTTTCCTCGTTTTCATTATGAATGAAGCAGAAACAATTGAAAATCAAGTTCCGAACCAAGTCACACTTATTTGCAAAAAATATGCAACTTAGGACATCGATTACAAAGAAAAGTGTGTGACTTGCATCACTGGTTTCAGGGAAATAGGTGCAAGCTCAATTTAGGGTGGTCCCTTTAAGGTTTGATTTTCAGTTTTTTACTTTTTTTTATCCTTTTTTCAAGTTCAAGTGGATGGAATGAGGTGGCATGATGACGTGTGTGGATGATGAATCTAGTGGCATGGAAGGTGAGAAAATTTTGTTGTTAACTAATAGCAACTCCCTCTTACACCTAGAGTAATCTCATCCAAAAAAGATTTGAAACCATTTCGAGATTTTGTGAATTAAATAACTCAAAAATTTTGCATCTTAACTAGAGGTTTAGAATGTTAAATTGGTTACTTTTCAGCCATCGGGATGTTATGAGATATAAATAAAACAAGAAAATAATTATGGATAGTATTTCATCTATTAACAACTCGATTCCATGAGAAAATTTGAGAGAAAATATACCAAAGTGTGCTAAAATATTTAAGTCCTCTAGGGTGACCTTATCATGCATAAATCATATATGAAAATCACTATGATAACTATAAATACATCATAAAATCTACCCTATATCCTTCAATATAACTTTTAAATCATGCAGCAATTACAACTTTAACTTATGTCAAATTAGTGAAACATGTAAGTGCAAATAATTACAAAACTGTGGAGAAATGGATGTTTGAAAATCGATTATGGAATTACACAAGTATTGGACAGTTGAAAAACTCATCTATATTCATAAATATGAAGTTCATGTACATACCATGTCATTTTCCTAAGGATAGTACAATCCTCTAGCTCTCTAAAATCCTAGATAGGGAAAACAATGAAACTGATAACTTACACCAACAAGCTAGCATCACACAAGCATGTCCTCCAAGGTAAGATGACTCTTCTATTTATATTTAACAAGTACTACCTTAATCTCTACTTCTATAAGGGATTAAGAAAACCTAGCCCTAGTATTCAATACGCTCTAAGAAGCTCCAAGAAACCCTAGGAACTCCAAATAAATATAGATAAATTATAATTGAATAACTAAGAGAGAGATAAATCCCAGTGCTCTCCTAGCCACATATATACACAATATTACTAATAATGATTATGAATATGAAAGGGATCTCTCCTTCATATATATATATATATAAGAGGTAACAGAGGAAAACAATGCATATGTGTGCCTATGCCCTTAAAACCAAATTACAAAGACACATGCAGGCTCACACATGGAGTGCTACACTCCAAGGTGATGTCATACACAATAAAGGCTCTAATACATTGGTTTCTCCATGAGACATGTCCAACTCTCATCGTACAATCCTTCAATGACTTCAATGAACTTGCTAAGCCATGTACCCACAAGGCCCGTCCCTTGCATGAAAACTATTGCAACCCAAGTGCCCCCAAGTGAAATCAAAGCTTCCATGCAATTGTCCAAGGTATTTCATGTTTTCTAGGGCTCAATTCCCTTCTCCTAAGTACCAAACACTCCTCCATTATAGGTTTTTCTCTAATAAAACAACCACCTCCATGGCCAACATGTAGAATACCACCAAGTTATTTCAATATCTCCAATGCCCTAGGGAAGAATGTTATGCAAGAAACAAACTAAGGCTAATAAATCACTAAGTTATCCATATCCAATGTGCATATATACCACAAACATATGTTGGATGATCATACACCATGTACCACAAATCTCATGAAGCACCCCAAACATGGTATTATCCTCGAAAGTTAACACTTCAATTCCTGTTGAACTTACTTGCCAATAATTTTCTTCTCAATGATCACATTTGATCCACTATGATCTTATTGTGGTTATGTGCCACAACTATAGAACAACCCTTAAGTATATCATCTTCCTTCCAAAACTCTATGATTACACATAACATAACTCTTACATCCTCTTTCTTCCTTAATAGGATGTAACATCCCTTTGTATCTACCCCGTTCTCATCTTCCGTTGATGCAAGATGAACTTATTCCCATCCTTGTCAAACTTGTAAGGATTCTTTCAACCATCATTAAAAATTAACACCTCTGTCATATTTCCAAATTAATCCCAACAAAATATTATAGGTATCCATGAAAAAAACATCACACAAGATTTTGTCTCTGTAACCTCCAATATGGAAGTCAATTATACACTACTTAAACACAATGGCCTTAGCCTTATGATCCTTTTGCTACCAACACACCTTGTATGCATTTCATTGAGAAATAAACTTCAAATTTAACTTTTGAATAAATTTAGGAGAAAAAAGGTTCTAAATACTTCCTCCATCTACAATTAAAATAAAAAAACATTAAACTTCCACATTATGCTTGATTTGGAAAATTATTTTCTTATAATCTAGTTCATTCTCAATATCCTTGTCTCACTACAACAATGTTCTTCACAACATCGGGTTCTATCCTTTCTTGGAATATGTTTCTAGTTAAACTAGAAACCCCAACACAACTAGGTTATGTGGACCAAGGATAATGTTAGTAAGACCTAGAGAGAGTAGACGTAATGTCGCCATAGTCTAACCTCTCAACACTCCGGGCAACCAAAAACCCAAGAGAATACCCTAATCAATGAAATATACTTGCAACCACCAACAAACTACAAATATATTCCACAAAACCTTAATAGCTATGATCAATGCCTTATCGGAGTCAAATAATATTAAACAATACACAAACATAGTGGAATAATGGAGTTATTCACTTTAACACGAATTCCAAATAATATCACGCCTTTCATGGTAATTTCATGACTCAGAAATCCTACATTTCCCAAGGAAACCACTCCAAAAAAATATGTGCCCTATAGGAAAATAGGACAATTGAAATAGGGTGAAGTTGTAGGACAAGCCATAAATACAATACACCCTCTAATTCACCAATTATGAGTGTTCCATGTATACCAATGTACTTCCTCAAAAGAGGACTCCTTTTAGGGTTCGTCTATAAAACCCTAGGGTGAAATTTTAGGGTGGACTAGATATACCAAATCACAGTTATTTTTGGATTTATTTAGAATTTTAAGGATTTTTCCAATAGTAAAATATGTTTATATATTTTTGCATAAAACAAAACATGTAAAAATTGATAAAAAAAGGATTGATAAATAGGATATTAGATTCTTGTCTCAAACTCTAGGGATATGAGAGATCAAGGCTAATGTCACTCCTCTTAAGATGATATTCAATACTTGCAACTAGGGCTAAGATAGAAACCTCAATGGTTAGGAAACAAAACCCTAATAAGGGAAAATGGATGTTGAATGAAGTTGTCATTGATGTCAAAAGGGGTTCAATAATGACAAAGGAATAAGTGATAACACAATGGGAAGGTAAGCAATGACATATAAGGATGGAGAGACACATGAGAGGATTCAGTGAGGGGATCAAGTATGATCAAAATAAATTGATTGATCTATCCTTTGATTAATCGATGTTGGGTTGTGGAGTTGCAATCAACTTATTTAGCAGAGGTTAGACGGTTCAGATTGTATCAAGAGAACAGATCGACGATAGGAAAAGGATCCGCAAAATAAATTTGCATGGACAATAACATTCCAGAGTGCCAAAGTGAAGTTTCGTGTTTGATAATTGATCAACGAATAAGGAGTATTCCGCAAAGAAATCGACAGTTCACAAGATTTGTGGCAGACGAATTGCGGGAGCAATTTTCGAGAAAAGTCGAAATGCATACCCATAATCTGCAATCCACAATTGTGCAAGGAAGAAGTTTCCGATTGCGGAAAGGTCGTTGCAGAAAGATAATTGCGGAAGAATTTTTTGAGAAAAAGTCGAAATGCATACCTGTGATCCATAATTGTAGAAGGAATAAATTTCTGATTGCGGAAAGGTCATTGCAGAAAGATAATTGCAGAAGTAACTTTTGAGAAAAGTCAAAGTGCACATCCGCAATTTGCAACCCACAATTGCGGAAGGAATAAGTTCCCGCAAATTGCGGAAAGGTCAAATTGTGGAAAGGTCAGTTCAGTATGCTAAATGCAGAAGAGGTTGTTGTAGCATCCTTTCAGCAGCAACTGATAAAACAGGGGGTCTTAGCCTCCTTCCAGTAGTTGTTGTTAAATAGGGTGTAGTACCATCCTTATCTGTATAAGCAAACAAAAACTATTTGTAAATATAATTTTGTAGTAATAGGAAGCATTGGTGGTTTACCCAGTTGGGCTTCGACGATAAATTTGTGTTATGTGTGGTTTTGTTGATCATGTGTGTTAATAAGTAAATTAAAAGTTGTTTTTATTATTAAAAACTAACAATATTGATTCACCCCCCTCTCAGTATTGTCCAATATTCCAACAATTAGTATCAGAGCAGGATCCTTCACTACAGTCTAATCACTAGAAGGAAGATCCCATTAAAAACCACTATGGATCAACAAGAAGGGTTAGCCACTAACAAATATCCATTATTTATAGGAGACAATTATGCATATTGGATAGTAAGAATGAAGTGCCATATAATGTCTCTTGGATACAAAGTCTGGAGGTCTTTTGAAAGAGATTATAAAGTACCAGACGACCTACCTATAGACAGGGATGAGCTATACCAATATGAGGCCAATGCAAAATCCCTAAATGCAATTTTGAGTGGGTTAACAAATTATGTATTTGTAAAAGCCATGAAATTAAATACATCCGAACATGCATGGGAAAAAATAAAATATGTCTATGAAGGAGAACCCAAAGTCAAAGAGTCCAAACTTCAAACCTACAAAGGACAATTTGAAAGCCTTAAAATGAAAGAGGAAGAAAATATTGTAGAATATCTTCTAAGATTAGATGAAATTGTTAATGTTATTATAGGTATTGGAGGAGAAATAAAGGAGAAAGAAGTGGTCAACAAAGTACTAAGAACCCTGCCAAAGAAGTATGACTCAAATGTGTCCACTATAGAAGAACAGGATGATGGGATATTCACTGCGTAAGATATGAGAACATGACAAAATGGATCATCAAAGAAAGAAGAAACATTTATATCCTTATCCAAGAACCAATCTAAGAACCTAGATGATGAAGAAGTCCTTCTCATAAAAAAACTTGAGAAGGGTACTGGCAAGTACAAAGAAAAACTACATTTTAAATGTTTTAATTGTGGAAGGATTGGACATTTTTCCAATAAGTGTTCGTACCCAAAACAAGAGGATAGTGATAATGAAGAACCTTGTTGTCATAAGAAAGATCAAAAGAGTAAGACCATATACAAAAAGAAGTTTAAGAAAAATAAGAAAAACTTATATTCCAAGGAATACAGTGAAGATGTTGAAGTCCTATTCATGGGATTAGGGAGAGAAATCTCTAAATAAAAAATAGAAGGTGTGGTATATCTTGAAGAAAAACTTGGAAGTGCTCTTGAAGAATTAGGAAAATATAAAAGGATGTACAAAAAATCAAAAACTCATATGAATGAATTTGAAGAGAAAAATAATGATACATAAAGAATTATTGCTGACTTAAAAAGGGTTGAGAACAATCTAGAACAATAACTCAAAAATACAATACAAGAATCTGAAAAAGATTGAATAAGAGATTATGTGCCTTAGAAAGAAGCTGGACGAAGAATATATCAAATCAAAGTTTGAGAAAAGCTCAAATACCTTAGATGAAATCTTAAGTTTCCAAATATCATCAAGCGATAAATTTGGACTAGGATTTGACAAAGAAAATAAACAAGGACATTCCTCTAGCACAAACCAAGATGGAAATAAAAGAAGCTTTGCTGTTGAACTCAAGAGCCAAATTAAAAGGGAAGAAAGTAATAAATATGCCCCTCTCTTACAAAGAACATATATTATACCTAAAACACCAATGACAAGTAGACATCAACAATTTTTTTAGGAAATTTCTATACCTGTAACAATTTTGGACATATGGCTAGAAATTGTAAACTAATGGTTCCTATTGAGAAAGGCATTACACCACAAAATTCCTTCTACAATAGAAGTGGTACTAGAAGAAATCTAGAAGGAAGAAACTATAATTATTTTACTCCTCTACGGAGTTATAGTATAGAATGTTACAAATATGGTAATCACGGACAAACTGCTAGAAATTGCAAACTAGTGATCACTATGGATGACACATCAAAATCTAAAGACAAAAGGAAGAAGAAGGCTTGAAAAAAGAAGGATGATATGGAATGTTCATTAGCTCTATGTGCTACAGAAAAGAAAAATATATGACACGTGGACAGTGTATGCTCAAAACACATGACAGGAGACCCAAATAAGTTTATAATCCTCAAAAGAAATAAAAAAGGAAAAGTCACTTTTGGAGATAATCTATCCTCTAAAATAATTGGGAAAGGTACAATAGCTATAGAGACAAAATGAAAGATGGCTGTTTTTTTTGTAAATAAATTAAAACTTAATCTTTTAAGTGTGAGACAAACATGTGATCAAGGACACATATGTATATTCGACTCCAAGAAGTGTGAAATCAGAAGAAAAGATTCATGAAAGCTTGTTGGGACAGTTGTAAGAACTCCAAGCAATGTGTGTATTCTAGAAAACAAAGAACAATGTTATATGAGTCAAATTAATGAAATTTTCTTATGGCATAGAAGGATGGGGCACCTAAAATTTGACAATATTGTAAAAATTAGCAAGAAAGGAGCTATAAGAAATCTACCAAAGATCATAAAACCACCAAATCATATTTGTAGACACCGTCTTCATGGGAAACAAACGAGAACAAGCTTCAAGGTCAAAGCACATACAACCTCTCAACCATTAGAATTAATTCACACTAATCTTTGTGTTGGTGCTTAGGGCAGACCCGGGTTCTTATACTTTTATCTTCACCAACAAAGAGACCCACAGTGTTGGCCCTTTTGGCAACAACCTGCGAACAGGTTGCAGTCTTACCCGAAACAGCTATGGGGTGCCACAGAATCAGGTTTCTACAGGAAAAAGAGGGATATTACTGTACCTTTAGCCTTAACAGATAATAATCATACAATACAGAGCTTCAATATTCACTTAAATAGCTTCACAGTTTAGATAAAATAACAGTTACTTGCTTAACCCTTAACTGGGAATTCACAGCGAAGTTAATACTTAACAGTTTATCTTACTTTATCATTCATCTACTTATCAAATGCATAAAACATAACAGGAACAAAATAAACAAGAACCACCACAATACAAGATATACGTGGTTCACCCCCAGTGTAGGGCTACGTCCACAGAACTGCGTTTATATTCAACTCTTTACAAACAACACAGTTCTGATCTATGCACTCAGCTTCAGATCTTCTCAACAACCCAAAACTGCGCACTAAGCTGCAGATCCTTTCTTCCAAAACCCTCTGCGCACTCAGTTGCAGAGGTCGTCCACACACTCAGCTGGGACTTAACCTTAAACCCAAAATAGGCCTTAGCTTCTTCGCATCAAATTATCATCATGCAAAAACCTTCAAAAAACTCTTTTCTCCTTTACATAAGTGCCTATTTATACAAGTGCACTATTACAATACCATGTGTTTAAACCATGGGCTTAAAAACCATGGGCTTAAACCATGGGTTATTTACAAAAAGAGGGGCTTCGACCCAACCTCGAAACCCCTAAGACTATTTTGGACCGCAACTCCGCTTACAAGCTTCACACTAAAACCGCGGAGTTGCCAAAATTAGGGACCTTCAAGGTCTGCGCCCCAACAGGCCCCTAAGACTCACCGGTGTCTCGTCCCGGGGCACTCTACTGCTTTTCTGGTGGAAGAATCTTGTTGGCGAAGATGGTGAACTGCTTGTTGAGGCTGCACATGATATCTTCGGCTGCTTGCTCCTGCTCTACTATCTCCTGCAATGTTGCTGAAGATGCTTCGCTGGCCTTACCAATTTGTTGGTGCTTAGGGTAGACCCGGGTTCTTTTACTTTTATCTTCACCAACAAAGAGACCCACAGTGTTGGCCCTTTAAGAAACAACCTGTGAACAGGTTGCAGTCTCACCTGAAACAGCTATGGGGTGCCACAGAATCACGTTTCTACAGGAAAAAGAGGGATATTACTGTACCTTTAGCCTTAACAGATAATAATCATACAATACAGAGCTTCAATATTCACTTAAATAGCTTCACAGTTTAGATAAAATAACAGTTACTTGCTTAACCCTTAACTGGGAATTCACAGCGAAGTTAATACTTAACAGTTTATCTTACTTTATCATTCATCTACTTATCAAATGCATAAAACATAACAGGAACAAAATAAACAAGAACCGCCACAACACAAGATATATGTGGTTGACCCCCAGTGTAGGGGCTACGTCCATAGAACTACATTTATATTCAACTCTTTACAAACAACATAGTTCTGATCTGCGCACTCAGCTGCAGATCTCTGGGCACTCAGTTGCAGATTTTCTCAACAACCCAAAACTATGCACTAAGCTGCAGATCCTTTCTTCCAAAACCCTCTACGCACTCAACTGCAGAGGTCGTCCATGCACTCAGCTGGGACTTAACCTTAAACCCAAAATAGGCCTTAGCTTCTTCGCATCAAATTATCATCATGCAAAAACCTTCAAAAAACTCTTTTCTCCTTTACATAAGTTCCTATTTATACAAGTGCACTATTATAATACCATGTGTTTAAACCATGGGATAAAACCATGGGTTATTTACAAAAAGAGGGGCTTCGACCCAACCCCGAAACCCCTAAGACTATTTTGGACCGCAAATCCGCTTACAAGCTTCGCACCAAAATCGCGGAGTTACCAAAATTAGGGATCTTCAAGTTCCACGCCCCAACAGGCCCCTAAGACTCACCAGTGTCCCGTCCCGGGGCACTCTGCTGCTTTTCTAGTGGAAGAATCGTGTTGGCGAAGATGGTGAACTGCTTGTTGAGGCTGCGCATGATATCTTCGGCTGCTTGCTCCTTCTCTACTATCTCCTGCAATGTTGTTGAAGATGCTTCGATGGCCTTACCAATTTGTTGGTGCTTAGGGCAGACCTGGGTTCTTATACTTTTATCTTCACCAACAAAGAGACCCACAGTGTTGGCCCTTTCGGCAACAACCTGCGAACAGGTTGCAGTCTCACCCGAAACAGCTATGGGGTGCCACAGAATTAGGTTTCTGCAGGTAAAAGAGGGATATTACTGTACCTTTAGCCTTAACAGATAATAATCATACAATACAGAGCTTCAATATTCACTTAAATAGCTTCACAGCTTAGATAAAATAACAGTTACTTGCTTAACCCTTAACTGGGAATTCATAGCGAAATTAATACTTAACAGTTTATCTTACTTTATCATTCATCTACTTATCAAATGCATAAAACATAATAGGAACAAAATAAACAAGAACCACCACAACACAAGATATACGCGGTTCACCCCCAGTGTAGGGGCTACGTCCATAGAAATGCGTTTATATTCAACTCTTTACAAACAACACAGTTCTGATTTGCGCACTCAGTTGCAGATCTTCTCAACAACCCAAAACTGCGCACTAAGTTGCAGATCCTTTCTTCCAAAACCCTCTGCGCACTCAGCTGCACAGGTCGTCCACACACTCAGCTAGGACTTAACCTTAAACCCAAAATAGGCCTTAGCTTCTTCGCATCAAATTATCATCATGCAAAAACCTTCGAAAAACTCTTTTCTCCTTTACATAAGTGCCTATTTATACAAGTGCACTATTACAATACCACGGGCTTAAAAACCATGGGCTTAAACCATGGGTTATTTACAAAAAGAGGGGCTTCGACCCAACCCCAAAACCCCTAAGACTATTTTGGACCGCAACTCCACTTACAAGCTTCGCACCAAAATCGCGGAGTTGCCAAAATTAGGGACCTTCAAGGTCCGCGCCCCAACACTTTGTGGACCAACAAGGACTAAAATCCTTCAAGGTGAATATTAATTTATGTTATTAATCGATGATTATACAAGGATGACTTGGGTGACATTTCTTAAAGAAAAATAAGAATCCTTTATGAAATTAAAAGCCTTCAAAGCACTTGTTGAGAACCAAGAAAATTACAAGATTAAATGTCTAAGATTAGAAAATGGTGGATATTTCACCTCAAATGAATTCAATGAGTTTTGTGAAATTCATGGAATCAAGAGGTAGTTTCAACAACAAAAACTCCTCAACAAAATGGAGTAGTTGAAAGAAAGAACAGGATAATCCAAGAAGTAGCCAGAACTATGCTTAATGAAGCAAAACTTCTTAATGGTTATTGGAGAGAAGTAGTATATACAACTGTCTATATACAAAGTAGAGGATGACTCAAAATGAATAGCAACAAGACTCCTTATGATCTATGGTTTGGAAGACCAACTTCAGTTAAATATTTTAGAGCTTTTGGAAGTAAATGCTACATAAAAAGAGAAGATGATAATCTAGGGAAGTTGACTCTAGAATAGATGAAGGAATATTTTTTGGATATTCTTCCACAAAAAAGGCATACAAATGTTATAATATAAAATCGCACAAGATCATAGAAAGTGAAAGTGTAACTATTGATGATACTAAGTCAAGAAGAATACAAATCCAAGAAAGTGAGGATGTTGAAGAAATAGATGAAAAACAAAAAGAAGAAATTTCACTAGAGGAGGATGCTCTTGAAGAAGAAGAATAAAGAGTAGAAAAAGAAGACTCTTGGGAAAGTGAAGAAGAAGTCTATCCAAGATCTGATACAAATCTCCATCTATGAGAATACAAAAGAATCATCTCGAGACACAAATCATAGGTGACAAAGATACTAGAGTTAGTACAAGAAGGAAATTAATGTTTAATGAAAAATCCTTACTATTAGTGGTGGAACCTAAGAACCTCACAAAAGCCGCACAAATATGAAAATTGGATCAAATTAAGAAGAACCAAACTTGGGAAATTGTCCCAAGACCTGAAGGCAAGAATGTCATTAGGACCAAATGGATCTTCAAAAACAAGTTAGATAAAAATGGCAAAGTAATAAGAAACAAAGCAAGGTTAGTATGTAAAGGATATGCTCAAGTGGAAGGTATTGATTTTGAAGAAACCTTTGCACCTATATAAAGACTTGAAGTAATCATAATGTTCTTGGAATTTTCATGTTACAAAAAATTCAAAGTGTATCAAATGGATGTCAAGTTTGCATTTCTAAATGGGAAACTAGAAGAGAAATTCTATATCGAACAACCATAAGGTTTTCTCTTATCAGAAAATATAGACTATGTTTGCAAACTAAAAAAGGCACTCTATGGTCTCTAGCAAGCCCTAAGGGAATGGTTTTGAAGGCTAGATAACTACTTGAAGAAACATGGATACAAAAGAGGAGCCATTGATAGTAACCTCTACATAAAGATTGAAGATAAGAATATGATCATTGTTATTGTTTATGTGGATGATATCATATTTGGAAGCAATATGCAAATACTAAGTGTAAAATTTTCTTATGAAATGAAGAAGGAATTTGAGATGTCAATGTTGGGTGAATTAACAATATTTTTTGGATTACAAGTTTACCAGTCTGACAAAGGAATATTCATTTCTCAAACCAAGTACATCAAAGATATGCTTAAGAATTTTAAAATGGAAGACTCCAAGCCTGTGAATACTCATATGTTCACTGGTTGTAAACTAAGAAAAAATGATGAGTCCTTAGAAGTGGATCATACCATGTATAGATCTATGATAGGTGTTGAAGGGGCTGATAAGACTTCCCTAAAGTCGTCATATGTTATAATGTATAAAAATATACAATTAGATAATATTAACAAATGAACGGTTGGAGCGGGTGCAACCGCTCCAACCTATCTCTTCATGTATAAGAATACCATCTATTGAATGAATACAACGATTAAGCGCTTGACCCAATATGTGCTCTTTCGTGATGGTTAATGTGTGCATAATACTTCTTCCTGCTTGAATATAACAATGGCAACATTGCCTATTTCATGCAGTTTGGGTGACAACAGCAACGCATGGAAGTTGGATCGAACTTGCAAAAGATCGTGAGGAGAAATAATCCCTGCAAGAATCAAAGAAATGTTAAGGTTGATCGATTGTTGATGTGATGTTGAAGACTAACCAAGAATCTTGCAAATAGGAGATCAAAGACTATGCCTCAATTTCAAAGACTAAACAAAACCAAAATCTTGCAAGCAAAAGAACCCTGCAAGAAATGCTCAGAAATGATGATGTTGCGTGAGGTTGCTGAAAAGATAATCATACAATATTCTAGTTGACGACGTGACTGGAGGAATGTGGATGGGAAGAATGCTGACCACTGAAGTAAGTATGCTAACGATGAGAAATAACTGCATAAGGATAGATTGAAGATTTCCTGTTGCATGATATCAATGATCAAAAAATCAAAGAACCAACAAGAAAGAGTGACCAATTTCCATGCGCTACACCAAGAATGACAATGACGACGACGATGGTGATCGAAGAAAAGAAAACGGTGTTCGGGACTACCTGGTTATCGACAAGTAGAATCCCATGTTCGCAAATATGGAAGAATATCTCAACTCCATCCAAAAAATGCGCAACGACATGGAGAACGGGTGCCATATAATGACGCTTGAAGCCCATCTTGATCTCATGCAGAATTACTGCAAAAATTTGTGCATTTTAGAATATTACTTCCTCACCTCCTTTTTCTTCACCTGGTCTGATGCTTTCAAGACCAACATCCAATTTGAGAAATATTCCATCATCTTCAATTCGGGATCCATTCACAGCCAGATCTCCTTTTTAGCTAAGGTGCCCAACAACGCTCGCAATGCATTTCAAGCAGCGGTGGGGGCGTTTCTTTTCTCAAAGATAATATCTCTGTGAAGGCTTCCACAAGAAACTCCACCCTCGACGTCTCTATGGAATGCATATGTCGAAGCCTTGGTCAATCCAAAATACACTTGATTCGGACTCAAGGTGAAGCACAAGTGGTCGGGTATGTAAAAGAGTGGTCGATTCTTTATTGCTGAGGTATTGCTTCTATCCATCGACAAGCATGTGTTGGGTAGTCGGTTTACAACAATCTTGCATTATCCTCCCATAGTTCTTTTCCCCAGCATCGATTAAAGCTTCCCGTCGAGTGATACACCACAAATCAATGCAACACACACACAAGAAGAGGTGGGAAGAGAACATATACAGACAAAAAGAAAAAACCTTTGTAGACCATCGACACATTGCTAATGTGGAGTTTTTGCGTATGGATGTCAACTAATATTGTCAATTAAATAATGTTTTGGGTTGTCAGTCCATTAAACTCAACGCTCATTGAATATTGGTCGACAACATTAGTCAGAGGCCTTCCAACAAAGTTGGTCAAGTTGGTGTGACTTGTTGGCGAAGGTACCGGTTACTCCAATAAATCGACATTTTAATGGATATGTGTGTTGTGAATATAAAGTTTGATTAATTCTTGAAGCCAATGTTTCAATGAAGGATAGTTCGACAATGGAAATGGAAATGTTGGTGATATCATAAAGAATAATCAACATGAACCATCGACCAGCGATAAATTAACTATGAGATGGGGCGTTGGTCAACTTAATTATAAATCAAGGTAGACGATCCCCTCAAAGGTGATTCTTCCAAGGCAGATGATCCCCTATACAATTGTAAATCAAGTCAATTTCTAGCCGATTTAGTAAATCATGTCAAGTTAAGTATGTTGAGTCGAGTGAGTCAACCATGACCAGTATCAGTCGGTATCGACTACAAGCAATGAAAAATTTACAAACTTGCAGGAAGCCTCACGACATATGAAGTTGACAATGATCACATTCAAGCAGAAGTCACCTTACAACACACAAAAGAAGAACTTAACTCCATATGATGACATCAGAACAATTGAACCCCCTAGTGTATATTGAAAAGATGTTCTCGGGTTGTGACCTTGGCAGGCAAGAAGACAGAGAAAAGGCATCGAAAGTTGAAGATCCAAAAGGCCCAACATGCCTGAACCGATGGAGATGCTGATCAGATGAGCCAGGGTGAGGTTTCAAATCAAAAGACCTCGTTACGGAAGAGGATAAGTCGATCGTCATTGTGAGAGGGTTAGACTTCGATGGAATAATGCAAGATTGAAGATGGAGGCTGAAGAGTAACCAGTCATAGTAGAGCCTTGTACATGTGTGTTTTCCTATCAAGCTGGTGGTTGTTGCGGCTGAGCACCTATGCAGACCAGTATGCATGGTTGACGCACAATGAGGACTACTTCAGCAGTAGCAAAAATCCAGGATGTTGATACGTCTTTATTAGAGACAAAGAAAGGCTTTGTTCATGGTGGAGATGTTGAAGCGATTGATAGGCCTTTCCTAAATTTATCATATGTTATAATGTATTAAAATATATTATTAGATAATCTTAACAAATGAATGGTTGGAGCGGGTGCAACCGCTCAAACCTCTCTCTTCATGTATAAGAATACCATCTATTGAATGAACAAAGCAGTTAAGTGCTTGACCCAATATGTGCTCCTTCATGATGGTTAATATGTGGATAATACTTTTGCCTGCTTGAATACAATAATAGGTAGTCTTCTATATGTAACAACTATAAGACCAGATGTAATGCAAGTTGTAGGATGGGTTGCTAGATTTCAATCAGCTCCCAAAGAAACACATGTGGCTGCAGTAAAAATAATCTTTAGATATCTAAAAGGCACTATGAATTGTGGTTTATGGTACCCAAAATGTCAATAACTCACTTTAAAAGCATTCAATCATGTAGATTGGGAAGAAAGTGTTGATGACCAAAAAAGTACCAATGGAGCAACATTCTTTTTGAGAAATTGTTTGGTATCATGGTTAAGTAAGAAATAATCTTCCATAGAACTATCTACAACATAGGATGAATATATTGCTGTTGCATCATGTTGTACTCAAGTCATTTGGATGAAGCAGACATTAGAATACTTACTTGTGAAGTATGAGCATCCAATAGTAATAAATTGTGACAATACAAGTGCCATAAGCATATTGAAATTTTTGTCATGCACTCCAAAACAAAGCACACACCGATAAAATATCACTTTCTAAGAGATCAAGTGTCTCAAAAAGTAGTCAGATTGGAATATATTAATACTAAAGAACATATTGATGATATATTCACTAATCCACTACCCAAACAAGCATTTGAGCATATTAGGCATAAGTTGGGAGTAATATCCTTACAATGAAAAAAAATGGAAGAAGAAGAAAAAGAAGCATGTCAGGGGGAGATATGTTGACAGGGGGAGCTGTTAGAAGGAAACCTTTGTAATCGATGTCAAAGGGGAGAATGATTGCCTTTCAGATAATAATCCGTGAGCTGCTTATAGACCAAATTCTTATAATCAGGCAACAAAACCATTTGTTAGATGATTCATATTTATTTATAAAAGAAAAAGAGTCTCCTACAAACAATTTATTAGAAATGACTCTTATTTATCTGATAAAACAAAAACATATTTACATAATATCTTATTCTACTAAAAGAAAGGAAGAAAACAATTCAAGTATATGAATTCTTCCAATGTAACCATGTTCGAAGCAAAATTAGAAATATACCTTTATCCACATATAAGAAAAATATTATAATAATTACCAGGATATGAAGAATCAACCAAGCTGTTTGATTTAGCAGTAATAAACATTGAAGAAGAGGATGATACTGTGGTTTAGTTCCCTCTTAGAACCATATTTCAATGTGACTTATGTATTCTATGTCACGGGATCTTTCATTGAACTTTAGAATGCGTACAGAATCTGAGTTTAATGACAGCGAATATTCAGGTTCTAATGTCTCTTCCTCATCAAATGAGAGGCATTCCAGGTTTATCTTATCTTTTTGTGAAAAAGGAAAAATAGAAATTTTTCTCTCTTCCGTAGTCTTTACAATCCCTTGATATATAACTTCTGCAAATCTTGTATGAATTTCTTGCAATAATGTTGGTGAGGTAGGTAAGGTAGATAAATGTTGTAGTTCAACACTATAAGCATATTGTACTGCTTTATTGCTGTTAGAAGGTGGACTGGACTGAACAGGAATATGTGTAAGGCATAGAGGAGGTTTATGAGATGCTAATTGTGGCTAGGGTAATTGATTAGCTTGTGTGATTGATCATGCCTGAAAAAATTGTTGAAAATCTTGTAGAACAGGAAGTGTTGCATCATAAGAGAAGGTATCCCTATGATCATCAGATGGGACAGAAAATATTTGTGAACAAGGTTGACAGGGGTTAAGATAAGGCTGAAAAGAGGGTGTATTCTTACTAATCTTGAATTTTCCTCTTGAATACCTTCTACATAATTCACAAACATTATCATATGATAACTGAGATACATCACCTGTTCCCATCAGGTTTAAAATTTCTAAATTTTCACTTTTTATGCCTTTGAGTAAAAGTTTTTTTAAAGTATTTTTCCCTGACTGTCTTAATTTTGATCTCTGAAGGTTGTATTGAAAGCGTTCGACGTAGTTTTCCAAAGTTTCTTCTTCTCCCTGTGTTATTTCAAAGATGTCCTCGTTAACCCTGTAATACTCTTGGTATCTTTTAAAGAACATATGTTTCATGTCTTCCCAAGTTTGAATGCAATTCCCACCTAAGCTCATGAACCATCGGAGGGCTGCCCCTCTTAAAGTAAGAGGGAAAAAATTCAGATTTTGAACATTATATGCTCTACAAAGCATTTCCAATTGAAATAAAAATTCATCGGGGTCTTCATTCTCTAGTCCGTGAAAATTTGGAAAAATGGAAGGGGGAACATACTATATTTGTGCCATTCCTCCTGGATCTCTAATAGGGAATTCAAAGGTAACAAATTCTTCATCTTTCTTTCCTACCATATCTTCCAACGACATAAATAACTATTCATATATTATATTGGGGTTCCTCTTTCAAATGTTCCTGTTAGTTTGTTAGCAGGATGGGTGGTACTTACAACACCACTAAGTTATTTAATTGTAAAATAAGTCCTACACTTGAATTTGAGTAAATTATACGAAAGTAAATTACCTAAATGCATGCATTCATTAAATTGAAGAAAAGAAAACTATCTATGTCTGCAAAAAGAAAAGCACGCTTAAGGGAAATAAATCAAACTTTGTGTAAAGTAGACATACTTGTGCGAAAAAGGAACAACAAGGCTTCGAAGAGACCCACTAAAGTGGATGCGTCAGGCTATCACACTATGCAAATTCTGTAGTGAGGTCGTCTTTGCGTCTTACCGTTTCCCCTTCCCCTTGCTGTGTAATGTAAAGGAAACCTATATGTCCTTACCTATCTAGACTTTGTACATGAAAACCTAAACTAAAAGAAAACCTAGACTACTGCTATTGTTGGGTTTGGGGGTTCCTGTTATAATAGATGCACAGGTTCTTACCTCTCGTCTTACTGCTCCCCCTCCACCAACCTATCACTAAACTTCATTCGGAAAATTCTATTTTTTTTACCTTACATAACAACTCCCCAACAACGGCACCAAAAATGTTGGGTGTTATCTCAACTACATTAATACCAAAACGTTTGGATGTGTTCTACTATCTTGAATACACCTAATATTTAATTATCAACCAGGGTTGGTAGGCTTAGAGTTGCTACAAAATATATGCGAAGGTAGAGGGGTTCCTGGGGCGTTGTAGAAATACTTAAATAAACAAAAGATTGAAAAATCTTCAAAATGAAAAACCGAGTCAAACTCCTAAATTAGTAATATGGTTGAACTAAAACAAAACATCAGACTAGGATAATATCAAACTATGTTATTTTAACTAACAAATGAGAATATAACAAAACCTATTAAATAACTTTAAGGGCTAACTATTCACAAAAAGTACATATTTAGAAATACAATTATAACAACTAGATAATTTATAAACAAATAATTTCTAACTGAAAAATGTATTATCAACGACTACTTGAAAATCTGGGGTTCAAGGAAGACTTAACTAATAAGTGAATGGAAAACTGAATAAAGGAAAGCAAGTAGAAAACTTAATAAAGATAATTAAATAGAAAGCAAGTAGAAAACTTAATAAAGATGATTAAATAAAAAGCAAGTAGAAAACTTAATAAAGATGATTTTAAGTTCTTTTCTACAAGACTTTTCAACAATCACAAAGTGAAAGGAATATGTCTTATTACTATGATAAATTGACAAGATACTAGTATACTAGCAATTAACACACCTAACCCTACAAATCCATATACAAAGAAATAAATCAAACATAATTTCAAAACATTACAACAGTATTAAAGAAGAAAATCGGAAATTAAAAAGGAACAAAATCACAACGCATAATTCAAAGCATGAGTTGGAAAAAGATAAAACTTAGTAACTACTTTAAAAAAATCTAATCTATGGTTCAAATAAAAACATAATTATTATCTAATGACTACAATCAGAGCATAATAAAAAATACAAAGAAATAGAACTGAAATCAGGTTCAAAAATAAACTAAGAACACTAAAGGTCGAATGGAAGGTTGGACATCAATATGGAAGGAAGGTCCGGATGACAGTCCAATCACACAATCCAAATGAGAGGTTGTATACAGAAAATAATAAAAACAGATTAAATGATTTAATCACTAGCTGATTTTGTGCATATGAAAACAAGATGCATAAAGATAGGATTTAAACCTAATTAATCATCATATCTAATAGTGAAATAAACAAAAACAAATACATGAAAATAAGAAAATCATTGCATATTAATAAACAAACTGGAATTTAAATTGCATAAACTTATAACAGGAATAAACAGAACTTAATCTATCTAAACTGATGAAAACAACCTATTCTATGTGCTTATTTAAATTCTATCTAAATTGATAAAGACCACCTATTCTACATGCTTGTAAATAAGACTGAACAATAAGCTAAGAATGAAAGGATTAAAAGCAAACCTGAAAGCAAACTATACATGACCGGTCATTTATAAACAAAAACTACATTAACAACATAGTATAAATATAACAAATACATGCTACATGAAACAGAGAATAAAATGATTGCAGAAACTTAACTACCTAAACAAATTAGAAATAAAAGTACTTATATGTAAGGAAGAGATAACGAAAACTCATACAAAAATAGAAACCACAAATTGTCAAGGGGCCCTCTCAGCAATCATGGATAATTCCTGGAGAATGCTTGCACACACAGTCATAAACAACAAAGCGTAGAGTTTTTATTAAACAGAAGGAACATAGTTACAATATCCTTCCCTCAAAGCAAACTAACTATCTATGTAATGGATTGATCAATCCCCTATCTCCCTGTATGGAGGTGTTTATATACACATTGTTTTCAAGAGGTTGAGCAAGTCGACCCTTTAGTGGTCGACTGCTCTTCTAAATTTAGTCAATCATAAAGGCAATAATAGTTTACAGGCCAGAACATAGGCATATCCCTTCTTTGGTGTAAATCTGGTTTTCTTCATTGTGAACGTGTCATGTAGGCTTCTCTTCAGTGTGAACAGGGCGTCGTGGTGGTGTAACTACTCCTCTTTCTGCGTGAATGGTGGAGTGGTGGCAAGCGAAGGAAATTGCAAGCTGTTATGATATCCAGAACACGGCTTTATTACCTAGGCATGCCGATAACAATTTATTTGCATTTTATATTTTACAGTGTGCAGGCTGATAGGCGATCTGGATGGGAGGCTGAACAGCTAGCTGCACTGTGAGATGGATACACTAAGCATTAATCTTGGGTAACATGGCAAACTACCAGTGAATTTTACACAACAGGATTGATGACAAGGTAATAAGCAACAGCATTGTGACAGTGACGATCCTCTAGAACGTTCCTTCCTTTGAATGTGTGAATAGTGAAAACAAAATGGAGAAATTAATGCACCCTCCATCCTTCTAGATTGTTGATCATACTAACATCTGGGCACATGATCAATAGAACAACTTGCAGATTTCTTCAATGTTTAATTCCTGAAATCGGTTATGGACAGCGCGCAGCTTGATTAACAAGCTGCATGATGAGCTGGACAATGAGCAGGATGACGATTGCATAGATCGGCCTGAATGGAAAGCTGAATGTGTTTTATTTATAAATTCCGCCAATCATACTACATAACCTGCAAACAAATATGTAAATCATTTAATATATTAAATATGCTTTAAATAATATAGATTTAAGTTAATAAAATCATAAAAAATGATATTAATAAACCAAAGTTGAATAAATATTAAATTTGTTCTTACCTTGTGCTGAATAACAATCTACATGACATAAAATACATGAAAAGATAATAAAATATGCATGTAAATGTGTTATTTTAATGCCAAAAATGATAACAAAATGAGGCTCAACACTGATTCACCCCCCTCTTAGTGTGGCCATTGTGTCCATCAATGGCTCAAACCCACTTTGTAAGGGGTCAAAGGCACTACAAGTGAGACTTGGTGGGATCAATGACAACCTGTGGGGCCATTGCAAGTCCATGTTGGCATTAATGACAATTTCATCAAAAACTACAATCCCTCTTAAATCTACCATTAAAAGTGGAAATATGAATTGAAACTAGCCTAACTTTTGCATGCAAACAAACAAATAATGTAGATCTTATATAAATATCAACATTTAATACAAAGGGTAAAGTAAGTAATAAGAGATATATGAGTGTCATGATTCAAACTAGGATTTCCTTATAGGAGTGAAAGGTTATTTATTAGGTTGCCCATGGATTAGATCTAAATATTAAACAAAACCCTCAAAGTGACATTTTTTCTTCTTTCTTCATTATACCTGTAACAAAAAGAACTAACAAACCAATAAAGTAAATGCAAAGTAAATGAGCAAGGAGGGAGGTGAATGGAGGGAGAAGCCATTACCTTCTTCATGGAGGTTCCTCCATGAAATCCTATCCTCCATATAAGAATCCCTAAACCTACAACAACAAAATAACAATAAACATTAGCAAATTAATAAAGAAACAAAAAAAGTGAAATAGGAAGGAATGAACGAGGAGAAGGGAAGGGAGAAGTCATTAAATTTCCCATGGAGGTTCTTAGATGAAATCTTAGCCTCCATAAATGGAACCTTAAAATTGTAACAACAAAACAACAATATATACTAGTAAATAAAAAAATTTAAAGAGGAAGGAAGGATGAGAAGGGAAGGGAAAACCCATTATCTTATGGAGGTTTATCCATGACATCAAAACCTGAACCTCCATGAGGATAAAACCTTGAGAGAAAAACCCAAGGGAGAGAGGAGAAGGGAGGAAAAGAGGAGATAAAGAGAGGAAAATATAAAAGAAGGAAGCAATAGGATTTTAATGGTTTATGAGGAAACACAAGATATTTTAAATAGATAATAAATTCCCCACACTTTCAACAGGATTGAGAGAATTGGATTATTTTAATCCCTTTATCTTTCATAAATTTCTTTTTGAAAAGTTCTCCTCACTTTTATTTAGTTACTCAAGGATCTTGTCACTAAAGTCAAAGATAAACCGACATTATCAGTGTCAATTTTATGTGAAGTCCCCTTCTACTTGATGTTTCCTCTAGGATGAATTAGTAGCCTATCTGACTCCCATAGGCTATAGTTAATGAAGTAGGGACTCATTTTATAGTCACTTAAGCTTAGAATTAGAGATGTTTTTCTCTAGAAAAGTGACTAATAGTAGATTTGATGGTAGTGGGGAGTTCCATGGTATGGAGTCTAGAGAAAGATTAAATGAGAGACAACACCTCATTGAAGAAAATGTTGATTTTATGTGACCTCTTGGAGATGTGTTTGGAAAACCAATGTTTTCATTGGGGCTTGGAAAAAACCCTCCACCATTGTTTGGTTTCGGTGGTACAATTCCCACCCTAGTGGAACCATAAGTAATCCACTTAGTGATTCTTTTTCTTTTGAGCTATCATCTTTGGTCGTGAAGATTTGCAAATGGCAGGAAAACATTAGAAGGCCAAATAGATTGGGAAAGACCAATTTCATTTGTGGGATGCGTTCATTACTAGATGTGTCATATATTGCAAAGGGACAAGTTTTCAATGGTATACATGGTCTATAAGAAGAAGGGGGTCAAGCTTGTGGTGGTACACAATTATCTTAAGGTCAAATCATTTCCAGTTGGAATGATATTCTTATGAAGAATGATTCAGAGGGTAACATGCAACTTCAATTGAGGATGTCAAATATCTTAGGAGCCTAGTTTCTAGTGTGGGCCAGGTCTTCCCTTTTCGAAAAGTCAAATCTTCTACTAAGACCGAATTCATTGGTGAGGGTCACATTGCATTTGTAGGGGGAAAATTGATTGAGAGAGAGGCCCAAATATTCATTGGGTCGAGTTTTTTATGAGGAGAAGCAATTTTGAGGGATGTAGAGTTTGTTGTTGAGAATGAATTCCATCATTGGGTCCAAATCCTTCAAATTGAAGAGGACACAATTGTTCCAGCATTGTCATAATTCTCAGTGGGAGGTCAAGTTTGCTTTGAAGGACGGATTCCATCGTTGGATTCAAATCCTTCAGAGTGAGGAGGACATAATTGTTGTAGCATTGGCATAATTCTCAATTTCATTGTGTTAGTTTTCTTTCTAGATACTATAGCAACCAATAGTTATTGTTGTTGTTGCAATCCATTCCATAGTAAAAAAAACTAGTGTTACTCCTCTTATACTATGAATGATCTCAAATTGTTGATGAATGTCTTATGAGATTGAAAGTGTTTGTGTAAAGTTGTAAATCAATGTAATTCAAACTGTTTAATAGAAGTACATAATAAACATAAACCCAAAAATCAAGCATCTATTTGACTTGGGGACATTACAGTGGTATCAGAGTTGGTGGCCTTTCCAACCTATGATTCTATGATTTATTGATGGTGCAGGGCAAGGATGGAATACCCCTCATGAGAGAAGATTCAATAGAAGAATATATGGATATGGGGGATGGGAGAGATATTCCATAGGAGAGGGTCTTCAAGACACTATATAAAATAGTTAAGGGACAGGAGTAGGAAAATCAAAGACAGTAGGAATTGATTAGGGTGTTCAAGCAATTATTAGAAGCACAAAGGGATATGTTCGATACATGAAATGTCGGATCTAGTAGATCTCATGGAGGTGATAGGGATCATGTAGAGGGTAGAAATACCCATATGATAGCACAAAGCACTCCACAATCATGAGTAGGAGGATACCAAGGCCATCATTACCGAAATTATTAGAGGAGAAACCTCTAGGTATACAGGTGAAACAAGATGACATGAACACTTATATTAGGGAGTATCAGTCCTTAGAGAAATATGACAAAGCAGCTATACCATTTTAAGATTATTGTACTGCTAGGACCAAGAATAATCCTAGGAACTAGCAGAAATTTAACCTAATGCACGGGGTGGAGAGGTTGAATATCCCACTTTTTAACAGTTCTACTCGGAGCACAAATAGATATTGGGTAAACAAGTTGGAAACTTACTTCTAACTAAACCCAATCACGAAGGCATAGGCAATTAAATTTTCCACATTACACTTGGATGGAGAATCCCATGAGTGGTGGTACCATGAGCTTGTGATACTTGGACATGTTAGCATCACATCTTACACATAATTCACCTAGAGGTTGATAGAATAGTCTAATAAGAAGGATTTTGACATCCACTTCAAATATTTCTCTCAGTTGAGAAAGAAAAGTACACCAACAACATACATTACAAAGTTCCACAAGATGGCAGCCATGGCGACTGATGTTTCTAAGTGGAGTTTAGAGATGTTATTTATGAAGGGATTAATTGAACCCTTGATGGTTTGGGTGAATTAATTTATTCCTACCACATTACAGGATGTCATTATGAGGTCCCAGGTCATGGAGGATGTTGTATCGAAGAAGGAACTAATGAGACCCTTTATCTCATAAAAGGGTAAGGAGACAAATCCTCCCTAGAGGACATGGCCAGGGAATGACGAAATGGATGAGAAGACTTAGAGAGATAAATGGAATAATAATATTTTCTACAACTATTTAATGTCCCAATTCAAAAATCCCCAACAAAAACAAAATTTGGGGAAATTGTTTCTTGACTAGTCTTGACTCTAGGGGATTCGAATGGAAAAAGTGGGTCTCGAATTTTGTAGGGATTGATATAGGGAGAATTAGGAAAACCAAATGGAATCTATTATAACTTTATGAGAGGTGGTAGACATCTACAACTTGATTTGGGAAAATTTGCAAAAAGGGTGAAATTACTAGTAATTTATGGTGCAATTCCCCCCAGGGTGTGAGCAGAATTGGCTCTCCAAATCCTATGCGAATATCCAAACTTGTCAAATAGAGTATGAGGAATTTTATTAGACTTAATTTGCTGTCATTTGGTATGGTTAATAGTTCTGCAACATACGTGTAAAGTTTCATATTCGAATGCATAAATTTAGTGATATTTGTTGCTTAAGGGAAATGACATGTAAAAGCTCAACTTTGACTCACAAATTGTGTATATAATGGTTCATAACAGAGCATAATGATTATGTACCATTAAAATCGTAGTAATATCTCACTAAAAGCATATATCACCAGAGCCAATTCACAATATACATTAGACAGACAACTACATTGAAATGGGAAATCAACACATGGAAACTAGTCACAACAGAGCTTGGAAATGTGGACATTTGCATATGTATTTCTGTTGATTTTGACTTACATAGAGGATAGGAGATATATTAAATAGCCAGAAATCATTAACCCGTTCTTGTAAATCAACTGGACTCAATGGGGTGCAAGCACCATTCACACAAGTGATCCATCATAGAAAAATATGGAAATATTGAAGTGGGGATTGAGAGAAAGGGAGGAGAGATGGGTCACGAACACTAGAAGCCTCCTATTTTTAGTAAAAACACTCCATTAAGCTTCAAATTAGAGTTCATGGTGGCCTCTCCCACAAAAAACTTGGATGAGAATATCACTCTCTCAAAATTGTCTCACTAGCAGGGTAAGTGAGCACTCACCGTGCAATGGACAAGCTAGTTTCTTCCTAGCCTATTCCTCTTCTATGGGGAGTTACTCCTTTTCACCCATTCGAATCCTTGGGCTCATGATATGTTACTTGAAACCTATTCAACTTCCAAGAACGTTCCATTACTCATAATTTCAAATTTGGGGTTAAGTCATGACATGTGTAAGGAAGAATCTAGCCACCCAAGGTCTCCATCAACCTCCAAATGTCCTTATGAAGTAATTTCACTTTATTTTCTCCATATTTATTATTTGTATGACCCAATTTAATGTGTAAATGGCAAACTAAGGTTCTCTTGGGTCCCATAGTTCCCTTATTACAAGATTTAAGGCCTCCTCCCCAACCTACTGAACTAGTATGTGGGTGAAACATTGTCAACTAGTAGTCTCATTGGGATGGAGACATGACAGTCCTGCCCACCAAATATTGTTTGTCCTCAATCAATGCCAAGTTTGGATGCTGCAAATTTTTTTCCTTTTTTCAAGTGGTTTCCTCACTAGGAAAATCCTTCCATTGTACCAAGTATTATTTTATTGTTCTACTTTTTAACCTTCTCTCCCTTGTTTTCAAAATTTTGGTTGGAATGAGAACAAGTTGACCTTCATCATCCAAAGGAGGTAAAGTATCTGAAACTGAAATATGCTGACCTATAACCTTCTTTAGACATGAAACATGAAACATGAAATACATTACGAATTTTACTTCCCATGGGAAGCTCCAATTCATAGGCCACTTCTCCAACCTTTCGAATCACCTTGTAGGGACCATAAAACCTTGGTTTGAGTTTTTCTGAACCTTTACCCTTTATGTGGTTTGCTTTTAGTGTTGCAACCTCAAATACACCAATTCATTCACTTGGAAATGTCTCTCCACTCTATGTTGGTATGCATATTATTTTTGTTGATTTTGGGCAACCTGCAAGTTATCTTTCAAAGCCTTCAAAATTTCTTGACTTTCTTCAATCCAATCCTTAGCCTTTAGAGCTATACTATCACAAAAATGTGGTCAATAAAAGTGGATGCATCATAACCATAAAGTGCATTGAAATTAGACGTTCCAATGCACATATGAAAAGTAGTATTGTAACAAAACTAACCCAAATGCAATTGTTTTATCCATGGTTTTTGCTGCCCACTAACATAGTTCCTCAAGTAGCCTTCCAACCATTGATTCACCCTCTCAGTTTGGCCATCAATTTGTGGATGATAGATTGTGCTAGGTGTCAAATTTGTCCCCGCAATTTTGAAGAGTTCTTACCAAAATGCACTAATAAATATGATATCTCTGTCACTAACGATGCTCTTAGGAAGCCCATGCAATCTGAAAACTTCTTTAGAAAATAGTTCAACCACTTGTGCAGCAGTAAAAATGGTAGTAACAATAAAGAAATAAACAAATTTAGTAAGCCTATCCACTACCACAAATATACAATCCTTACCAGATACCAAACCAATGATCAATACCACCACAAACACCATCATATATATAATCCTTATATATAATTTTATCATATATTCACTTAAGTATATTTCAACATCACTTATTTCACTCCGTATACTTCAACTTCACATATAAAGTCTCCTTTTCAATATAAACCTATATATAATATGCTTCAACTCCAACTTCCATAACGTTTACCAAATTTTCCTATTCTACCATGGAAGTTTACCAAATTTTCCTATTCTACCATAGTGAAACTAATTTCCTTATTCCACCATAATCAAGGAACTTTTAAAAGAGTGTATTATCTTATGGAGTGAATTTGGTACAAAAGGTCCACTCACTAGATTTGTTAATGGCACAATATTCGAGAATAGATGGGACATAGGGTGATTTCTTTTTTATTTGGGAGACCTTTCCACGGTTACCCAATGGGAGTGATATCATTTACAAATAGAATCAATCAATAATTGATTAATTATTTAGCGAGTAAGAGCACCTACCCTTGGTGTTGATGTCACACTCGGAAAACAATATCATTAACAAAATATTCATGTTTTTCATTTCCAAGATGACATTGGTTTGTGTAACACATCCAAGATGTTGACAAAGATCAATTTATAGACTTTAGATGTGTCGATTTCTTAAATTCTAAATTAACTTATTTTATATGAAATCAATGTTATACCCTTTTGTCTCGTCTCATGATTGGTATATATTTATTCTCTTCATGTATTTCCTCAATTCTGACTCTGACATTCCTATTATCGAAGGCATCAACCATGATACCTTTAGGCATGTGTTCACAAACTCCCTCGAGCACTCAATTTGCCACGTTTCATAAAACGTTAGCTTTTGGATTCAGAAGGAGATGACGTCATCCTAGCTCAATATGCTTTAGGTGGTGATGACATGTGACGTTTGTGTGTACATAGTCTAATCTACCCAATCCACTGGTACCTTTAATTAATCTTCAACTTCATAACTCATCCCTGAGGTGTCTTGATCAATCAAAATTGGTTGTGTGTGGAAGCATGTTTTTCTGCACTATTTATGTGTTTTCGGTGGTTAAGAAAACAAAATTTTGAGTCTGTAAGTTGCCAAAAGCTCTGTTTTCGGTGGCTAATGAACAGTTGTTGTGTTCGCCTAAGCCACCGAAAGCTCTGTTTTTGCAAAATTTAATTAGTCTTTCAATCAACCTTTTACAGCTTCACTTCTAACCTTCTGGAACTTCTTCAACCTGGATAGGGTTTGAAATAGTAGCAGCATCATGGGTTGCCTCCGGATCCTGAAGGCTTATTGTTGCCTCTGCTAGGGTTTCCAGCGCAAGGTGTGTTTTAGGGTTTGAATTCTTCGCTTGCAACCTTGCCAGCCTGATCTTCTTGTAGAGACTGGAGTTGTCCTTCATTAATCTCAGATTTCATTTTTGCAGCAGTATCGCAGGCTGCTTATGGGCCAAAAAAGGCTTATTGCCACTTCTGCTAGGGTTTCCAGCTTTTGGTGAGCTTGAGGTTTATTTGTAATTTGGACAACCTGATTTTCTTGCAGAGCCTTACTTTCTCTTTCCTTAACCTGAGATTACTCTCCTCCAGCTTGGTATTCTTTATTTTTATCTCCTACAAGAATCATACAACTCTGCATTCCTCTTGGTTAACCTACCATTTTGTTCTTTTGATTCCCCTCTCCAAGAGTTCTAGCTCATACACCTGCCTCAACAACTGATTGATTTTGTGGGGATCTAGGCTGATCTTTGAACTCTTCAACATCTACAACAAATCTTCATGCGCTGATAGATGAGGTCGAAAATGCCACCTGGAGGACTGACAAGTCATCTTTTGCCCTAAAAATTTGGCCAAACTGCTGAAAACTGGGGCTCAGAGATGGATTTGGTCCTTCAAATATGTGACACCTGTGTATAAAATGAAAGAGATTTTTGTATATTGGTTTGTTTTGAGAAAAAACCTCTCTCAGGATTTTGAAAATCGTTTTCATTTTCCCGAGAACTGTATTTCAAAAACATGTATAAAATAGGGAAATTCCGAGATCGAAAAATTAGGGCTCAAAGATGAATTCGATTCTCCCAATATGAAATACATGTAGGAAAAATGAGAGAGGCTATTGTTCTCTGACATGTTAGGAACAAAAAACTCCAATCGTTTTATAAAATGATTCTCCAATCGCTCGGAATCATTATTTTAAAAAGATAACTTTTCGTAGTAAAACGCCAATTTTGGTGGCTTGGAAACCCTAGCTTCTGTTTTTAAGCTGCCGAACACTGGGATTTTCGGTGGCTAATGAATGTTGAGATGTTTGCCTAAGCCATCGAAAGCTGATCTTCAAACATTTTATTAGAAAACAGGGTCAATGAGCTTTCGGTGGTTAAAGTAGTTCGGGATCCCGTTTTTAGCTGCTGAAAGCTGGGCTTTTTGGTGGCTAATGAACTGTTGAGATGTTCGCCTAAGACATCGAAAGATAAACTTTAATTTTTTATGAAAGAACATAGTACAAGGCATTCCAAATTTATTAGACATACCAAAATATTTCATAATGTGCCATTAAATCTTCATCACTTATGCAAAAATAAATTTAATAAGACTGACCTATTGAAGACTAAATTTATTTGGGAGATAACATCTGACTCCTACTTGGGGATGGGAACCTTCCTCTGAGTTCCCAAGAACCCCATACCAAATTCATTTCCTGTAAAACAAACATTCAAACATATACTCTAGTGTTCCATTGGAAATGGAGTCATTTGTCTTTTATAACTGATCCCCTGCAATTTGCATGTAGCCTGCTTTGCTTATTCATGAAAACAACTGAAAATGACCTAGCTGCTCATATTAAGAGCTTATTTTCCTATCTACTCCTACTCTAACCATGTATTGTTTCTTAATCAAGTAAATTCATGCTTCCAATGAAGCCATGTCATAAACTGATTTACTGAACCTATTCTTGATCTTGACTCGAAAAATAATGGAATGCATAGCCAACAGAAAAGTGGTTTGAACCGATGATAAAACCAGCTTTCCTCAGACAAGAATATTTTGATATCTATGCTGCTCATAAGTTCCAGATAGTCAGCAACAAGGTCACAAAATCCAACATGAAATACCTTTTTATGCTGTTGATCTTTTCCTTTACTGATGTCAATGTTGAATGTGGACTGCTCAACCTTTGTCATATCAAAATGCAAGCTCAACAACTGATCTGAACCTTTATACTCCCCTTCACCATATTTACGTAATTTGAATTCATCATGATGATATGTTGTCTTCTCATAGCTAACAATTTCCTCTTCCACAATAATATCTTTGTAGGATATATCAAAACTAAAAATATCTTTACTGGACTTTTGAGTAGTAGATTCATAACAAGTATCTATCACAGCATGCACACATTTTTTATCATCTCTCTGCTGAAAAGAAGAACTAGATGAAATTTGAGTAAACAATGAGCCTTCACAAATTTTAACATCTTCTTCCTTATCACTGTATTGGTCGAATATAGGAGTATCACCAACAAAATTTTGAAACAGATCTGGAAAAATATTACCTAGTTCCGTGTCATAATTTGAAGCAACATATTCATAAGGAGAAGGAAGATCTTCCTGATGTTCTAGCTGGAGATTAGACAGTCCCTAAAAATCTTGTTCCTCCTAGTTACTGCAGCTTCCCTTGATCTGCAAATCTGGATAATGTGAGCTAGCCTTACTGAGTTCAATGGTCATTTGACCAGCAAAACGCTGATCATTTCCATGCATATTTAAAGAAATTAATTCCTCAGATTCACAACAATCAGATTTAATGATAGTAGGAAGACATTCAACTCCTTTATAATTCATTTCTAGTTCATGTTGATGGAAAAGTGCATCATCTTGAATATTCTTGAAGGGTTGCTGCATATTGTGATGGAGAGATCCATCTCTATTTACATCTTTAGCCTTATGATGCAATTCATATTCATCACAACAATTACCAAATACAAGCTCATCTGAAAAATACCTTTTGCAGTGCTCAATGAATGCTCGGTGAAAATCCTTCAATGATGAAATACTAGAAGGAGGTAAAGAAAAATACCACTGACGTGCATCACCATACAATGAATACATGAACATCTTCATGCTGTTGATCTAATAGATCCATGCATTCATGAAACTTGAGGAGGTGTTCTGTAGGATTGTCTTCTTTCTCCTCTTTGAAGACAGGTGGAAAATCTCCCCATTCGGACATAGGTATTGTATGTGGGAAACCAGGAACTAAAGAGAAGTCAAGAGGTGCAAGCCTTTGATAAAAAAGAGCAGCAAATGCTTTTGACATCTGAATATTGTGGAGTCGCCACTGAATTCGTCCTTCATAGAGTCACCAGATAGATGATTACAACAAAAAAAGTGTCCAAACTTTGTATATCATTAAAGCTGGAACTATGTTGTCTCCTAGGGAAGCTAAGCTTCAATCTCCTCTCCCCGGCAACAGTGCCAATTTGTTATCACTCCAGGAAACTCCTCTAGGTTGCAGCTTGAGGATGCCTGGTAACTTAAATGTTTTTAATGGTTTTTTCTAAATGGATCAAGTCAGATGACCTAAAGGACCTCACACACTCAAGACATGCATAAAATTCAATCAAAAGATAAGGCTTCTAACCACCAATGTTCCGAGGGTTGATAATAAGGTGAATAAATGAAGAACTTACTATGCATTTGTTATCTCTCCAAGAAACTCCTCTAGGTTGCAGCTTGACGATGCCTAGTAACTTAAATGTTTTTAACGGTTTTTCTAAATGGATAAAATCAGATGACCTAAAGGACCTCACACACTCAAGACGTGCATAAAACTCAATCAAAAGATAAGGCTTCTAACCACCAATGTTCAGAGGGTTGATAATAAGGTGAATAAATGAAGAACTTACTATGTTGGCAGATTCATATATAAAGCAATCACATATGAATGGCTAATCATAAGAAGGAAAAATACTTGCAATTCAACTCATCAACACATAGATAGGATGATAGCTATCTGGTATTAGATAAAAAGAATAAACCTGAATCAGACATTCAAGCACAAGTACAGAACATAAAAGAGATGGAACCTGAACATATAATGGCAAAAGAGCTTATATTAAATGATGAATAACATGAGAAGCTTGATAACAATAAGGGTCTAAAAGTCTCTGAAGTTGAACCCTTGCTTCAACATTAGTCCTAGGCTTTATAGCCTTTACAAAATTTATTTTAGATCCTGAAAAGTTGGATCTGATTTACTAAAAATAGATAAAATAACTGTTTTTGCAAAATTAGGTCAAAAACCCTAATTTAAGTGCTAACTTATCTAACTCTAATACTTGTTCACTCCTTGAACTCTTTGATAAGTATAGTGATCACCGAATTAGAGCTATGACCTGTTATTTGACAGATAAGTCACGGTTTGTCAAAAGCAGGTAGGGTTTGTGACCCATTTCACCTTGATGGCACCCTCAAAACTGGAACAAACCCCTTCGACTGGTGCCTTTAATCAATTTTCAGCTCCATAATTCACCCCTAAAGTGTTTGTATAGATTGTTTCTGTGTGGAAGCATGTCTTTTTGCACCCTTTTGTGCTTCCGGTGGTTAAGGAAACAGAATTCTGGGCATGTAAGCTGCCGAAAGCTCTGCTTTTAGTGGCTAATGAATAGCTACTGCATTCGCCTAAGCCACTGAAGGCTCTATTTTTGAAAAATTTAATTAATCTTTTAATCAACCTCTTACAACTTTACTCCTGACCTTCTGGTACTTCTTCAACCTACATAAGATTTGGAATATCAGCAACGTCATGGGCTACCTCTGGGTCCTGAAGGCTTATTACATCCTCTGCTAGGGTTTCCAGCGCAAGGTGTGTTTTAGGGTTTGAATCCTTCTTCTGCAACCTTGATAGTCTGATCATCCTGTAGAGCCTGGAGTTGTCCTTCATTAATCTCAGATTTCTTCTTTTCAGTAGGACATACATCCCTCTCATTTTTAGAAGAGAATTATGCAATTCGGTATTTTTCTTGGTTAATATTGCATTATTTCTTTTGATCTCTATGTCTAAGACCTCTAGTTCATGTACTTTCCCTATTAGTTGGTTGATTCTCTGGGACCTAGGTTTGTTGGAGGAAGTTTCTGCCACGGGTTCACCTTGGTCTTCTTTTGGTGTGGGTGATGGAAACTCCTCTAGCCTTTCTTCAGATTGTTCTGCTGGGTTATCCTCCTATTCCTCTTGATCCCCAGAGTCTGAGTAAGGCAAGTTGAGTATGTTTATGTCTGGAGTTGAAAATTCCTCTACCTTCCCACTGAAATCCATATTTATCTTGGCTTTGTTGGTCTCAGTAGTTGGAGAGGGTTGATCCACTGTCACTGGTGAGATGGCCCTCCTCTTCCTCTTGCCACTCCTGGGAGTGTTGGACTTCTTTGAAGGGGACTTTCCTTTGTCTTCTGGCTATAAGCCTATTTCAAACTCATTCCAAAATAAGAAGTATGTCCATGCAATGTTTCTTCTTTGCAGTAGTTCTTAGACAAGGAGCTTTACCAACCCATGGCGAGATAGCTTGCCTGCAATTTTGGTGGGCTGGGCCTTGACCTGGTGGGACATCTTGGTCAGGCTCTTGTGGAGGTAGAAAGGCAGGTTTAAAGGGCTTATACTTGTAAAATGGTTCATCAATTTAAAGTGGTATATCATCACCCTGTTATACCTGCCTTCACAGGTTATATAAACCAGGATTTCTTTCAACAACCGCTGCCACTTCTCCTCAAGCCAGGTTGAAGGGATTCTTTTCTTACATACTACATTCTTGTGTTCAGGATTTAAGTAAGACCTAAATTCTACATCCTCTGTAATGGTGGTTTTGAACCATTTCTCTGCCTCTTCAACCTAGAACTCTTCTCTGCTTATCAATGCCTTAGAGCCATCAAAAGAAAGAGCAACGGATTTTGCCACTTGCTGGTGGGAATCCTGGATTTTCTCACAGAACCTGTAACAGCCTGCATATTTGAAGAATTGGCATACTTCTGGATGTGACTCAAGATAGATAATGTCACCTAATTCTTGTCTAAGGGTAAGTCCTCCTCCTTTCTTCATCTCTGGATTGCTCTTCTTGTACCTGCAAAATCAAAATTCGAACCTTGGGGAAGGAGATTATCGTGTTGGTTTCAGGGAGAGCTTAGATCAATGCGGATACATGCAGGACAATGGGGAATATACTGAGGAGAGGGTGCTAATTTTGAGGGGCTGAGCAGTGATTGGTACTTGAGCAGGGTAACCATAAACTCTGGTGGGAACCTCGAGATAGCTAGTGTAGTAATCATCTTAACTGGAACTTGATGTTTAGTGGTGGTTATATTGCAGTCACGGGATAGATGGAGGGCTGAAAGGGTTTTAGGTCTTTCAACAGTCATTTTGGTTTCATAACGACCACTTCTCTACCAACTCATGATTTCTTCTGCAGTTTCAGTCTTTTCGGTGGCTAAGAGCTTCTCAGAGGCGTTCTTCATGCTGATGGTGGTTGATATTGATGGTGACAGTAACCATTTTCCTTTTTGGGGATTTCGGTGGTTTAGGTAGTCTTGGATCCAGTTTTTTAGCTTCCGAAAGCTAGGCTTTTCGGTGGCTAATGAATTGTTGAAAAGTTCTTCTAAGCCACCGAAATATAAACTTTTAAATTTTTTGAAAAAACAGAACACAAGGCATTCCAATTTTGTTAATCACCTAAACATATTTCATAATATGCCCTTAAATCTTCATCACTATGAAAAAAATAAATTGTCTGAGTTTGACCTATTGAAAACTAATTTATTTAGGAGATAACAGGCCCCATGCTTGATCAAGGTTAGTTCCAAGTGTACTGCTATAGGATTCACTTCTTCAAATTGCAGACAGACCTGAAATAGTTTTGCCATTCACTTCTTTCTTCACAACTCTTTTACGATTCTATCCCTCTCCATCTTATCTCATATCCATTGAAACCGATCAAGGATACCTCAAAAAATATCTCTGTTGTACAGACTGTGATTATGTTGACCAACAACAATTTGGCTAAAAAAAATAAGGTTATCTTTGCTGCAGAATTTGGACTTTTATTAGGTTGACCAGCACAAAAAAAATTGTTGACCCCCAAAAAAGGAACTTATCTCAGCTGTAAGGACTAATATCCTGCCAACAATATGTCACTACTGCCTATCCAAAATTTAGACCTCCATTAGTTCAACTAAGCACTTGTACCATCCTTCAAATTGCTGCCTCAGTGGTGTACAAAAATCGGAGAAAAGAAGAAAAAGAACTTCATCAAAACTTCACTCCTCCATTGCGATTATCTCAGACAAGATATATCACGAAAATGAGTCTTTATCTCTCTTTTATCTGTGGCTACCACCGAATTATCCAAATGTAAAACACTACAGAATTCTTTACTCCATTGCAGCTACTCTTCTAGTGGACTGTGGTTGCCTCACTCAACTTTTAACCAAAAAAAAATTTCACAATTTTTTTTTTGTCTACTCCTGCGTTACTACTGCCATCTGAATTTCCTCAGTCATAACAGTCCAAATTTCAGAGCTCAATATATCATCCGAAATTGCACACCTAAAATGGAAGTCTTAATTCTTATTTGTACACATTTTTCCACAATTTTATGGAGCCGACTTTCCAAAAAAAAATTAAATTTGAATTTAAATTTATTTTGGAGCCGACTTGTTGGTAAGTATTTTATTTTGTATTTTAAAAGTCACACAATCTACTTACCATTTCAATGGTCATTTAGAAATGGTTTTAGGGTGTACTTAATGTAATGTCCCCGATTTCGACCTCGTTTGCATGATGTATATATTGTAATTAATCGTGGTGAGGAGCTCAAGGCAAAATCCCCACCATCGATTTGGTTGTGTATGTTTCGGCAATGGGGGATAATTGCCGATGGTATGTCGTGCTATCCGGCACATTTTAATTCGGCATCATGTAAACCCGCACATCAAATAAAACTAAAACCACAACCAGCTACGGCAGTGCAACGTTGAATGAAAAGGGCATGGTTCCAAAGGATAAGGGGTGGGGGATGTCAAACCTTGGTTATGGGGGAAAAACCCATGTTTCACCACCTTTGTTGTTTGTCACCTTTTGCCTCATCCAACCTTGTCAACCTCTTTAATGCTTCAGCTGGTGGTTGAGGAGTTATGGATGAGTGGCTGAGGGCATTTATTGCTGAAGGGGTGATGGTTGTGGTAGGCTGTCAGCCTTACCCACTTGCCCACTCCACCCACGTCTACCCATTCTTCTCCCTCATGCACTCTTCCCTGGTCAGTTCACTCTACCACGATTTTGGTTTTTGTTTTTCTCCTCACGCACAGGTTTTGGGGTGTTTTTGGGGTCTCACACAGGTTTCTTCCTCTCCCCCATGAGTTGCTGAGCACCCACGAACTGCAAATTCACGGCCTTCCTTTTGTGTGTGCATCCACGGACAAAAACGGAGCCGTTTTTCCTCACGCAGGGTCTCCATTGTCTGTTCCTTTCCTTGCTGGTTCGGATTGTTTAACCACGCACAGGTATTCTTCTGTTTGGGGCGCACATGGAGAGCTGAGAGCCGTGCTCTTGCATCCACGGCTGACTGTGAAGGGACATTCCCGTTTTGGCTGTCTCACAGGCTATTTGGGTCGTTTTTCTCGGCTGTAAGTTGTGCTCCCTGATAGATTCGGGGGCTGTAATTTTCCCCATGTTGTGACTGTCATTACTGTTACGTCTGGGGCTGTTGTAAATTCGAGTGAGAGTCATTTTGGCCATGATAGGGCCAAGAATGACTCAGAATTCGTTTTCCCTGTTTAAGCTGTGACAGCTAAGTAATTGCCTGAGTGCAATGGTTAGTCTTCGGACTGTGCTGGCTTGGCTTGTCTGTTGAAAGCCTGTGAAACCCAGTTGTGTTGGTTTGCTGTTTGTGCCCATTGGCTATGTATAAGCCTGCAATTGACCCTTATTCTGGAGGAACCATGCCCAGCTCGGGGGTGGCAGCTATGTTGAGAGACTGATGAGCACGCTGGCCTATGGTTGGGTGGAACGTTGCAGCGACGTAGCTGGTTGCGGGTGAATTCTTCATCAAAAGATAAGTACTGCTGTTTACTGCATCTCTGTAATTTATATTGATGTCAAATGCTGGAATGTATTTGTGTTGCTTCCGCTGTATGATTGAAGAGTTTTGCATCTGTGTATGCTTGTAAATTTTATGTCCAGCATTGATTTCTTTGATTATGTTCATGGGGCCATTTTCCTGGTTGTGTTGATGTGTTCGTCGCGTCCTCTTCGTCGGTCAGAGGCATGGGGACGTGACACTTAAGTCAACCATTGTTCAAGATTTTCATTAAAATGGTTTTAAGGTTACCATATCATTTATATCAAGCCACCATATGCCAATGTCCAACATCCACCATGTGTATGGGCTCGAATACCCAAATCACATGCAAAGGCATATATCAAAACCAAATACCATATCAAGAGTGAGGGTTTCATCTATGTGTTCTTTCATCAACACATCAAAGATTCATACACATGAGCCACACCATTTTCACCAAGTGTGGGTTCAAGGGCCTTCATACCACAATGTATGTGGGTGCCAACATCTTCAATGTGTCATGTCCATAAGTCATTACCATTTTAAGGGTATCATCCACCTTTTATGTCACATATTCTTACTATTTAGATGGTCATAAGGGTATGTCTTCAAGTCACCAACACCCCAATAGTCATACGAGGGACCAAGGGCTCTTATTCAATATCTGAGGGTATCAAGGTCTTCACAAAGGTTCCATGACTTCATTAAGTCATCAATGACCATATCTTCATGTCAACTAACCATGTAAGTGCATGTAGTGGGCTCCATGACCTTTGCAAGGTCATAAAGGTCTTCATAAGGGGTTCTAAGTCTTCATGGGCTTCTTCATCAAGCAAGGGGCTTCATGGTCTTCTTTAACCACCTCAACCACATGATCCAACATGATATCACCTGTGGGGTAGCTTGGTCTTCTCTTGGGGTACCATTACACCATCAGAGCATGAATGACCACATAATGGGTCATTAATGCTTCTTCCACCCATCTAGGGCTTTTCCAACATCTGTAAGGGCTTCAAGACCATATCCAGGGTCTTCAACACCATCAGCAGGGTCTTCAACATCTTCAGCAAGGTGGTGGCATCAAGATCCAGCCTTATGGGTACAAGGACCTTGCCAACTGGGTACAAGGTGCTTCAAAGCTCAAACCCGCTCTGTAAGGGATCCAAGGCACTGCAAGTGGAACTTGGTGGCATCGATGACAAGCTGTGGGGCCACTGCAAGTCCATGTTGGCATCAATGACAATTTCATCAACAAATGGGGCAATGAACAATTCCTAAATCGTCATGCAATGAAATAATTTGACATCTTTGTAATACTAAGAGAATTGAAAATGAAAATCAATTTCTCATAAAATGTCTGGCATACATCCACATTAAAACACAATCTCAAAATATTTGTTACAATTCTTACCTTGCTTACCTTTTAACTCGTCATATATATGGTGATATAAGACTACGTGTTTTAAAGCTTTTCGAACATAAAAACAAAATTCTAAAAATACTAAGTATTTCTTACTTTTTTCAAAATCCAATAAATTAAAATTAATTTTAATAAACATTAATAACAACCACCACAAACACCAACATATATATATAATTTTACAATGTTATATATTCACTCGATATACTTCAACTTCACTTAGGAAAACTCCTTTCAATGTAAACCTATAATAAGATGCTTCAGCCTGAAATTCCAGAATGTTTACCAAATTTGCCTTTTCTACCATAGTGAAACTAATTTCCTTATTCCACCACAATGAAGGAACTTTTAAAAGTTTTTGTCATCTTATGGAGTGAATTTGGTACAAAAGGTCCACTCACTAGATTTGTTAATGGCACAATATTCGAGAAAAGATTACGTTAAGATGAAAACGAGATTGGTTTGTGTAACGCCTAGGGACATAGGGTGATTTCTTTTTTATTTGGGAGACCTTTCCACGGTTACCCAATGGTAGTGATATCATTAACAAATAGAATCAATCAATAATTGACTAATCATTTAGCGAGTAAGAGCACCTACCCTTGGTGTTGATGTCACACTCGGAAAACAATATCATTAACAAATTAGAGACTTTAGATGTGTCGATTTCTTAAATTCTAAATTAACTTATTTTTTATATGAAATCAATGTTATACCCTTTTGTCTGGTCTCATGATTGGTATATATTTATTCTCTTCATGTATTTCCTCAATTCTGAGTGTGACATTCCTATTATCGAAGGCATCAACCATGATACCTTTAGGCATGTGTTCACAAACTCCCTCGAGCACTCAATTTGCCACGTTTCATAAAAACGTTAGCTTTTGGATTCAGAAGGAGATGACGTCATCCTAGCTCAATATGCTTTAGACGATGATGACATGTGACGTTTGTGTGTACATAGTCTCGATGAAGGAGATGACGTGTCCATGTTTTTAGATAGTTGGTGCTGACGTTTGTTTGTAGGCCACTGTTGATGAATGCCCTTGACTTTACTACATTGTAGATGGGTTTTATGATGGGGGAGATGACATTTGCGTGTATAAGCCATATGGGTTTTATAATTCAATTGGGGTTCATTACACCTTGTCAGATTGGCTTTCACCCTAGAGACTATCCATCATTATTAGATAGAGACTATCCATCATTATTAGAAAATGCTTTCTTTTTCTTTTTTCTTTTTTAGAAGAGAGCATATTTTCATCCTAGACATAGTTTAGGAAATATTCTTTCATTTAGTAAAATTTATCTTTCAATTTTATACTTATTTTTGAATTTTTTAATCTAGTTATAAATATTATGAGGATAATGATTCACCTTGGAAACCATCCATCTTGAACAAATCATATTTTCTCTAATAATGATTCACCTTGGAAACCATCCATCTTGAACAAATCATATTTTCTCAAATAATGATTCACCTTGGAAACCAAGCCCCAAGTGCGCCCTCTTGGAGGCTATTTTTAGCCATGACATGTCATATTTTCATAGGTCTTCAATTATATTTGCAATCATGTTTGACTTGTCATAGAATCTTCCATCATTGTTGTCATAAAACAGAATGAATCTCTCTCCAAGTGGTACCTAGTTTCTTCCTAGCCTCTTCATCTTATATGGGGAAGTACGTCTATTTTCCCTAACGTATGCTACCTAGACTATGGGGTTAGCAGTGTTCATGCACCTCAAATGAAGTACTATTTTTTGGTTTTGTTTGGATAACAATGTAAATTAGATAGTTAAGGATAAAAAGGCAGAGACACAATCTCTGAAAACATCAGAAATATAAGTGCAAAAGACAATAATCTTGCAAGAATGGATGACAAAAACTTTAAGGTACAGGAGATAAGCTTTCAAGACATATAATTCCAAATAATAAACAAACAGTTCACATTTGCAACATATATAAAAGTACTGGTATTTGAAAACACATTTCAAACATCAACAGGTATTTAACATTCACTTGCATACATGAAATGAATATAGAAAACATCTACATCACAATCAATGCATGAAGAGTTCAGATTGAACAAAAGAATATTAAAACAATATAGATCAAATGCCTAGCTCCATATTAAATGTCATTCAAAATGCAAAAGATGTTCTTACACAAATAACCATTGAATGTCTGCACGATCTACCCAACAGATTGACTCCCATGTGTCTCCTCTCCAAAGTGTTACAATATGCATTATATATATGGTGAGGTCGAAATCCTCCCAAATATGAAAGATAACAATCAGTTAGAATCAATTTCTGAAACTGCCTTCCACAAAAATTGGGCCAGACTGCTGAAAAATGGGGCTTAGAAATGGATTCGGTTCTCCAAATCTGTGACACCTCTGTATAAAATTAAAGATGTTATTGTATATTGGTTTGTTTTGAGAAAAATCCTCTCTCAATTCTTTGAGATTCATTTTCATTTGCCCGATATCTGCATTTCAAAAACATGTGTCAAACAGGGAAATTCTGAGATTCGAAAATTAGGGCTCAGAGATGGATTCGATTCTCCCAATATGTGACACCTATAGGAAAACTGAGAGAGGTTATTGTTCTATGATGTGTTAGGAACAAAAAATATTCCACTTGTTTCTCAAAATGATTCTCCAGTAGCTCATAATCATCATTTGAAAATGATGACTCAACACAGTAAAAACACCACATTTCTGAAAACGCAGCCTCATCTTGCGGGGGACTTTCTTTATCAGCAAAGAATGGTTCTTCTATTTGGGATTCAAATTATTTACTAATGAATTTTTTAGTAAATCCCCTCGTCTCTTCATCTAGTGTTGGCCATTTCAATGTCGTCCAACACAACACCTCTAATAGAGCATTGTTCATCCTATTGCATCTGGAATTTTTGTGAGAGCATTGTTCATCCTATTGCATCTGAAATTTTCGTGGTCTTATATTGTAGCCTACAATATAAAGGAAAAAGTTCTCCAACATGTAGTAATGGTGGTGCTGTGATATTTCATTGGAAAACATAGCTTCATACTCATTGAAAGGGCCTCTGCATCAATTCATTTCAAATATTTAAGCTGAGTGGTAGAATTATGTTGATCTTCCAATGACAGTATGATACTTTTAGTCTAAGGATGAGAAGCAAAGAAACAAACAAGGCCAGCATGATCTGGGCTCTACTCTGTTGCCTTCTAGACCCACTTCTTCATTATTTTTTTAAATAGCCTTGCACATAAACTTAACCTTGGCAAGCTAGCATCATATATGTGTTTTGAATAAATATCATATGCTGCCAGCATGTATTAAAACTAGGCAATGTATATTTCATGAATGAAGAACATACATGAAATATCCTATAGGAGCTTAGGTTAAGAAACTAGATATTGTAAAAACCTATAATATTTAAAACATGAAGTCCAAACAATCCAAACTTTAGGGTAAAAGAAAAATAAAAATAAAAACTCAAGGCTAAAAAGATTTTTAAGCTAATAATTTATCCTAACAAGCATGGCTAACAGACTGATCTGGGAGGATCTAAAAAGGTCAATTTTCAAAATCATCATATTGCAACAAAAATAGTACCATGTCGAAGATCTCATCAAGCCGATTCCAACGGTGCAAATGGCATGTCAAATGGACTCCAGATGCAAAAGATATTGCGTTTTGAAGTTTGGCCCCAATAGGAAAAATTTTGGCTGAAGTGCCACGTGGCACTCCCTCAAGCTGCCACGTGGTAGTCAAAAAGTGCATTCTAATGAAATGGCATGATAATGTGTCATGATGATGTGGCATGCTGGCATGGCATGATGATGTGGTATGATGACATGGCATGCTGATGTGGCATGATGACATGGCATGGTGACATGGCATGATGAAGTGGCATGATGACTAGCATGCA
>LPNX011169872.1:1600282-1645643 GCA_001517045.1 Pseudotsuga menziesii
CATAGGAGACAAAGAAGCAGAGTCAGTTCAAGGAGGCAACATTTCAATTTGCATTTGAAGGCAAGTAGCGAACATCTACACTCTCATCCTGAAGGACAAAGGTGAAGGGATTGGTTGAGAAGAGTGTGATGTTGGTTTTATTGATGCACTTGTCATGCAAACATATTGTCATCTATTGAGACTATCCTGCAGAATATCGTGTGGCATAGCTCGAGGTTCGTGGCTCGTAGAGTCAGTTGAAAGAGTGCGATTTGCAACATTATGCAAGTCTTTGATCCACTTGAGGTTCATGGCTCATAGAGTCAGTTGAAAGAGTTTGATTGGCTACATTGGGAAAATATCTTCATGTCCAAGTTTGGAAACTTCTCGAGACAAAGGAGGCAGGCATTTGCTTGCTTGATTTCTGCAGTCTTCGATTGAGTCCTATAGCTTGTGCACTTATGTGACCCATCAGAGGCAGTTATGGTGCGGCGGTAGAGATGAACAGATGATGAAGACTCTACAGGTGAATCCGTTGTGATGTATCTTATGTATTTGTGCATATTTGCAATGGATTGGTCACTCTATTTTGGAGTAGGCCCGGATATGTAGCCAGGAGATCTGGTGAACTCCATAATCAAATTGTGTCCCTAATTTGCTTGAATGATTTTTCATTTTCATGTGGATGATTCTATGTTACACACTTATATTATGCTCATGTTCACTTGCGCTAACGTCAGAAAAATGATCCTATTTGTCCCGATTGTTTCGAGCGGGTTCAATGAATTTCCGGGCTCACCCCCGGGATCAGATCACAGACCTAGGTCAAACATTGGCTCCAATTGGGGGATGGAATTTCCATTTGATTTGCCAAGAATTGTAGTTCAAGTGCTATATTTTTTGTCAACTATATTGAGCCATTGGGCTACGGAGTCTTCTACCAAATCTATGAAATTTTCTTGAACTTTGAGCACACCTTTGAAATAACAAAATATTGTTGCAAGCCAACATACTAAAAAGAATCTACATGCTCATATGGTGAGCTTATTCTCGTTCTTACTCCTACTTCTACCAGTAGAAACATCCCAATCAAGTGTAATCATACTTCCAGTGAAGCCATGATAGTATCCATCCCATTGTAACAACTTCTTGCAGATAGATAAAAATCAAAGAATAATTTATCATTCGAAGCAGAAAACTAATTTGCAAAGCATATTCTACTTTGATTTCAAATTCTAAAAGGATGAAACCTTTTGAAAACTCTGAGTCCATGTAAATGGCCATTGGGTCATGAAAAACAAGACAGATTTTTAGTTGATATAATAGACCAGACGACTGATCTACAATTTCTGTTTCATTCATAGTCCCATAATCCTCTTGAAACAACCCATGGACATCACTTGCTTTATTACGATAAAAGGAAACCTCAAATTCTTGAACAATGAGATCTGAGTTCTGCTGAAATGTTTCTTTATGCACATGATTGGTATAAATATCTTCAACTTCATTCTCTTCTTGTAACTAATATCCTTTTTTATGTTCCTTAAACTCATCATAAGTAAAAAATGGGAACTTAATTCCTATATCACCATTAAGATGCTGAGCAGTAGCAACTCCTTTTTCATAAATATGATCATAAGATAATGGTGAAGCAATGTTTGAAACACATTGATTATGATTAGCTAAGAATATTTAATTATCTAAGCCATCATTGGTTACTGTATACTCAACATGGTTTGAAAACTGATCATAAAATTGATATGCATACCTGTCCATAGAATCATTTGTCAATGCTGAAGAACTCTGATCCAAGTCTGAGGTATACTTACATCCCTGCTGTTGTTCTGGATCTGATCCATACTTACTATCTTCCTGCTCTTTCCCATGCAGATCTTCAAAGTAAACTAGATCTTGCACCCTTCTAGAAGCACAGATGTTGTCCTCTACTCCTTTTGCATCTTCAAACAACTGTCTTAAAGATGACAATTTCCTTTCTAACAGGAAAAGAACAAGATCTGAATGTTGAGCCATAACATAATATTCCATGGCAGTAATCTCAGTGGGCCTGATCTCCAAGGGCATACTATGATAAACACTATAAAACCTTTTGTTGAAGAAAACCAAAGCTTCTTCCTTCCCTCTCCTCAAAGTATGAAAATCAATGAGGTACTGATCAAGGGACTTGTTCTCACCCCAAGATATTGAAAAAGTATTATATAAACCAGCCCATGAACCAATAGAATCATCTTCTAGATTTTTAAACCACAAAGAAACATCCCCCCACTAAATATTTGGAGAACAACCTCAAAACAACATCCTCATGTACCATTTCAAAATTATCAATGAAATTGTGAAAAGCTTCCAGATGCTTTTTAGCTGAAACATGATCTCTAGAAAACCGAGGAAGATACTCATACAAATCAAGAGGATAAGGATTAAGGTGATATGGCATCCTCAAAGGTTTAAACAACTTATTTCTGATTTGAGCTTGAAAATTAGTAGTCCGAACATGATAATTAACAGGCTAATGACAAGGTTCATTTTTAATGGCATAAGGTGCTGAGATCTGAGAAGGCTTCGAATAAGTTTTAATCTCATAAAGGTTACATGGCTGATTAAACTCAGAAAGGATTTGAATACAAAGCTCATCCTTATGAGTAGTCTGGGTTGAAGATATAGGATCAACATCAATAACATGAGGAGGCTGCAAATTTTATTCTTCTAAAGATGGATGTACAAAAGTAGGTTGATGATCATTCGAATAAACAAAACATAAGATGATGCTCTTAATGTGTAACGAGAAAAGCAGGAGTGAGATGATGAAGTAAAGCAAATGTTCGTAGAGGAAACAAGCAAGCTAATACCTGGTATTTCCATTTAGTCTCTTCATCTCTTTTTTATCAATGGGTCCCTTCCTCCAGTGGAGCCTTCTAATCATGGAGCTTTCCGGTGAAAGGATTGTAGTCTAAAGTGTGTGACCAGCCCTTATTCACGATCAAAGACTAGATCTAATCATTGTCAAACCAAGGAAGAGCTTGTGCTTCCTACCTAGTATGGTTGCCAAAATATGTTATCCCTAAAGTATGCTACCTAGACTACGAGGTCAATAGTGTTCAGGCACCTCAAATGAAAGACTGTTTTTTGGTTTTGTTTGGATAACAATGTAAATCAGATAGGTAAGGATAAAAAGGAAGAGACACAATATCTGAAAACATCAAAAATACAAGTGCAAAAGACAATATCTTGCAAGAATGGATGACAAAACCTTTAAGGTACAGGAGATAAGATTTCAAGACATATACTTCCAAATAATAAACAAACAGTTCACACTTGCAGCATATATAAAAGTATTGGTATTTGAAAACACATTTCAAACATCAACAGGTATTTAACATTCACTTGCATACATGAAATGAATATAGAAAACATCTACATCACAATCAATGCATGAAGAGTTCAGACTGAACAAAAGAATATTAAAACAATATAGATCAAAGGCCTAGCTCCATTTAGTATATTAAATGTCATTCAAAATGTAAAAGATGTTCTTACACAAATAACCATTGAATGTCTGCACGATCTCCCCAGCAGATCGAATCCCATGTGTCTCCTCTCCAAAGTGTTACAATATGCATTATATATATGGTGAGGTCGAAATCCTCCCAAATCCCAAAGATAACAATCAGTTACAATCAATTTCTAAAACTACCTGCCACAAAAATTGGGCCAGACTACTGAAAAATGGGGCTCAGAGATGGATTCGGTTCTCCAAATATATGACACCTGTGTATAACCCAAAATATTTTATCGTATATTGGTTTGTTTTGAGCAAAAACCTCTCTTAGTTATTTGATATTCATTTTAATTTTCTCGAGATATGCATTTCAAAAACATGTGTCAAACAAGGAAATTCCGAGATCCGAAAATTAGGGCTCAAAGATGGATTCGATTCTCCCAATATGTGACACCTGCAGGAAAAATGAGAGAGGTTATTGTTCTATGATGCATTAGGAACAAAATATCCACCCATTTCTCAAAATTATTTTCCAGTAGCTTAGAATAATAATTTGAAAATGATGACTCAACACAGTAAAAACGCCACATTTCTCAAAACACAGCCTCATCTTGCGGGGGAATTTCTTTATGAGAAAAGAATGGTTCTTCTATTTGGGATTCAAATTATTTACCAAGGAATTTTGTAGTAAATCCCCTCGCCTCTTCATCCAGTGCTGGCCATTTCAATGTAGTCTAACACAACACCTCAAACAGAGCATTGTTCATCCTATTGCATCTGGAATTTTCATGAGAGCATTGTTCATCCTATTGCATCTGGAATTTTCATGGTATTATATTGAAGCTTGCAATATAAAGGAAAAAATTCTCCAACATGTAGAAATGGTGGTGGTGCGATATTTCATTGGAAAACATAGCTTCATACTCATTGAAAGGGCCTCTGCATCAGTTCATTTCAAACATTTAAGCTGAGTGGTAGAATTATGTTGATCTTCCAATGAATTTATGATACTTTCAGTCTGAGGATGAGAAACAAAGAAACAAACAAGGCCAGGGTGATCTGGGCTTTGCTCTGTTTCCTTCTAGACCCACTTCTTCATTATTTTTTTAAATAACCCTGCACATAAACTTAACCTTTGCAAGCTAGCAGCATATATGTGTTTTGAATAAATATCATACGCTGTCAACATGTATTAAAACTAGGAAATGTATATTTCATGAATTAAGAACAGACACAAAATATCCTATAGGAGTTTAGGTTAAGAAACTAGATATTGTAAAAACCTATAATATTTAAAACATGAAATCCAAACAATCCAAACTTTAGGGTAAAAGAAAAATAAAAATAAAAACTCAAGGCTAAAAAGATTTTTAAGGTAATAATTTATCCTAACAAGCATGGCTAACAAACCTAGGTCAAACAACGCCTCTTCACCTATTCGAATCCTTGGGCTCATGATATGTTACTATTGCTTCTACAACCACCTCCCCAAAATTTTTACATTTTTTTGGGCCCCTCAGAATTTTAGATTTTTTATCCTTTTTAGACTATTTATGCTCCTTAAAGTTTCATTCCTTGACTTAGTTTTTTCAGAAAAAAACCTTGTTTCACTAAGTTAGAACTAATATTTTTCTTCTGATGTGTCGGGTGAACTCATCGAGTTGATTCGACATGTCGAGAGGACTCAGCTTTTCCAATCCGATGTTTTTATGCTTTCAAAATCCTAAGTCTTCTGAAATAATATGACGAGTTTTACCGACTTCGTCGGTGAAACTTAGAGTTTCAACCTGACATTATTGGTCGTACTTGCGTTTCCTTACCGACTAAATTGATCGGATACTTTGCATCGAAATATCTTGCTAAGTTTTGTCGAAACTATCGACAAGACTCAACATTTGAAGCCGACACTATCGGCATGAACTAATGTTTTTCACTTGACATCTTTTCCTTAGAGTTTCTTTTATAAGTTTGTCGATGACCTTTTTCTCAGTGTTACCCAGCGAGTTTTGTCGGCAATTTCAGCATAACTCAAGGTTTTATGTCGAAGTGTTCAACGAAACTGAGAGTTTGCAACCAATGTTTTCCCACAGAAATTTTCCACGAATTGTGCTGACGATGCATTTTTCGGAAGATTTTGGTGAGTTTCCGAGACAGTGTCAGAAGAACTCAGACTGTGGAGCCAACACTATCATGGATGACTTGTTTGTTCACGCTGATTTAGTAAAGGCTTCCAATGAAGTTTAAGTTTTAAACGCCAAAGTGGCATTTTCACCCATGTGAAGTATATTACCCCAGCGGACGCATTTAATGTTGATTCAATGTATTTGTTTATATAAGCCTGAGGAGGTTTTACAGATTGTTACAGTTTCTCCATTTTAGACGCGTCCATTTAGATTTAGCCACTTGGAGCCTACGGATTGTTGCGCCAAGCACATCATCCTTGCCATCATTTTCCAGGTAGGTCTCAAACCTTATCATTGTGCTATTTGTGTTAAGAAGGGTTTGGAAGAACGAAGTTTTGGGTTGTAGGGTTACAATGTTAGGTTTTTTTTCACCATCGTTTTCTACGACCACATTTTGAAAGGGCTAGTCCCTAGCTCCATAAGGTTTTCGTTTTGACTTGTCTACCACTAGAGGTTTTTCAAGCCAGGTTGCATTAGAACCCTTAGCCTCGGTGAGCTTGCTAGCCTGGCCTTGTTGGTTTTTATTTTCACCTTCATCGTAACGTCTGTTTTGGTCTTTCAAGCCACAGAGATGGGTCTGTCATACTTATGGTATTTTATTGGTGAGGCTGCATCAAGTCGATCATTTCACCGACTATGCCTTGTCTGGTTTACCTTTATATGTGGTGATAGGGGGACATTCATTGGTTTCGCACTTAGGGGAATGTCGTGTTTCAAGGTTTGGCCTAGTGTTTTGGTTCAGGGAGGATACCTTTTCCTTGTGGCCAGCACTGGGTTTTTTTTAAGAGGTTTTTTGAGTTGTTGGGTCAATCTAGGGTTCCGAGTTTCCTTTAGTTTCAAAGTTACAAAGACTTCGTCGTGGTTTTTGTTTGCTTTCTTACCTCTGAAAAAGGGAGAAGTTACTGCGTTTAATGTTAAAGCCAAACCTTGTAAGAAAAAGAACAGGACAGTCATTATGTAGGCCAGATCTTGACCTAAAGCACAAAATGAATGGTTTAAATTACTAGAGACCTGTTGCAGCTGCAACTGTTCTCCCCAAATTCCTTAAATTTTGGGCCCCTCGTAATTTAATCGTTGAACCCTTGAGTTTTTTTTTTTTTGGGCATGCTTTATTTTCAAGTGGCTTTGAAGATTGATTGCCAGCCTGTTTTAAAATTGCCATGTTTGAATTTTGTGTTTGGTCGAGGATGTCAGTTTGGTTGCTAACTGAGGATAAGTCAAATCTTTTGTTCTGTAAGGCCGCGGTTTCACGGGTTTTAATCTTTTTTGATTCTTTTGGGCTGATCGAAACCTTTAAATATTTCACAATTTAGGCATCAAATTATTTTGATTGGCGGCTGATAGCCTTTTCCTTTTCGCCGTTGTGGCTCCCAAAGCATTTAGCCAGCTGAAGGATGAATCGCTCCGACTACCGATGTGTATTGGTCTTTGATCACATGCCCGAAGCCTATTTTCTTCCGCCATTGTGGTTGGGGAAGTCGTTTATCTTCCGATCTTATTTCCTTCTGACTTCTGATTGAGGATTTTTCCACCCACGCTACGCCTGATTTTAGTATGTTTCCTTTCCGCTGTTGCGGCTGGGAAAGTCTTTTGGCTTCCGATGTCCTAACCTTTCCGACTTCCGTTTTAAAGTTTTTCCCGCCCTCCCGTTGCATTCCTGAAGCCTTTACTCTTCCGTCGTTGCGGCTGGGAAGAGCCTTTGACTTCCGACATCAGTATCCTTCCGACTTCCGCAGTGGTGCACCTGGCCATTTCTTGTGGAGTAGTCGTTTCAGTTTGTATAATCTGCTGCTTGGTTTTATAACGCGGTCCCAAATGGGTAATGCACATGGATTAATTGCAGGTGGAAGTAAGGAACTGATGCGCGAAGACGTAGAGGAGCAGTTTGGCAAGGATCGAAACGGAACCGTCCGGATCACTAAAAGGGCCATTGAAGCAGGAGGCAAAGTCAATAATGCTAAGGGAACAAACCTGACTGTCTGTCCGTTACTAAAAGATTCATGAGTACGTACAGACGACATAGAAGAATATGAAGCGTTGGAAGAACCGGAAGGTCACACGTTTGGGGGCAGCCCAAACGATCGGCTGCTGTAGTTTAAATACTTGAAAGTTAGAACTTAGAGGGGGATTTTTCCCTGGAAAAACTTGTAAACGATTTGCTTGTAAGAGGAACTATTTCGTTTTACAATCAGAGACTGCAATTTTGCCTGTTGGAGAAAGTGCAATATGGAATGCATCAAATGTAATTAAATGAGCAATGTTGAAGGGGAACTATTTCATTTTCAGCTGTGTCTCATTAACTGTGAGATTGTTCTAATTTCTTGAACCTATGTTCTTGGTGAATGTTCTTCAGTATATTTTATGATGTTTTCCAATGTGAGTAATAGAGACTGTTCATAAGCAATTGGCTATCTGGTTGCCCAAATATCAGTAATTGTTCATGTGTCTTGAAAGAAGTGTCAGCTATCTGTAGCTTTTCATAATGCATGCACAACTTATATTTCTCACCAATGAATGATAACCTTGCTCCCTAGGGATAGATTAGGTAGTTAGTTTATTTTCTTGTTAATGTGATTTAGATGCTGGTAAGGGCTAAGACGAGAGGTAAGAACCTGCGCATCACATTGTGACTGCTCCCTGCATCCTTATCACCCTGCATTTAGTTAGGCACTTGCATTTCATACATTAAGTCAAAAAATACAAAAATATACGGTGGACTGGGCTGCAACCGGTAAAAGCCTTTGTTTTTGTTACTTGACCTACGGTAGCCGGACCACAAACCGGATGGATTCCCTATACCAAACAGTCAATGGGCTAATTGGGAACGTTGACTAGGGAGAATCCCTTAGTGTTGTTTCCTGCGAATTTTTGGGCTTTAACAGTTCTGGTGCTAGAAGGAGGGCCGCTAGTGCATGGCTGGCCACGGAAACTTGTTTTCCCGAGATTATTCCACCGGTAACAGTTCTGAAAGTAGCAGATTTCATAACCCAATTCTAGAAGAAAGGAATAGAGAACATTTATATTCTGTTGGCAACGAAGTTGTTAATGACCTGAGAAGACACACTAGGGCATATGTAAAGAAGATTGGAGGATTGCCAATTATCCTTGAATTGCCCAGAAGATAGTATAAAAAGAAGGATCTTCCCATAGTAGAAGACTCAATACTGGTTGGAGATTGGGAAGAATTTGTGGAAACAACCTTACAAGAAGTTGTACTACCTTTGAACCAAGAAGGCCCAGGTACCCCTTATAGTTCTCCTGCTCACACTCCTATTGGTTCACCTCCTCACTCTCCACCCCTACTTATGGCAGGCGTTAACACCAATCAACCTCCTCCTAATCCACCAAATCCACCACCTGCATGGAGAGCCAGATCACCTCTAAACCTGACCCCTCCTTTACATGACCTACCTCAAGCCTTTGATAAGATGCTGCCCAAATTCGACCCCAATGAGAAGATACTAGTAGATGATCACCTACAAAGTTTTTACTTGGCGATAGAAGGATTGAAAGTTGGGGAACATGAAGATGTGATTTGTAGGCTATTTCCGTATACCCTTAAAGGAGCCGCAAAATCATGGTATTTTGGGTTGCCTGCTAACTCTATCCCTGATTGGGATACTTTCGAGAGAATTTTCAGAAGTAAGTATGCAGTTCAAAAGACTCATGCAGCTCTCATGAAAGGACTATGCGCCTTGAAGAAAGAAAGGAAGGAGAAGGTGCATAGTTTTACTCAAAGATTTGCAGCATACCTTAAGAATTTTTCTGACGCTGACAAACCTTCAGACAAGGTCCTGATTGACTATTATACATCAGCTTTGGGACCTAATTTGGCCATGTTTGCAAAAGGTAGGGCCAAGATTACTTTGGCGGAAACCTATGAAGAGGCAGAAGTAGTGGAGGCAGAAAGAGAGAGTATTGAAGATTATCCCGAACAGTCAGGAGAGAAAGGAGCGGGAAGGAAAGCCTTGTTGTTTGCCAAGCCTAAGGAGGAGAAATCACCAGATTTTGAAAATATGGCAAAAATGATGCAAAAGCTTTCCAACAAAATCATAGACTTGGAGAAAGAAAAAGAAGCACAAAAGTTCTACAAGCCATATTATAAGAAAAGGGAGGATAACAATCAGTCCCAACCTCCTCCTCACAATAGCATCTATGAATTTGAAAGAGGTAGGAATGGACAATTTTTGCACTTTCCACCAACAGCCACATTCTGAGAAGAATTGTCCTCAATGGATAAACTCGATGACGTTGGTCATGAATCAACTGTTGGATTCTAGATTAACAGAAGAGGGAGATGAAGAAAGAAAAGAGAATTATGCTTCTACTTCTACTAAGGAACAGGAAGAGGAAACTATGGCTATGTGGAATTTTGTTTCTTTATTCAATGCAAAAGAGGAAAAGACTCAGCGGCACAAGGACGTCATGGAAGCCAACGTGACAACAAGGAGCCAAGAGATGGTTAAAGAAGACAGTCTTATACTCCCAAAGATTAAGAGGCTGCAGAGAAATGTTAAGAATAGATTTCAAAATAAATCCTCAGCTGATAAAATTCCAGAGTTCACTATTACCAGCCAAGAGCCTAAGCAAAATGATACAACGGCCAAGCCAGATGAAGATAAGGTGAATGCTGATAGACCTCATCCCACTGAACAACAGATGGATTATGATGTAGTGGAGGATTTAAAGAAGGTAAAGGAAAACATTTCACTATTCGAAATGTGTAAAGTGCGGCAACAAAAAGAAAGATTGTTGAAAGCACTTGAAGCATTGGAAGAGAGGACGCCCACTAACAATCAACCAAAAGAAGAAGAAGAAATTGGAGAAAGCAGCAGTGAAGGTAAGTCTAAGAACAAGCATCCACCTTTCCTACTTACGTTTGAAATCTTTAATCACAATGTACATAATTTCTTGGTAGACTCAGGGGCGATTGTTAATGTCATGCCGATATCAGTTTGTAAAAAAATAAATGGGCAGCCTAAGCCTTCCACGTGGAGAGTTGTTCAGTTGGACAGGACGGATGTAAAGGTAATTGGGGAGATGGAAGATGTCCTAATCCATCTGGCGTCAAATGATAAAGTATGCCAGGTCATTAATATCGTGGTGGCTGACATACCAGATGCGTACGGTCTTGTTCTGAGTAGAGATTGGTCGGCCAAACTAAATGGATATTTTGCCTCGGACTGGTCACATCTGTGGCTGCCGTACAAAGGAAGTCCGAACCAGATTAAGATTTTAAGAGAGCCTCACATGAAATACAATGTCACTCAATTGGAGGAGAAGAATGAACCAGTGGATTCTGTCTTGGGAAACTATTTTATTGAATTGGAACCTGGAAATTACCAAGCAGAGGAAGCCAGCAACACTTCAGATACCCAGCCTGATCTCCTTCGATTTTTGCAGGCTGACAAAATTGACTGTAAAATAGTAGATTTAGCTGTAGGTATAGATTCACATTCAGTAGCTAGTGATTTTTGGACTTTGTTTTTTGATGGCTCTAAGACATTAGAAGGGTTAGGGGCTGGCTGTGTCCTGATTGATCCTCAAAAGAATAAACACTTTCTTGCATGTAGATTAGAATTTGAATGTACAAACAATACAGCTGAGTATGAAGCACTGGTGCAGGGCTTACAGAAAGCGATTGAATTAAAGGTAAGTAATTTAAAAGTCTTTGGAGATTCAGAAATAATTGTAAAGCAAATCAAAAATCAAATACATTATGTTTCTCCTCACTTAAAGGCTTACCAAAATGAGGTATGGGACTTGCTTAAATGTTTTAATGCATTCAATATTATTTCAATCCCAAGACTTAAAAACACAACAACTGATCTATTGGCCACATCAGCTACTAGGCTGGTACCTACTAATAATCGATGCTCTTTTGAACTGCTTTTCAGGCCCTCAGTACCTGATATGATTACCAACCTGCGAGTGTTCGACGATGACCAACAAATTATAGAATGTTTAACGAATAACGAGGTATTCAAAGGAGCAATTATAGATGATGAAGAACATCAGGTCGAGATGAAGTATGATAATTTCATCCCTAAAGGAGTCAGAACGCTGGAAAAGATGTTTTATTTAGATGAAAAATTCAGAAGACCAGCCAATGTGAAGACCCACAGCTCATCTCTATAGTTTGAGCTGATAAACTTAGGGACTGAGATGAATCCTAAATTTGTGAATCTTGGCAAATGTTGTTCACCAGCAGAAAGAGATAAGTTCGTTAGTCTGTTTAAACAATATAAAGACGTTTTCTCCTGGACATACGAAGATTTGAAAACATACGACACCAGCATCATCAAGCACGTTGTTCCCATCAAAGCCGGCGTCAAGCCATATCAGCAGCCCTTAAGAAAAATGCATCCAAAGTTGGAGCCACTGATTCAGAGTGAAGTGTAGAAATTATTGGATGTTAGAATCATTTTTAAAGTCAGACACTCTGAATGGGTATCAAATTTGGTACCAGTAAGGAAGAAATTTGGAGAGATCAGACTCTGCGTGGATTTCAGAAATTTAAACCGTGCTTCTGATAAAGATAACTACCTGGTGCCACCCATGGAGCAATTGCTCCAAATGGTCTCAGGTTCTGAACTCTTTTTGTTATTAGACGGTTTCTCTGCCTACAATCAAGTATTAGTAGCCGAAGAAGACAGATTGAAGACAACGTTCAGGACAAAATGGGGAACCTTTGCCTACAAAAGAATGCCATTTGGGCTTATCAATGCTGGAGCAACGTTTCAAAGGGATATGGACATAGCTTTCCAAGGATTGATTGGCCGTAGTGCTGTAGTGTACCTTGACGATATTACGATATTCTCGAAGAAAAGAGAAGAGAACACATTTCACTTAAGGCAGATTTTTGAACACTGTTGGAAGTACGACATCTCAATCAATCCTAAGAAATGTGTGTTCGCTGTCACAGAGGGAAAGTTGCTGGGTCACATAGTGTCAAAGCAAGGAATCTCCATTGATCCAGAAATAATTAAGGCTATTGAACAAATCCCCTTGCCACACAATAAAAAAGGGATGCAATCATTCATGGGAACCATAAATTTCGTACGAAGATTTGTGCCTGATTTCGCTCAGACTGTCAAACCGCTGTAGCAGATGGTGAAGCAAAATGCACAATTCAAATGGACAGAGATTGAGAAGAGCACCTTCAGCAAAATCAAAACTGCTGTTGCACACGCACCCTCCCTGAAAAGCCCAGACTTCGATAAAGACTTTATACTGTATACCTGTGCATCCGATGATTCGCTAGCATCTGTGCTTACGCAAAAGGAATATGGGGGGGATGAATTCCCAATATCCTTCATGAGCACTAGTCTACAAGGGGCCGAATTAAATTACCCAGCCATTGATAAACATGCTTATGCAGTATTCAAGTCCGTGAAGCAATTCAGGCCTTATATCTTAAAAAATCGAACCAAGGTGATCGTCCCCTACCCGGCTGTAAGATCCCTTCTTGTACAGAAAGAATTAGGAGAAAGAAGGGGAAACTGGGTAATATCTCTTCAAGAATACGACCTTGAGTTCAAGCCAGCCTTTCTAGTTAAAGGACAAAGGTTGTGCAAATTAATGACTGAGAATAGAAAAAATGAAGAAAACGCTTGGGAGGATGAAGCTGAATTACATTTAATGGATGTATGTCCTTTGTTTACAGCCCCCGAGTCTTGGTATAGAGACCTTGTACACTAGCTACAGGCAGGGTTGTTGCCGGAACATTGGAACCCTAAGCAAAGAAGGGCGTTGTGTCTTAAATCAGCTTCCTATTAGATCGTTGAAGGAGTATTATTCAGAAAAAATTATGACGGAGTTCTTCTGAGGTGCTTATAAAAAGAAGATGCAAAGAAAGTAATGTCAGAATTGCATGAAGGCCCTGCTGGAGGACATTATTCAGGGGATACTATGGCCCACAAAATCCTCAGAGCCGGTTACTACTAGCCCACGCTCTTTAAAGATGCACACGCACATGTCAGGAAGTGTGATATTTGCCAAAGGTGTAGTGGGAGACAACCTAGAACAGCAGCACCCCTAAATCCTGTGATGATTACAGAGCCATTTGAGCAATGGGGGTTGGATATTATTGGAGAAATAAAACCAAATTCCTCACTACAACAAAAGTACATTCTGACCGCGATGGATTATTTCACTCGCTGGGTCGAAGCAGTACCACTGCGCAAAATAAATCAAGACGAAGTCATCATCTTCCTACAGGACCACATCATAACCAGGTTTGGAGTTCCAGTTTCGATAGTTTTTGATAATGCTACATACTTTTCATCAATTAAATTAACTGCTTTTGTTCATGATAAAGGGATTAAATTGCATTATTCTGCTAATTACTATCCACAAGGAAATGGCTTGGCTGAATCCACAAATAAAAATTTGATTAGAATTCTAAAGAAGACGGTAATAGAAAACCAGAGGAGTTGGCACTCAGCCCTGCCAAATGCCCTTTGGGTTGACAGAGTCACCCCCAAGTCTGCGATAGGAGTGTCACCCTATACCCTTGTGTATGGAAAAGAAACCATTCTTCCCCCCAATATCATGCTACCATCTTCCATAATGGCTCAAGAGTCTAGGGGGTCGGATGACGAAGTTTTGCGGATGAGGATATGCAATCTTCTGAAAGCAGAAGAAGCTAGATCTAAAGCTAGAGAACGCTTTAAGCAACAGTAGGAGGTAATAAAGAGATGGTTTGACAAACATAAATCTGGAACAAAATACTTTGAGGTGGGAGACCTAGTCCTCAAATGGGATCACCCCCATGATGAGAAAGGGAAGCATACTAAATTCCAGCAGTTGTGGGTAGGCCCTTTTCAGGTCGCAGCAAAGCTTGGTCCCTCTACTTATAAGTTGCAAGATTTATAGGGTTGGGAAGAGAACTTGCCAGTAAATGGTTTGGTTCTCAAGCCTTATTTTTCTTGAGTTCCCTTGAGTTCTTCTGTCTTGTATATAATCTATTTGACTGTCTTTTGAGTCATGTTTTTCAGTTTGTTTTAGTTTAAGTTTTGATTTCAATAAAGGGAACGAACCTGCGGTTGTATGGGGACATCAAAATATTTGGGAATGATAAACATGTTTGAGTATCAGACTGTGTGTTGTTGTTTGAACTTCTTCCAGTTTAGCAGTTTTCTCGAATAAATGCTGTGTGCATTGAAGTCCTACCTAACCCCTATGAAATAAACTGGATTCAAAGAGTCTGGAATACTATGTTGAGGCTCCATCCACTTCACACTTAAAATGTTCTAAGGGGTGACAATAGAGGACCCATGGAAAGAAGCAAGGTGAATAGTATATTAAATATAAATGATCCCATGCCAAGAAACAAATGCCAAAAGGCAAATAAGAGTCAAAACTCCTATGAAAGCATCATACATCAAAGCAAATGCTGAACCATAAGTACTAAATTGCTGAAAGTTCCTCTCTGTTCGTGGGCTGAAACATGAAGTACACCGCTCACACAAAAGGACACTATGGGATAGAGGAGCCTGAATTAAAATTCAGAAAGAAAGGCGTAAAGGAGGACTCATGAAAAGGGAAAAAAGTCCAAGAGCACAAAAAAGTGCCAAAGTGGCATGGGAATGCGGAACAAATGAATATTCCTGTTTACCATATGCTACAATCTTGTGGAGTCTGAGAGGTCAGCTACCTGAAGACAAAGTTAATAATGAAACTCATCTTTCGGCCTCAACAGAGTTATCTGGACTTGAAAATCTTGGTTTCCACTTTCCCAAATTGGATTATCATCAATGATTAAGGGTACACACTTCTGCCATTTGAGAAATCCATATGGCTGGAAGAATTCAATAGATGCATTTGGGTGAAACAGTCTGCCACTCAAAGAATAATCACCCAGAGATCTAGGTACACGTACACCCAGGAATCACCAATTGTTGCAGTTGCAACTGTTCTCCCCAAATTCCTTAAATTTTGGGCCCCTCCTCGTAATTTAATAGTTGAACCCTTGAGTTTTTTTTTTTTTTTTTTGGGCATGCTTTATTTTCGAGTGGCTTTGAATATTGATTGCCAGCCTATTTTAAAATTGCCATGTTTGAGTTTTGTGTTTGGTCGAGGATGTCAGTTTGGTTGCTAACTGAGGATAAGTCAAATCTTTTGTTCTGTAAGGCCGCGGTTTCATGGATTTTAATCTTTGCTGATTCTTTTGGGCTGACCAAAACCTTTAAATATTTCACAATTCAGGAATCAAATTATTTTGATCGGCAGCTGATAGCCTTTTCCTTTCCGCCGTTGTGGCTCCCAAAGCATTTAGCCAGCCGAAGGATGAATCGCTCCGACTGCCGATGCGTATTGGTCTTTGATCACGTACCCGAAGCTGTTTTTCTTCCGCCGTTGTAGCTGGGGAATTCGTTTATCTTCCGATCTTATTTCCTTCTGACTTCCGATTGAGGGTTTTTCCACCCATGCTGTGCCTGATTTTAGTATGTTTCCTTTCCGCCGTTGCGGCTGGGAAAGTCTTTTGGCTTCAGATGTCCTAACCTTTTCAACTTCCGATTTAAAGTTTTTCCCGCCCTCCCGTCACATGCCTGAAGCCTTTACTCTTTTGCCGCTGCGGTTGGGAAGAGCCTTTGAATTTCGACATCAGTATCCTTCCGACTTCCACAGTGGTGCACCTGGCCATTTCTTGTGGAGTAGCCGTTTCAGTTTGTATAATCTGCTACTTGGTTTTATAACGCGGTCCCAAATGGGTAATGCACATGGATTAATTGCAGGTGGACGTAAGGAACTGATGCGCGAATACGTGAGGAGCAGTTTGGCAAGGATCGAAATGGAACCGTATGGATCACTAAAAGGGCCATCGAAGCAGGAGGCAAAGTCAATAATGCTAAGGGAACAAACCGGACTGTCTGTCTGTTACTAAAATATTCATGAGTACGTACAGACGACATAGAAGAATATGAAGCATTGGAAGAACTGGAAGGTCACACGTTTGGGGGCAGCCCAAATGATCAGCTGCTGTAGTTTAAATACTTGAAAGTTAGAAATTAGAGGGGGATTTTTCCCTGGAAAAAATTGTAAACGATTTGCTTGTAAGCGGAACTATTTCATTTTACAATCAGAGACTGCAATTTTGCCTGTTGGAGAAAGTGCGATATGGAATGCATCAAATGTAATTAAATGAGCAATGTTGAAGGGGAACTATTTCATTTTCAGCTGTGTCTCATTAACTATGATATTGTTCTAATTTCTTGAACCTATGTTCTTGGTGAATGTTCTTCAGTATATTTTATGATGTTTTCCAATGTGAGTAATAGAAGCTGTTCATAAGCAATTGGCTATCTGGTTGCCCAAATATCAGTAATTGTTCATGTGTCTTGAAAGAAGTGTCAGCTATCTGTAGCTTTTCATAATGCATGCACAAATTATATTTCTCACCAATGAATGATAACCTTGCTCCCTAGGGATAGATTAGGTAGTTAGTTTATTTTCTTGTTAATGTGATTTAGATGCTGGTAAGGGCTAAGACGAGAGGTAAGAACCTGCGCATCACATTGTGACTGCTCCCTGCATCCTTATCACCCTGCATTTAGTTAGGCACTTGCATTTCATACATTAATTCAAAAAATACAAAAATATACAGTGGACCGGGCCGCAACCGGTAAAAGCCTTTGTTTTTGTTACTTGACCTACGGTAGCCGGACCGTAAACCGGACGGATTCCCTATACCAAACATTCAATGGGCTAATTGGGAACGTTGACTGGGGAGAATCCCTTGCTGTTGTTGCCTGTGAATTTCCAGGCCTCAACAATACCTAAATTCAAAAACAACATTTGGAGCCTACACCTGAACTAATGATTTTCATTCCAGTTTGGACCTAATATATACCTTTCCTAGATCACCCACAGGAATGATTTCTCTACATCATAGGGTTACTTTTAGATGGTCAAGGATGAATTGGGAAAACATATTTATTATCCTCCATCATATTAAGCAATGAATTCAATCTTATTTCTTGAAAGAAAACATCATTTGTTATCTAAGTTTTCATTGATATCTAGCAATCTTAAATGTCGCTTTTCATTTCATTATATTATGTTGATATGAATGCATGTTGTTTGATGAAAGTGACATTAATTTATTTATTTCTATAGTCATGTTACATCTTTAGTCTTCACATCACAACATGTCAAAGAAAGGTGGAAATAAGAAGGACAAGGTCACCGAGGAGGACTCAAATTTGGAGGTCTTTCCCAAAATGGAAATCATTTAAGAAGATACGAAAGCTGTCATAGGAGTTGAGCATGAGTTTAAATGGGGACAGATATACCATATGATCAAGGACCAGAATGTATCAGATGTTGGCCTAGAAGATATACCTTTATATGTAAACATAAGAAAATCAGGTATCACGAAGGTAGCCACACGCCCCGAGTTCTTTCCTTGTGTTGAGGTGATCGGGTGGATCATACTTTGAGCATGTTAGGATTATAATCCTCCCTTGTCCAATTTGGTCAATTATGTCTAAATTTGGAGTCCTTTCAGTCTATATTTAGTCACTAGCACCATTGGGTCCACTTGACCTAATTGGGGAAAATGTACCGGTTACTAAAGTGTGGGGAACACTAATTGAGGATAAATACCACTAATTGAACTTGCATGCATCATTTTAGGATCTTCCTAGATAAATCCCTACAAATTAGGATCCATTGGGAGTGCCGACACCAACTTCCATTAGTTGAGTTCAGTTGGTGACTAGTCAAGCTCAGTTAGGAGTCAGTTACATTCAGTTCTAGTCTATTACATTCAGTTCTACTCGATTAGCACTAGCTATGCGTGGCTACATGTGGGTGAGGCGCATTTACTCACCTACCTCAGTCACTTAGACTAGTTAACTGATAATTAAGACTGAATTGGACACTTGAGCCGGGTTTTTGAACTCCGATAGCGATTTAGACAAGTTCAGTTGCCTTGCAGTCAAGTACAGTCAAACCAATTCAAATTTCCTCACATGGATTCGAATTGCATGAGGCTATCTATCCACTGTAATACATTGTAATTAATTATCTAATTAATTTTTATTAATGAAAGCATTCACAGTTGCAAGCCATTTTTGCACTGTTTCATTCTTCAATTTCTGAGTAAAATTGTATGATCTATCTTGTGAGTTGTGTGTTGGTCCACAGATCTATGTGCTCAATTTAATATGGTATCAGAGCCTCAACAGGAAAATGCACTTCTCCTACTACAAATTCATACTTGGATCAAAATGTTTTTTTGAGCAAAATTGCTCCTTCTAGCACTTCACCAGAAGCGGAGAATTTACCAGTTAATATCCCAAGTAAAGGAATTGTTAATCAATATTTCTTGATCAACTATGCTGGGTGTGAAGAAAATTCCAAAAGTGCAGGCTGTCGACCTTACTTTGTCTGTTTGATTGTGTGATTTACAGGTTTTCAGTCTCCTTCACTGCATTCTCTACAACAACTCAGTCTCCTTCACTGCATTCACTACAAGCAGCACAATGGCCCCTCCAATGGAGCGTCTCACTCCTTTCAACTACCACAAGTGAAAGGAGGACATGGATATGCAACGTCTTTCCAAAAGAATCTTCAGACTCACAATGGAGACAGATGTAGAGCTGGTTCATTAAGTTGACAAAGAAAAATACTAGAATAGGCTTGATTAAGTGTATGCATGCTTGTGCCTCTCAATCTCTAGAGATCTTCTCTTCCACATCAATGGATTGAAGACTCCCAAGGAGGTTTGGGATAATATTGCTTCCTTGTTTGGTAAGCAAGATGACCTAAGGATTTGTTATCTAGAGAATGAGATGATTTCTCTTCATCCAGCCAACTTCGAAACACTTAATGATTTCTTCACCAAATTCAAGCACCTGGTGTTCCAGATGAAGCTGTGCAAGGTTGAGAAGGAGGATGATCAACTCATCCTTTCCATCCTCTCAAAATTTGGTCCATAATACTCAGTATTTGTATCAACCTTTCATTCAGGGAAGCTCACTACCCCAAATTGGAGGATGCCCACTCTTAATGCCTTCATTGAATCTCTCACCCATGAGCATGACAAGTTGATCCAAATTGGGATCATTTGATCTTTCAGAGATCAAGAACTAGTTGCTAGAGTAGCTAAGGTTGCAAATGGTAAGGGGAAGAAAAAGGATGAGTCTCTTGTGGAGAAAGAGCAGTCAAATGAGCCTTCAGGTTCGAAGAGAAGCAAGAAGAATGGCAAAGGAAATACCCTTTGTTCTTATTGTGGAAGGGGATTTCCTCCAGAAATATCTTGTCTGAGAAGAATAATTGATGAAATGGCTCTTCTTCTGAAGAAACATAAAATTATTGTACCTCCTAGTGCAAGGAAGGCTAACCATAGAGAAGAAACTGAAGAACATGAAGAGACATGCCATGCACTGAAGGCTAGTTGTTCAACAACACATGCCTTCCACATTGATTTTGGAGATTCCAATCATATGGTTGCATCCAGATAATCATTCTCTTATTTATAGTCTTCTGATGACCCTAGTATTCAAATGGGTAATAACAGTCAAATTCGAGTGAAGGGGAAGGGTTCTATCAAGCTTGAACATGGAAAGTTCAAAAATGTGCTTTATGTGCCCTCCTTAGCTACAAATATGTTATCTGTATACTAGATGACTCACACTGGCCCTCCAAAGCGAGTGATATTTGGTCCTGACTCATTGGAGATCACAAATATCTCTACTAGGAACATCATAGCGAAGGGTACTGTAAATCATGCCTCCAAGGCATATGAGTTCTCACAATTCCTACCATTTTCAGAACTAGTGCACTCTCAGCTGCCACTTGAAAGGGGAGTTAAAAAAATTTCATCTACTTCTTTTGCAGTTTCCACTAGTATTGAAAAACCAGCTGTATCAGTTTATGAGATTGAGATTCAGGGTGATTCAGATCCATATCCAGTCCCTACTCCCAAGCATGAAGCTAGGAATATGATTGGAAACCCATTTGACACACATAAGACAAAGAACCTTGCACTATGTCATGCAATCTCACCTCCTTCAGAGAGATGCAACAAACTCCCTGCGAGATGCTACATGGAAAGATATGATCAGTTGCATTGCCTGCAGAAGAATAGAGTGGATCATACACCTCTTCATCCAGAAAGAGGCAAAGGTTACATTCCTCCTTCCTTCCATAATCATTTTCGAAGAATATGGAGAAGTCTACATGCCAGGCCCCAGGATACCTGTGCATAGAAAATCATGCATCCTTCTTCGCTACATCACATATATGAAAGTTGCAACAACATATTTTCAAGTTTTTAAAACTTGAATCCTGATTCTATCTACTTAGTTAGAGGGGGGGAATTTTTCCCATGTGGTTTTTCCCCCAGCTCCTTGTATTAAGAATTTACTTTACTTTCTATAATGGGTGACCTATGGTCGTAGTTACCAGGGCCCAAAAATTTTCCAAGTTAGCACTCAGGGGGGGTGTTAGGATTATAATCCTCCCTTGTCCAATTTGGTCAATTATGTCTAAATCCGGAGTCCTTTCAGTCTATATTTAGTCGCTAGCACCGTTGGGTCCACTTGGCCTAATTGGGGAACATGTACCAATTACTAAATTTTGGGGAACACCAATTGAGGCTAACTGCCACTGACCACACTTGCATGCATCAGTTTAGGAGCCTCCTAGATAAATCCCTACAAATTAGGAGCCACTGGGAGTGCTGACACTAACCTCCATTAGTTGACTTCAGTTGGTGACTAGTCAAGCTCAATTAGGAGTCAATTACATTCAATTCTAGTATGTTACATTTAGTTCTACTCAGTTAGCGCTAGCTATGCATGGTTGCATGTGGGTGAGGCACATTTACTCATCTACCTCAGTTATTTAGACTAGTTAACTGATAATTAAGAGTGAATTAGACACTTGAGTTGGGTTTTTGAACTCCGATAGTGATTTAGACAAGTTCAGTTGCCTTGCAGTCAAGTAGAATCAAACCAATTCAAATTTTCCTCACATGGATTCGAATTGCATGAGGATATTTAGCCATTGTACTACATTGTAATTAATTATCTAATTACTTGTGATTAATGAAAGCTTTCACAATTGCAAGCCATTTTTGCACTGTTTCATTCTTTAATTTCTGGGTAAAATTGTATGATCTATCTTGTGAGTTGTGTGTTGTTCCACATATCTATGTTCTCAATTTAATAGAGCAGACGTGGGTACTATGATTATTTCAAACACTAAAGAACAAGCCTTTGATTCCTTCACCCTTGCTTATATAACCAAGGCTTGCAAACTACCCAATCCACAAATCATGATGACAAATGACTAGATAAATAGTTTGATTTTATACTTCTTTGAATGTGCTAAGAGGATGATGGTAGCAGGGAAGAAACTACATCAAAAAGCCTCTGACGAGTACGAGACTGCCAGCTTACGCACTCCCTACAGGATTATAGCGCTGATGCTAAACAAAATCTTTGGCCAGGAAAATGGCAAGTTCTACAAGATGAGTTGGATCCCATTGATATTTCATGTGGCAATGCAGGGAACCATTTTTAACTGGGAAGATATTATAGCAAATAGCTTGTCATCTTCTATAGCTTCTGCATAAGGAGGTATGAATCAAAGGAAGTCATAATTTTACATGGGATCTTATTTGATATATTGTATCTTATGCATACATCCATTCCAAAAGCTCAATTGTGATTGGGATCATACCAAGGCTCCTATGTATGCCTCATATAAGATTCTATGGGATCACAAATACGCAAGTTACTACACGATGGTATGTGAAGAATTTCTCATGCCCCTGCACTAGCTAATTTTTCTTGAAGAATGCAATTGTATGCTAGAAGGTGCCATGGAGGTCATATGTGCATATGAGGACTATTATTTTTCCAAGGAGGGAACCTATCTCAAGATGTATGGAGGATCTCAAGCTCCATCATTGTTGTCGAAATACGGCACAGACTATATAGTCCACAAGGAGGTAGTAATACAACTGCTTATAGATTGGTTCGGAAATTTCTTGTTTGACATGAAGAAAGTAGTCTTCCCACCATTTCCATTCTACATTGGTAGCTACAAATACACAAAGGTAAAAATTGCAACATAATTTGTGAAGGATCTAGGAATTTTCCACTTCGAGGAAAAGGGTTTCCACAGGAACGATGCTTCTGACAAGGTTGCAAAATAATGTGCGTTTCTAGGAGTACTGTTGGGCTAACTGGGCAGACCCGGGTTTTACCTTTAACTTCGCACCAACAAAAGACCCACAGTGTTGGACCTTTCGGCAGTAGCCTGCGAACAGGCTACAGTCTCACCCGAAATAGCTATGGGGTGCCGCAGAATAAGGTTTCTGCAAGCAGAAGAGAGAATCTTACTGTACCTTTAGTCTTTAACTATTAATAATCACTTAACACAATGCTTCTATTATCAAATATGTAGCTTTGTGGTTAGATAAACAAACAGTTACTTGCACAGCCCTTATCTGGGAATTCACAATGAAGCTAGTTATTAACAGCAATCTTACTTTATCAGTTATTTACTTAGCAGTGCATAAAATATAATAACAAATCAACACAAATGAACCACAACACCAGATGTAACGTGGTTCACCTCCAGTGTAGGGGTTACGTCCACAGAACTGCGTTTTATTCAACTCTTTACAACTAAAACGACAGTTCTGATCTGCGTACTCAGCTGCAGATCCTTTCAGTCCTCAAAGCCATGCACACAGTAGCAGGCCTCTGCGCACACAGCTACAGATCTTCCTTTTCACCAAAAACCCCTTTGTGCACACAGCTGCAGAAGTCGTCCACGCACACAGCTGGGACTTAACCTTCTTACCAAAACCCTTATACAATCTCTTATCTTCACATTACAATAGCTTCGTAAGATAATCATTAAAGACCTAACCCTACTTCTTTACATAAGTGCCTATTTATATAGCGCACTGTTACAAAACCATGGCCTTAAACCATGGGCGCCCAAAACCCTAACCCTGGATTTATACCAAGGGTTAATTACAAAAAGGGGTTTCGACCCACCCGCGACACCCCTAAGACTATTTTGGGTCGTAACTCCTCTTACACTTCCACAAAAGCCACGGAGTTACCAAAACTAAGGACCCTTAGGGTTGGAGCCCCAACAGGCCCCTAAGACTCACTTGTGGCCCGTCCCGGGGCACTCTGCGACTCTTCTGGTGGGAGAATCTTCTTTGCAAGGATATGGAAATGACTGTTGAGATTGTGTATAATGTCATCAGCTGCTTTCTCCTTTTCCACCAATTCTTGTAACACTGAGAATGATACTTCATTAGCCTTTTCCTGCGCAAAAGTATCATAGGTCTTCAAAACTTTGAGCTGACACTCCGCAGCATTGCTCAATTCCAATGCTTCATCAATAAGTGGCTGCAGTGAATTTTCCAGTAGTGTTACCTTCGTCCTGCAGGAGTCAATTTTCTGCTGGAGTTCCTTGCTTCGCTTCATCTTAGCCATTTTCTACATAGGAGGAAGCGTCTTAATTTCTGCTCTGACTGCATCTAATTCTGCCTGTCGCAGATTGATGGTTTCTTGTACCTTACCTATATCTGGGTGGTCCTGTAGGTTCACCCATGCTTCGATACTGTCTTCTAGCAGCTTTGCTGCGCTGCCCACAATATCTGATATTTTTGCTACTGAGGCCTGGATGTCCCTATGGCGATGTTCTTGGACCTCAGGTGGAGTTTCTGGAGGGATGCGAAGTTGAAGCTCCGTGATCTGATTCTGGTGTTCTATTTTTAACTTTTCAATTTCGCTGTGAGACTGTTGGGCATAGTCTCTCAGCTTGGCAATTTTTTGCTCTGGTTCCTCTCCGTCTTGGATGTCGAAGTCAGGAAGACTCCTACATGCCTCATCCAGCACTCGCGCCAGTGTAGCTCTTTTATGTTCAGCCTCTTTGTTCTTTTGCGCAACTTCTTCGAGCCTTGCTGCGAGATTTTGGCTTTGCTTCATGGTGTCTTCCAACTGGAATTGAGAATAGTGATCTTGTGCGTGGATCTCCTTCGTGATGGCTAACTAGAAGAGGTGCAATTCTGTCATAGAAAGCTTGGTGTAATCGATCCCAACTGTCATACTCATCTACAACCAGGGATCTGCATCAGTCAGTATTAGAGCTGCGCTTGACACTTGGCCCCTGTTATCTCTGGTTGGCCATTGCCTCATATCCTGCTGCGCGGATGCATGGGTACTACTTGTCGTTGTATTAGTCGCTGATTTTGTTGCTAACTCTTTCAGCTCTGACACCCTGTTTGCTACGCCCGTGAGCGCAGCAAGATGCACATCCGTGAACTGTGACCACTTTTGAGTTAGTGTTTCAGTAGATTTGTCAAGAGCTTTCTCAAGCTCTTCCAGCATCACAGTGACTCCTTTGTCTAGATTTTTGTCCTTTGACGCTTTTGTCTTCTTGCGGGACTGAGGCTTGGTTACCTCCTCTACCTCTGGTGATTTGTGCTTAGCTGATCGATTAAGATCTGATAGAGTTTTGATCAACTCCTCATCCTCTTCTTCATGGTCGCCATCTCCACCTTGGTTGTCTCCATCTTGCTGCGAGTCACTTGGGTCTTTGCTGTCTTCTGGTGGGTTTTGCTGTTGCGTCTGACTGGTACCTGCGCCTATATTGGTAACAGGGGGAACTGGAATGGTGGGTTTTTTTCCTTTTTCCTGCGCATCACGGGCATCTTCCAGGAATTCCCTCATGAGGTATGCGGCCCAGTTGTAAGTGTAACCTTCAGCGCAGTTTATAGCGATTCTGATAACCAGGGCATGCACTTCATTGGGCCTGCACTTTCGCAAGAGTTTGCATGCTAAGAGCTTAGCTGCGAAGCGGATGTTACGGTCCTCAATCGTGGAAGTGTGATACTCTCGTTTCCCCTTGGTCAGGCCGAAACGGTCCTTCATGCTCTGCACGAGCTTCATATCCTCGTGTTTTGATGGAAATTCAATTCCCGGATCAGGCCCTACTATCGGTAAGCCTGTGATCTTATGAATGAGCTCGCCATTGATAGGAATTTTCTTGTCTCCTATCCATAAGTGGCCGTCATGTACTAATGCTAGCAGCTGCTTAACCACGATAGTCACCTGTGTGCTGCGCCCAAAATGAGGAACATCAAGAATTTTTAGCAGGCCAGCTGTGTCCAAGCCGGCAGCCCACTGTTGGACTTCCAATAGTGTAGCGCCATTGTCTGGGTATTTGACGTGATGCAAGTATTGAGCAGGTGCGAAATGTGGAAACTTGCTATGATCATTTGTGTCATAGTCGGCATACTTAAGCCGATCTATTTTTCCTGTCATGGTTCCGACCAGTTGTACACCCGGTGGCAGCGAGGGCGTGCTTAATGTAAACTGCTTTGTCCGCTGGGGTGGCTGGATGCCTGGCCGAACGGGCTGGAGATACGGTGGCCGCGGTGGTGCAATTTTCTCATCTCCTCTAGTCAGGACCTGTGCTGAACTGGGCGGGTCCATCTAGTGAGTCTCTGATGTTTTCCCTGATTGCCTGTGTCGGTCTTCGTTCCGCTTAGAACGAACTTCAGGTTTAAACTTTTTCCTGGCAGACCGTGTCTGCATCGACCGCGACGGTGCTGGGTGAGCTTCTTCACGGGGCGCAGAGGTATGTGGGAGATCAGAACGACTCTGCAGACCCCTCTGTTCGAACTCTCTTACTAGATCCTGAAGCTCTCGCTCGTCTGTCATGGGTTCACTCATAAATGTCAAGGAAATGCGGAATGCGATTTTTGCCAACTTAGGGATCTTCTTATACACTTTATCAATCAAATCAGTTAGGACAATGCATTTAAGGCACCAAATCTGATAAAAATATTGTCCGACCGGTACTGGATTTTCCATGATCTCATTAGTATAGACAATTAAGGTAATTAAAGTGCCCATGCCGCCAATTCGACTGTTTTCCAACGACCGGATTTTAAGCTTCGTCGTGTTTTTGTGCTCCGGAAAAATCACTATCTTAGCTTCATCACAATGAGTAGTCTTGGCACAACATTGATCCACGGCCTACCTTGGTAAGATCTGCGATGGGGCTATTAGGTTTGGTGCACTAACTTCTTGGTTCTGCTCCTTAGTTTGGTACTCAGTTCTTTCTTGATCATCAACTGCCTTGTCATGGATCAGTCTGACATCTGCATCTAAAGTAGGGAAAACTTCGTTAATATAAAATGTAAGCATAAAACTATCAACAAGATCATCCCAACTTATAGTACCGTGTCGAAGCTCGACCTCCGTATACCAGTTTTTTTCTATAGGTTCCAAAGTGTGCACAAACTTATGCACCCATTCCTCATGAGGTACCTGTTCCCATGCTACATAACATTGCTTCAAATGTTCCTGAGGACTATTCTTCCCATTGAACTTGCTTCGCACCTCTTGAGATTGGTCTATGAATCTGAGGCGTAGAAATTTCTGGCAAGCTTCCCAACTATGAATATACTTCCTGTGGCCATTCCACCATCTCGCTGCTGTAGCTCTTAATGCTGCTTCTAGAGTCTGCATTCTCTGTGATTCTGGCACTTGTTCTGAGAACTGCGCAATAAATTTTCCTGGGTCTGTCAACCCATCATATGTAGGCAAATCTCTGGCCTATGCACTAAGGCATCTAAGAGATTTGGTAATTCGTGTGCACCGATGGCCATGTAGCTCATATAGTCGATTCTGCCAATTCTCTAGACCATCATCTGAATTAGACATGCAGGAGCTATCACATTGCCAATCCATTACACCTTCGGCATTAGGCTCGACATAATCTTCTTCTTTAGCTGTGATATTATAGATGTGGTCCAGAATATCCTGATCTTCCTCTCTGACTGCCTACGTATATCTTTCTCCTTGAGAAGGATCCAATGGTAGTATAGCTCTCAATCCCTTCCCTTCAAAAGTCATTTGTCTCTTTTTAAGATTGATAACCGCATCACTATCTATTTCCCACTCAATTCCTAGCAAAGCTGGATAGGGGTTACTGTCATCAATGATCTCAATAACTTCAAAATCTACTACAGTACTGACTCCATTTATATCCACTGGTACTCTAGGGAATCTTCCTAAAGGCATAATCCTCTGCTGATTAGCTAATCTCAATTGGATAGGGGACCAGTCAAGGGTGGGATTTCCCATTTGTTCCCATGTCTGTTTAGTTAAGATATTGACTTCTGAATCCAGATCTAAAATAATATCCTTCATGTCATATTCGCCTATCTGAGCATGTAGTCTCATCTCTCTTCCAGTCCTTCTAATTCTACTGACAGCTTTTTCCTTACCAAGGCTTTGCTGAGGTTCGCAAGACTGAATAACTTTTTGTAATTCATTTAAGGCATTCTGATTTCTTAACAATTTGATGCAACTCTGTAAAAACGATGACAGAGTACTTACTTGGCCTTGTGAGTCTTCCTGGGATTGCAGCTGCTGATGCTGCTTGTTTGCTGCTGGCAAATATGGATCAGCAAAGTCTTGTCTGGCTTCCAAAAAAGTTTCTTTTTCTCGTCGAACATCAAATGCTAGAGTCTTCTCTACGGCCTTGCAAACCCAAGCTTGGTCGGCCTGCTTCGCTTGACACTGCGCATCTGTCGTAGCTCCACTTCTTATAACAACATTAACAGCTGGGATTGGTCGTGGCTCAACAACAATCAAATGGACACTTGGACTAGGTTTGCTGTTCCTTTCTTGGATTTTGGCTAGAAACTGTGGGCACTACTCGATGACATGATCAACTGCTCTGCAGTATCGGCATGTCATGGTTGGGTTTTGACAGTCTCGAGCTAGATGTCCTGCCTGATTGCAGTTATAGCAAATAACTTGACCTCAACCTCCTCCAGGAATACCACGACCACAGCCTCTAAAACTACCTCGACCACCTCGGTAACCATATCCATCATTGCCTTGTGCATCCGGGTATATCCTATAAGTGTCGTAGGTCCACTCCCTCATAAGGTCGAAGCTGCGACATTCATGTTCATTGTGGCCTACTGACTTACAGAATTTACAGTAAGGGTTCTTCGGGACTTGAACATACATCTGTAACAGATAGCAATCTTTCATTCGATGCTGGCCAGTAGTTCGACAGATCTCACAGTACAGAACACTAGGATTTAGCGGGTTTGGTGTGCCAGTATTCAGATAGTTTCTCAGCACCGGACACTGGTCCTTGTCGTGGCCTTCTGTTCGACAACGTATACACCATACCTCTTCACGGGTAGATTTCTCTTTTTTCATGTCACGAAGCTCTAAAGCCATCTTCGCGAGCTGTTCTTGAATTTGAGCTATGCCAGACTTATCTTCGACAGGTGCAGTTTCAAGCTTTATGGCAATCTCTAAGGCCTCTTGCTGATCAACAACCTTCTGCTGCATGAGTGGAGCTCTGTTGTGAGGTAATAATGCTGCAATAAACCACTCCTTATGTTGTGCTGGTCCAATCGTGAAGCTAACTTGGTCAAGCAGAACTTTGAATCTCTGATCAAAGTCCCACACAGATTCACCTCGCCGCTGCTGAATCTATTTTAACTCAGTGATGCACTGCGACTCTGATTTAGGTTTCTTAAATTCTCGGATCAGTGCTGCTTTGATGTCAGCCAAGACAGGATTCTGCGTGCTATCAAACTTCATAAACAAAGTTAGGGCTCGGTCTATGAAAGAAGTGATCAGCTGCGCTCGTCGAACATCTATGTCCGTAATGTTCTTCGCGGTCTGTTGCAGCTGTAACTTTTCTCCCCAAATTTCTTAAAATTCGAGACCCCTCCTCATGATTTTGGTTTGATCATTGAATCTTTTGAGTATTGATCTGTGTTTTATTTTTTAATGACTACAAAGCTTAATTCTTGACCAAGGTTTAGATTCTGATTGCGATGAAGTTTATGGTGAGCCGTAACTTTTATTTTTGTTTTGCGTATCAAACCAGTTAACTCTACTGTGGTCGCCGTTACAGAGGTATGACAGTTCGCTGTCCTTTGTTAAATGGTCGTAGCTGACTAAAGCACTTAGTTTTTTCTGAGTTTTTTCCATTGGATCGGGAGTCTTTCTTGTCTTGGTCGGAAGTTTTAACCTTTCTTCTGTCCGCTGTTGCGGCTTCTGAAGTTCTTTTTCCATCCAAAGTTCAAATCATGCCGACGTTCGATTCGTTTTGTCTTCACTCGCTTCTCCGGAGCCTTTACCTTTCCGCCGTTGCGGCTGAGAAGATCTAGAGAGCTTCCAATTCGAATATCTGTCGACGTCCGATTTAGTCCTCACCCACCCGCGATTAGCTTATGTTTAGATCCTGGTCTCTTCCGCCGTTGCGGATGGAAAAGGCCGTTCAACCGCCGATGGGACATCTCTCTGATGCCCGATTAATAGCCTTCCAGCATGTTAATTGGCCCACCTTTCCAATGTTAGGGATATCCCCAGTCTTCTTCATGGTTTAGCCGTTTCAATGGTATAACGTGCTGTTCTGTTTTGTAACGTAAATCCGATAAATGATGCATCTCTGTTTTTGTGCAGGTGGATCTAAGGGATTGGTGGAACTACGATGGCGCGAAGGTGTAGCTGAGCGTTTCGGCGTGGATCGAACCGAGGCCGAAAGGACAAGCGAAAGAAAGGACGAGGTGAATGGCAATGGAGAAATGGAACTTGAAGATCTGTCAGTTACTCAATAGTTCGTAGAAGAATTTGAAGCGTTGGGAAGCTGAGAGGGGGATAGAGGAGGCAGCCCAAGGGTCGCAAATGGTAGTTTAAATATTTGAAAGTAGGAAGGAGCAAGGGATTTTTCCCTGGAGAATTTTGTAATGTTTACTTGTAAGAGGAACTATTTCATTTTGCAAACAAAAACTGCAAGTTTTCCTGCTGGAGAGAGTGAAATGTGGAATGTATCAATGCAACTCAAGGAATAATGGTGAAGAGGAACTATTTCGTTTTCAGCCATGTTTCATTTACTATGAGAATGTTTAATTTCTTGAACCTATGTTTTTGTTAAATATTCTTCAGTATCTTCAGGATTTCTTCCACTATGAGTAAGAAATGTTGCTTATAAAATGATCGACTATCTGGTTATTTGAATATCTGTAATTGTTCATGTGTCTTGAATGAAGTATCAGCTATCTGTAATTCTTCATTACGCACGTACAAAATGTATTACTCACCATTAAATGCTAATTCTGCTCCCTAGGGATAGTTTAGATAGATAGTTTATCTTATTGTCATATGTGATTTGAATGTTTGCGAGCCCTAAGACGAAAGGTAAGAACCTGTGCATCACATTATGATTGCTCCCTGCATTCTATCACCCTGCATTGTTAGTTAGGCACCTGCATTTCATTGTTTAAGTAAAAAATACAAAAACTCGGTGGACCGGGCTGCAACCAGTAAACCCTTTGTTTGTTGTTTGACCTACGGTAGTTGGACCGCAAACCGGACGGATTCCCTATTCCAAACAGTCAACGGGCTAGTTGGGAACGTTGATTGGGGAGAATCCCTTACTATTGCTGCATGGGAATTTGCAGGCCTCAATAGTTTTGGCACTAGAAGGAGGGCCACCAGTGCATGGCTGGCCGAGGAAACCCATTTTCCTGAGATTATTCTGCTGGTTATAGTTCTGAAAGTAGTGGACCACGTAATCCAATTCCGGAAGAAGAAAACATAGAACATCTATATGCTGTTGGTAATGAAGTAGTTAACGACCTAAGAAGACACACCCGAGAATACATAAAGAAGCTTGGAGGGTTTCCAATTATCCCTAACTTACCTAGAAGAGAATACAAGAAGAAAGACCGTCCTATAGCAGAAGATTCATTGTTGGTTGGAGACTGGGAAGAACTTGTAGAGACTGCTCTGCAGGAGGTTGCATTACCTTTGAACCAAGAAGGCTCAGGTACCCCTTATAGTTCTCCTATTCACACCCCTTTGGGTTCACCTCCTCACTCTCCACCTCAACTCATGGCCGGCGTTAACTCAAATCAACCTCCACCTAATCCTCCAAACCCACCACCTGCATGGAGAGCCAGATCACCTCTAAATCTAACCCCGCCTTTGCATGACCTACCTCAAGCCTTTGAGAAGTTATTTCCTAAATTTGACCCCAATGAGAAGATCCTAGTGGATGATCACCTACAAAGTTTCTACTTGGCAATAGAAGGTCTGAGGGCTGGGGAACACAAAGATGTGGTGTGTAGAATATTCCCGCATACCCTCAAAGGAGTTGCGGCCTTGTGGTATTTTGGATTGCCCACTAACTCTATCCCAGAATGGGATACCTTCGAGAGAATGTTCAGAAGTAAGTACGTAGTCCAAAAGACTCACGCTGCCCTCATGAAAGGACTGTGTGCATTGAAGAAAGAAAAAAAGGGAAAAGTGCACAGTTTCACACAAAGGTTTGTAGCATATCTTAAAAATTTCTCTAAAACAGATAAGCCTTTAGAAAAATTACTGATTGAATACTATACTTCAGCTCTGGGCCCTGATTTGGGCATGTTTGCAAAAGGTAGGGCCAAGCCTACTTTGACAGAGACCTATGAAGAGGCAGAAGTGGTGGAAGCGGAAAGAGAAAGTATTGAATACTATCCAGAACAATCAGGAGAAAAAGGTACGGGAAGAAAAACCTTATTGTTCACTAAGCCTAAGGAAGAAAAGTCACCAGATTATGAAAGTATGGCCAAAATGATGCAAAATCTGTCTAATAAGATCATAGACTTAGAGAAAGAAAAAGAAGCACACAAGTTCTACAGGCCATATTATAAGAAAAGGGAGGACAACAATCAGCCCCAACCTCCTCCTCAAAAAACTGCATCCATGAATCTGACAGAGATAGGGATGGAAAATTTCTGTACCTTTCATCAACAACCTCATTCCAAAAGGAAGTGTCCGCAATGGATAAATTCAATGACATTGGTCATGAATCAGATGTTGGATTCGAGATTAACGGAGGAAGATGATGAGGAAAATAAAGAAAGTGCTGCTTCTACTTCTACAAAAGGACAGGAAGAAGAGACCATGGCATTATGGAATTCTGTCTCCTTACTCGATGCAGAAGAGGAAAATACTCAGGGACACAAGGATGTCAGGGAAGCTAACGTGACAACTAGAAGCCAAGGGACGATTAGTGATGACAGTCTTTTACTCCCAAAGATCAGAAGGCTGCAAAGAAATATCAAGAAGAAATTTCAAGATAAATCCTTGGCTGATAAGATTCCGGAATTCACTATTACTAGTCAAGATCCTAAGCAGAACAGAATGTTGCCCAAGCCAAACGAAGAGAAGGTGAGTGCTGATAAATCTCTGTCCATTAAACAACAAATAGAATATGACATTGTTGAGGATTTGAAGAAGATGAAGGAAAATGTCCCACTGTTTGAAATGTGTAAAGTACCTCAATAGAAAGAAAGGTTGTTGAAGGCACTTGAAGCGTCAGAAGAGAAGATGCCCTCTGACAATCAACCTCGGGACGAAGAAGAAATTGGAGAAGCTAGCACTGGAGGTAAGTCTAAAACTAAACATCCACCTTTCCTCCTGACGTTTGAAATCTTTAATCATAACGTGCACAATTGTCTGGTAGACTCAGGGGCGTCTATTAACGTCATGCCCGTATTAGTGTGTAAGAAAATAAATGGGCATCCTAAGCCAACCACGTGGAGGGTGGTGCAATTGGATAGGATAAACATTAAGGTAATTGGTGAGATGGAAGACATCCTAATCCGTCTGGCATTCGATGACAAAGTATGCCAAGTTATTAACATCGTGGTGGCTGATATACTAGACGCTTACGGCCTGGTCCTGAGCAGAGATTGGTCAGCTAAATTAAATGGATATTTTGCCTCAGATTGGTCGCATCTGTGGTTACCGTACAAAGGGAGTCCCAACCAGATTAAAATTTTAAGAGAACCGCACATGAAGTACAATGTTACTCAACTGAATGAGAAGAATGTACCAGTTGAATCTGTGTTGGGAAACTATTTTCTCGAACTGGAACTAGGGAATTATCAAGCGGAAGAGGCCAGCGACACATCTGACACTCAGCTTGATCTCCTTTGATTTTCTCAAGATGATGAAATTGACTGTAAAATAGTAGATTTAGCAGTAGGAGTAGATTCATTTTCAGTAGATAATGTTTTGTGGACTTTGTTTTTCGATGGCTCGAAGACATTAGAAGGGTCAGGGGCCGGCTGCGTCCTTATTGATCCACAAAAAAAAAGCATTTCTTGTCATGTAGATTAGAGTTTGAGTGTACTAATACTAGGGACGAGTATGAAGCACTGCTGCAGGGACTCAAGAAAGCGATTGAGCTAAAGGTTAGTAATTTAAGAGTTTTTGGGGACTCATAAATAGTTGTAAAGAAAATAAGAAATCAAATACATTGTGTTTCCCCTTACTTGAAAGCTTACCAAAATGAGGTATGGGATTTGCTCAAATGTTTTCAGGCATTCAACATTATTTCAATCCCAAGAATTAAAAACGCAACAGCTGACTTATTGGCCACTTCGGTCGCTAGGCTTGTACCCTCAAATAACCGATGTACTGTTGAATTGCTTTTCAGGCCTTCAGTACCGGATATGATCACCAATTTGCGGGTGTTCGATGATGACCAGCAAATCATAGAATGTTTAACAAACGATGAGGTATTCAAAGGAGCGATTATCGATGATGAAGAACACCAAGCAGAGATGAAATTTGACAATTTCGTCCCTAAAGGGGTCAGAACGTTAGAAAAAATGTTTGACTTGAATGAAAAATTCAGGAGACCCGCTAACGTAAAGACTCATAGCTCAACTCTACAGTTCAAGCTGATAAACTTAGGGACTGAGACGGATCCTAAGTTTGTGAACCTCGGTAAATGTTGTTCACCCGTAGAAATGGATAAGTTCGTTAGTTTGTTTAAACAGTACAAATATGTCTTTTCCTGGATGTACCAAGATTTAAAAACATATGATACCAGCATCATCAAACACATTGTTCCCATCAAGGCCGGAGTCAAGCCATATCAGCAGCCCTTGAGGAAAATGCATCCAAAGCTAGAACCACTGATCTAGAGTGAGGTAAAGAAATTACTAGATGCTAGAATCATCTTTAAAGTCAGACACTCTGAGTGGGTATCGAACTTGGTACCAGTCAGAAAAAATTCGGGAGAAATCAGACTGTGCGTGGACTTCAGAAACCTAAACCGCACCTCAGATAAAGACAACTATCCGGTGCCTCCCATGGAGCAATTGCTACAGATGGTCTCTGGTTCTGAGTTGTTTTCATTATTAGACGGTTTCTCTGGCTACAATCAAATGCTAGTAGCCAAGGAAGACAGGTTAAAGACAACATTCAGGACTAAATGGGGAACTTTTGCCTATAGAAGGACGCCCTTTGGACTAATTAATGCTGGAGCAACTTTTCAGAGAGCTATGGACATAGATTTCCACAGACTGATTGGATGAAGTGTTGTAGTATACCTTGATGACATTACAATATTTTCGAAGAAAAGGGGAGAACACGCTTTTCACCTAAAACAAATTTTCGAACGCTGCCAGAAATATGGCATCTCCCTCAATCCTAAGAAGTGCGTATTTGCAGTCACATAAGGCAAGTTGTTGGGACACATAGTCTCAAAGAGAGGTATATCTATAGACCCAGAAAGAATTAAGGCCATTGAACAAATCCCTATGCCACATAATAAAAAGGGAATGCAATCGTTTATGGGAACCATAAATTTTGTAAGAAGATTTGTACCTGATTTCGCCCAGACTGTTAAGCCACTGCAGCAGATGGTCAAGCAAAATGCATAATTTAAGTGGACTGAAATTGAAAATAATGCTTTCAGTAAAATCAAAACTGCTGTTGCACATGCACCTTCCCTGAAAAGCCCAGACTTTGATAAAGATTTTATCATGTACACATTTACATCCAATGATTCGTTGGAAGTTGTGCTTACGCAAAAGGAGGATGGGGGTGATGAATTCCCAATCTCTTTTATGAGCATTGGGCTACAAGGGGATGAATTAAACTACCCAGCCATTGATAAGCAAACTTATGCAGTATTTAAGGCAGTAAAGCAATTCAGGCCTTATATATTAAAAAACTGAACCAAGGTAATAGTCCCTTACCCAGCTGTAAGATCCCTTCTCATACAAAAAGAGTTAGGAGAAAGAAGGGGCAGCTGGGTAACATCTCTTCAAGAATACGACCTTGAATTCAAGCCAGCCTCTATAGTGAAAGGTCAAGGGTTATGCAAATTGATGACTGAAAGCAGAAACAACGAAGAACAAGAATGGGGAGATGAAGTCGAATTGCATGTAATTGATGTATGTCCTCTGTTTACAGCTCCTGAGTCCTGGTATAGGGACCTTGTGCATTACTTGCAGTCAGGACTATTACCAGAACATTGGAATTCCAAACAAAGAAGAGCTCTATGTCTCAAATCGGCCTCCTATCAACTTGTTGAAGGAGTGTCATTCAGGAAGAATTATGACGGGGTTCTCCTCAGATGTTTAGAGAAGGAAGATGCAAAGAAAGTAATCACAGAATTACATGACAGTCTGGCTGGGGGACATTATTCAGGCAACACTACAGCCCACAAAATCCTTAGAGCCGGTTACTATTGGCCTACACTCTTCAAGGATGCACATGCACATGTCAGGAAATGTGATATTTGTCAAAGGTGTGGCTGGAGATAGCCTAAGGCAGCAGCGCCCCTAAATCCTGTGATGATCACGGAACCATTTGAGCAATGGGGGCTGGACATTATCAGAGAAATAAAACCAAATTCTTCCCTGATGTACAAGTACATTCTTATAGCAACTGATTATTTCACTCGCTGGGTCGAAGCTATCCCACTGCGTAAGATAAATGAAGACGAAGTCATCAACTTCCTACAAGATCATATCATGACCAGGTTTGGAGTTCCAATTTCGTTAGTATTTGATAATGCTAAATACTTTTCATCGATTAAATTGACTGCATTTTCTCATGTTAAAGGAATAAAATTACATTATTCTGCTAACTACTATCCGCAAGGGAATGGCCTGGCTGAATCCTCTAATAAAAACCTCATTAGAATCCTGAAGAAAACTGTAATAGAAAACCAGAGAAGTTGGCACTCAGCCTTACCCAACGCCCTCTGGGCTGACAGAGTCACCCCTAAGTCTGCAATAGGAGTGTCACCCTATACCCTTGTGTACGGTAAGGAAGCCATCCTGCCTCCCAATATCATGCTACCATCTTCCATTCTAGCTCAAGAGTCTAGGGGGTCAGATGATGAAGTTTTACAAATAAGAATATATAATCTCCTGAAAGCAGAGGAATCCATATCTAAAGCCAAAGAACGCTTTAAGCAACAGCAAGAGTCAGTTAAGAGATGGTTTGACAAACATAAAGATGGGAAAAAGGACTTGGAAGTGGGAGACCTAGTTCTCAAATGGGATCATCCCCATGATGAGAAGGGAAAGCATACTAAGTTCCAGCAGTTGTGGGTAGGTCCGTTTCAAATCTCAGCAAAACTTGGCCCTGCTACTTATAAGCTGCAAGATCTATAGGGATGGGAGGAGAACTTGCCAGTTAATGGCCTGGTTCTCAAGCCTTACTTTTCTTGAGTTTCTTTCAGTTTTCTGTCTTGTACATAAATAAGCTATTTGGTTTTTTTCAAGTCATGCTTTCATGTGGTTGTTTTCAAGTCAGGCTTTCATTTGGTTTAAATTTGAGTTGTTGATTTTCAATAAAAGAAGCGAACTAACATTTGTCTGGGGGGATATTAAGATCTTTTTGAGAATAGAAAATATGTTGAGTGTCAGCCTGTGTGTTGCTAATGATTTCTTCTAGACTAACAATTTTCTCGAATAAAATTCTGTGTGCCTTGAATTCATGCGTAACCCCTGTGAAATAAACTGGATTCAATAAGTCTGGAGTACTATGTTGGGGCTCCACCCACGTCACACTTAAAATGTTCTAAGGAAACAACAGCAAAGGACCCATGCAAAGAGGCAAGGTGAACCGTTGTATTAAATATAAATGATCCCATGCCAAGAAACAAAGGCCTAAAGGCACATAAAGAGTCAAAACTTCTGTAAAGGAATCATAAACCAAAGCAGGTGCTGAATCATAAGTACTAAATTGCCAAAAGATCCTCTCCGTTCGTGGGCTGAAACCTGAAGTACACCACTCACACAAAAGGACACTATGGGATAGAGGATCCTGAATTAAAATTCAGTAAGAAAGGCGTACAAAAGAACTCAGTTGAAAGGGACAAAAGTCCAAAAGTACAAAAGTATTAAATGGCATGGGAACGAGGAACAAACGAATATTGCTGTTTACTATCTGCTACAATCCTGTGGTGTTCACACTGTTAGCTACCTAAAGATAGAGGTAATAATGAAACTCATACTCTGGCCTCAACAGAGTTATCTGGACTTGAAGGTCTCGGTTTCCGCTTTCCCCAAATTGAACTAGCATCAATGATTAAGGTACACACTTCGGTCATTTGAGAAATCCGGATAGCGGGAAGAATTCATTTGATGCATTTTGATTAAACAGTTTGTCGCTCAAAGTATAATCACCCAGAGATCTAAGTTCACCAGGTAATCGCCAGTTGTTGCAGCTGCAACTTTTCTCCCCAAATTTCTTAAAATTTGGGACCCCTCCTCATGATTTCGGTTTGATCATTGAATCTTTTGAGTATTGATCTGTGTTTTATTTTTTAATGACTACAAAGCTTAATTCTTGACCAAGGTTTAGATTCTGATTGTGATGAAGTTTATGGTGAGCCGTAACTTTTATTTTTGTTTTGTGTATCAAACTAGTTAACTCTGTTGTGGTCGCCATTACGGAGGTATGACAGTTCGCTGTCCTTTGTTAAATGGTCGTAGCTGACTGAAGCATTTAGTTTTTTCTGAGTTTTTTCCATTGGATCGAGAGTCTTTCTTATCTTGGTCAAAATTTTTAACCTTTCTCCCGTCCGTCGTTGCGGCTTCTGAAGTTGTTTTGCCATTCGAAGTTCAAATCGTGCCGACGTCTGATTCGTTTTGTCTTCACTCGCTTCTCCGGAACCTTTACCTTTCCGCCGTTGCGGCTGAGAAGAGATAGAGAGATTCCGATTCGAGTATCTGTCAACGTTCAATTTAGTCCTCACCCACTCGCGATTAGCTTATGTTTAGATCCTGGTCTCATCTGCCGTTGCGGATGGAAAAGGCCCTTCAACCGCCGATGGGACATCTCTCCGACGTCCGATTAATAGCCTTTCATCATGCTAATTGGCCCACCTTTCCGATGTTAGGGATATCCCTAGTCTTCTTCATGGTTCAGCCGTTTCAATGGTATAACGTGCTGTTATGTTTTGTAACGTAAATCTGATAAATGATGCATCTCTATTTTTGTGCAGGTGGATCTAAGGGATTGGTGGAACTATGATGGCGTGAAGGTGTAGCTAAGCATTTTGGTGTGGATCGAACCGAGGCCAGAAGGACAAGCGAAAGAAAGGAAGAGGTGAATGGCAACAGAGAAATGGAACCTGAAGATATGTTAGTTACTCAATAGTTCGTAGAAGAATTTGAAGCGTTGGGAAGCTGAGAGGGGGATAGAGGAGGCAGCCCAAGGGTCGCAAATGGTAGTTTAAATATTTGAAAGTAGGAAGGAGCAAGGGATTTTTCCCTGGAGAATTTTGTAATGTTTACTTGTAAGAGGAACTATTTCATTTTGCAAAGAAAAACTGCAAGTTTTCCTGCTGGAGAGAGTGAAATGTGGAATGTATCAATGCAACTCAAGGAATAATGCTGAAGAGGAACTATTTTGTTTTTAGCCATGTTTCATTTACTGTGAGAATGTTTAATTTCTTGCACCTATGTTTTTGTTAAATATTCTTCAGTATCTTCAGGATTTCTTCCACTGTGAGTAAGAAATGTTGCTTATAAAATGATCGGCTATCTGGTTATTTGAATATCTGTAATTGTTCATGTGTCTTGAATGAAGTATCAGCTATCTGTAATTCTTCATTATGCACGTACAAAATGTATTACTCACCATTAAATGCTAATTCTGCTCCCTAGGGATAGTTTAGATAGATAGTTTATCTTATTGTCGTATGTGATTTGAATGTTTGCGAGCCCTAAGACGAAAGGTAAGAACCTGCGCATCACATTGTGATTGCTCCCTGCATTCTATCACCATACATTGTTAGTTAGGCACCTACATTTCATTGTTTAAGTCAAAAATACAAAAACTCAGTGGACCGGGCCGCAACCGGTAAACCCTTTGTTTGTTGTTTGACCTACGGTAGCCGGACCACAAACCGGACGGATTCCCTATTCCAAACAGTCAACGGAATAGTTGGGAACGTTGATTGGGGAGAATCCCTTACTGTTGCTGCCTGCGAATTTCCAGGCCTCAACACGGTCCACACAGCTTCGCATAGAAACCAGAACTGTTCTGGATCTTCTGACCCAGTTCCTTTAAAAACCGGTAGTTTGATGTCATCATGAACATGGGACATCTGGGATCTAGGGGGGGAGGAAGGGTTTGAACTAGCTGGGGAAGACTGACCTGTGACAGGGATACTCGGGCTAGGGTTACTTTCAGACTGCGACAGGTTCTCAGGGATAATAGGTCTCTGCTGTAGGATTATCGGAGGGTTTCTAACAGAGGGGGCTTCGACGGACTTAGAGGCTTCAGAGCTTAAAGGGGTATACTCAGTAGAGGGGCTGAGATCTCTCTTATATCTTTTTCCGCTTCACAACAAACCACTTTGCTCGTCGACGTCCCAGTCACTTCCAATCATAGGTTAGCAATACTAGATCTAACAATCTGATTCTATAAGCAAGATTCCTTTTTCAGCCAATAGTATTTTAATATTCAAACTAAATAGGTTCAAGTACTTACCCCTTGGTCCTTTGAAAAATTGTCGTTCAGCTTCGCTAAAGGAGGTACTTTTGTCGATGGCAAACTCCATCACAAATGCTTCGAGAGTTCGCGCAGTACAGAAATCCACGGCTCGCGAGATCGCGTTGTTCACTCTTTTCAAGATAGCGATTCTTGCGGGGGTCCAGGGAGGAAACTGGTTTTCTTGGAAGTTCGTCCTCCTTTCTGTTAACCTTTGCAAAAATTTGTCCACGCTATGATGGGGATCTTTATTTTCCTGTTCTGCAAACTTCAAATAGGGCGCTTCGATCCAATCACCAATTTCTTTTACAGAGGGTCGCCAAAACATAGCCCTCGAGGTACAACGTAGATCCCTCTTCAATAGATACTGAGTTCAACCAGAAACGGAACCAATTTGTTGGGCTAACTGGGCAGACCCAGGTTTTACCTTTAACTTCGCACCAACAAAAGACCCATAGTGTTGGCCCTTTCGGCAGCAGCCTGCGAACAGGCTACTGTCTCACCCGAAATAGCTATGGGGTGCCGCAGAATCAGGTTTCTGCAAGCAGAAGAGAGAATCTTACTGTACGTTTAGTCTTTAACTATTAATAATCACTTAACACAATGCTTCTATTATCAAATATGTAGCTTCATGGTTAGATAAACAAACAGTTACTTGCACAGCCCTTATCTGGGAATTCACAGCGAAGCTAGTTATTAACAACAATCTTACTTTATCATTTATTTACTTAGCAGTGCATAAAATATAATAACAAATCAACACAAATGAACCACAACACCAGATGTAACGTGGTTCACCCCCAGTGTAGGGGTTACGTCCACAGAGCTGCGTTTTATTCAACTCTTTACAACTAAAATGACAGTTCTGATCTACGCACTCAGCTGCAGATCCTTTCAGTACTCAAAACCGTGCACACAGCAGCAGGCCTCTGTGCACACAGCTGCAGATCTTCCTTTTCACCAAAAACCCCTCTGCGCACACGGCTGCAGAGGTCATCCACGCACACAGCTGTGACTTAACCTTCTTACCAAAACCCTTATACAATCTCTTATCTTCGCATTACAATAGCTTCGTAAGATAATAATTAAAGACCTAACCCTACTTCTTTACATAAGTGCCTATTTATATAGCGCACTGTTACAAAACCATGGCCTTAAAACATGGGCACCCAAAACCCTAACCCTGGATTTATACCAAGGGTTAATTACAAAAAGGGGTTTCGACCCACCCGTGACACCCCTAAGACTATTTTGGGTCATAACTCCGCTTACACTTCCACAAAAACCACGGAGTTACCAAAACTAAGGACCCTTAGGGTCGGAGCCCCAACAAGTACATTTTGAATACTCCCATCATTGGGACAAAGATGAGGAGGTATATAGAAACATGTGCAATATGAATGCCTTGAATAAGAGGTTCAAAAAGAAGATCACAACCATAGGAGGAAAAGGTAGCAGCAACACCACAGAAAAACATAAACAACAGGAAGAAGTTGCTAAGAAACGAGAGGATGATGCCTGAAATATAGTGGAAGAAGCTGAAAAACTGCTAGATAAGGAGGCCCAAAGAAAAAATGCAGAAGAAGAATGAATTCGATAGGAAGAGGAAGAAAGGATATAAATAAAATTAGAAGAAAGATTGCAAAAGGAAGCTGAACAAGCAGCAAAAGAGTCAAGAAGGAAAGATAAAGAAGATAAAGACACAAAGATTCTGGAACATGATACTGCTCAGGATAATCCAAGAGATCCTCCCTCTACATCAATAGACACAATAACAGGAGGTCAACTCCCTCTTGTAGAGTTGGGATTGGTGCCTTTTACTTCGTCCAAGCATAAGGTAGTGGCATGCTTGGATACAATATTCTTGAACCCGAAGAAGAAAGACATTGTTCGAAGATTGAAAAAAATTATTAAAGATTGGTACCCAACATGATGTAGACACGGCGACTGAGAAAACCGTCATGCAAGGCACCAATCAAGATCCTGTGTTTTTAGCATCAGCAAACATTGCAGCTGCTCAAGCTAATGCTGATAACGTTGGAAAATTGGTAGAAGATGCTCAACACTATAAGGAAAGAATGTGTAAGATGAAGAACACTCTGGTGAAAGAAATAGGAGAGGGAGGAGAATTAAAGAGAAAACACGAGGCGACTCTATCAGATTTTGAAAAGCTCCAAAATGATTACCAATATGTAGAATCAGAAAAGGATGCACTGGTGCTTTCATTTACAATAAATGAGGGAGAGAAGAAGGATATTGAAAGCAATATTTTGGAATTAGAAGCTTAGAGATATGCAGTAAGCAAGCAAACAGAGGAGCTGAAAACCCGAGCAGAGGAGTTGGAGGTACAAAACCAATCATTGTAGATTTAGTTAAAGACAACCAATGAAAGAAAACTTGATATCACACCTTTTCGCAGTCAAGCTTTCCTAATCCATAGGAATATGCATCAAGTGCAATTGAAACTCGCAGATGAAGTATATAAGATCAAGCAGGCAGAGGGAAGGTTGAAGAAAATTTCAGCAGTATCAATTGATTTCAGAGAAGGGATATTAAAAGTTGTGGAAAATTTTCAAGGACAACTGACTTGGATAGAAGCTAATGCATCATTTCCTGAGTCCTTACCACAAAAGACAACAGAAGGATTGAGAATAGAATTAGAGATCCTAGTGCATACTAAATGCGAGAAGTCTTCAGTGACAAAGATCAAGGAGTTTCCAGACAAATATGTACATCTAAAGTCTCTCTAGGGTAGATTGTGCAAGGATGAACTAAGCATACAAAAAATTGAAGGCATCACTAAAGAAGCGGTAAAAAAATGGATTGCACAGGATTCGATTGGTAATTTTCTCTTGGAAGACCTGTACAGGGTTACCGCTCCCAAAATGGTAGAAATAAAGTCACAACTGGCTATGCACAAAGAGACTGTAAAACTACTAGAGCCTATAGACTACAAAACTATTGTTGCACAAGCTAATGCGTGGGGTGAATTAATTGAAAGAACTGCTGGGCCCACTTGAGATTTTGTCTTATCTACATGTGGAACTTTATGTAATTTATTTTATTTTCTTTTCTTTTTCCTAGTGCAAGACACTAGAGGACAAGTTTTGTAAATCGAGAAGTCAGGGAAGTCCAAAAGGCTAGGGTAGGAAAAGAGTCATTTGTAAAAGTCATGTATAAATAGGAGTAGTGGATAGATTAGAAAGGAATTTTCACTAGCACATAGATGTTGAGTTATTTGTATGAAGAATTACTTTTTCTATGAATAAAGAGAACCAATTTTGCTGGGGGAAGGACTATACAAGTTTTCACATGGATTGTGTGGATTGCTAATGTTGAACTACTTCTTATTTAGCTGTTATGAAACTGTGAGATCGTTCTAACTTAATGAATTATTTCTGCAATGACGAAAGATTTTGCTTTCTATTTGAAATCTTGTGCATATATTGAGTAATGAATGTTTTACCATTACAAAGCTATATTTGTTTCTTTTTCTGTTGTAACTATGTATGTGGAATTTGAACAACCACCTGTAGGATTCAATATGCAGTATTATAGTACATTACTCTTCTCTATTTAAATTCTTCTCCCCTTGGGGATAGGTTAGATTAGTTTAGAATAGAATATTATAGTTTAGATTTACTTAATTTAGAAGTGATTGAGGAGAAAGAGTGGTAAGACAAAAGGTAAGAACCTTCACATCTCTAGTGAGTTTCTTGTTCATCGGTCACTTGCATTTAGTTTAGGCACTTCCATTTCATCCTTAAACATATAATCACATAAACGGTACATATAATCACATAAACGGTGGACCGGGCCGCAACCAGTAAAACATACTTATATACTTTAATTCTACGGTATCCGGGCCGCTAATCGGACAGGTTCCCCACACCAAATGGTGAACGATCTAGTTGGGATTGCTTACTGGGGATAATCCCTACTATCGATACCTAGGAATTTTCCAGGTATCAACAGTTTTGGTGCAATAAGGAGGGCTGCCAGTGAATCGCTGGTAGAGGAAATGCGTTTACTAGAATCTATTCCATTGAAGATACCTCTGAAACTAAGTTTCTTGAATATTTCATTTCTATTCTAAAGAAAGAGTAGGTTCTGAAGAACAAGGTTCAGAACATCTATACGCTGTCTCATTTGAATAAGTTAACCACTTGAGGAGTCATACAAGATATTACGTGAAAAATCTTGGAGGATTGAAGGCAAATCCTGATTACCAAGAAGGTAGGCTTCCAAGAAAGTTCCTTCTTATACTGAAGATTCTATATTGGTGGAAAATTTGGAAGAGTTGGTATATTTATCCATAAAAGAGATCATCCAACTGCTTGATCATATGGGACTTGATTCCCCTATTTTTTAGTCTCCGTTACATTCACCTATTCAGTATCCACCACAAACCTCTTGTTGAATTATCGTTGCAAATGCTAATCAACCCAAAAATGACAATTAACCTGCATGGAGAGCAAGAACACCACTCAATGTGGCTTCTCCATTGCATGACTTGCCTAACTACCTAGAAAGGGCTCTACCAAATTTTGACCATGGAAAGGGAATTTCCTCAGAACACCACTTGCAAAGTTACTATTTATCTTTGGAACTTTTAGGTGTTCAAAATGAATATGTTGTATGCAGGATTTTTCCACATACCTTTGAATCCAAATATTTTGCTTGTTTTTTTAGTTTATGTTAGGTATAACTCCCGATTCTATCCATTACATAGCTAAAAGCATTTATTTATACGTTTCATAGGACGGTTGTGTTTCACCTTCCGCCCAGCCTTTTCGGCTTCCTAACTATTCAGTTTTCTTTATTTATTTACAATAATCCCTAACGGATTATATTCT
>LPNX011169872.1:1648132-1686037 GCA_001517045.1 Pseudotsuga menziesii
CTCTGGAAGATAAAGGAAATTCTTCAACAAGAAATTAGGGAATCCAGGCATCTTCAGTCGAATGGTTCCCATTCCCTTTGGTTTAAGACTAGACTTATCTACAAAGTACACTATGCCATCTATTGTTTCATTAAGTTCTTCAAAACAATATTTTCTAAATGTCATGTGTGATGTTGCACCAGTATCAAGCAGCCAACAATCTTTGTAAGATGAAAGTGAAGTCATTTCATTAATTCCAAGATTACAATGTGCAACAATACAAGAATCAGAAGATTTACTATCATCTTGGTCATCTTTCTTTTGGTTGTGCTTGTCTTTGATGGAGTCCCACGAAGCCCAACACTGATATGATGTGTGCCCAGTCTTTCCACAATGCTTGCACTGCAAATCTGATCTTTTGTTTCTGCCCCCTTTGCCTCTGAAATTTCTTCTTCCTCTGCCTCTCTTGCTACTTTCTCCTTTGGGATGATCTTTGCCAGAGAGAGTGCCACTAACTATTGATGACAAAGATTGCATCTTTTACAGCTGTTAGTGTAATTTACAATAATGACAAAGAGAAATAGAAAACAATAACCTTGCAGGTCTACAGTCTCTGCCAAGGTCTAAGTCTCAGCTATATGAAATAAGTAGGTTTAAGTCTCTGCTACTTGTTACAATACAGTCCTTGTAAAATTACATATGCACTAGCTAGTATAAACAATGTCTTTGACAAGCTCTATTCACTATGCAAGTCTATGTCTCTGTCATAGTATTTACATCAGTCTAAGACAGTTTTGCAGCAATACAATTTATATGGTGGTGTACAAACATAAAAATAATAAGCTCTACAACCGTTTACAACAATATTTTTCTCAAATAGAGACTGAACACTACCACAAGCTTAAAGATGCAGAATTTAAACTTCAACCCAGCGTAGACTTCAGATGTTATGAGAACGCAGATGTTATGAGAACTGTCTACAATTTAGGTCACTGCAGCCAACAAGAGGTCTCAGCTCCCAAAAGGGAAGTCTTCATGCTCTCATGCTCACGCTCAGGTTCACTCTTCAGCGTTTAATGTTCTCCACACATTTCTTCACGCAGTTCTCTTATTCCAACGTTTAATGTTCACGCAGTTCTGGCTCGATCTCCACTCATTTCTCCACGCAGCAGTCCATGCAGTTCTTCATGCAAGGTATATACACATTGTCACAGGCCTCCACGCACAACATTCACAGCTCCACGCTCAATACAATATATATATATCAGCCTCAATGCAGGCAGTGGTTCAACGTAGACAATGTCAATGCAGAGGTCACAACAACCATTTGATATGCAGCCAGAACGCATCAACGAACACCATTCTTCAAGCTCCAACACAGTTCTTTAATTCAACATGCAGTCAATCTTCAACACGACTTCAATCTCCAGCACTCTCTCATGAAATCACAACTCTGGATTTCAATTGCAAAGGGTCTCTATGCAGAAAAAATTAGGGTTTCCAGTACAGCAAAGGGAGCCCACAAAAAATTAGGGTTTAATACAAATCCATCTCTCCAACACATCATACAACGATCATCATTCACCAAAAACTCACAGCAGAAATACTATGAAATCACAGCTCATATAAAAAGCTCACTCTCCACGCTCTTGAATGGAGTCACTCAGTCTTCAACGGGATGTATATCAAAATTTTGCAGCTAACGATTCCATCAAGATATAAACTGGGAATCGATTCAATTTGCAGAGTAGCAATCAAAACATGCCGATTTGATTTAATTAACTAGTACTTGGCTCATTAAATCACCAGAACGAAATCAAATGTTGTGGGAGATTGCTTTAATAACCAAAGCAACTGATTCAGTGCTCATCCAATCCAATATATAATGCTTGATTAAACACACAGCCATAATTCATAGAGGTACAACCACCAATACAATGCATTGAATCAGAAACACAGACGTTACCCCGAAAACCCAAACAGGAAAACTAGCATTCACAGATACTTATAATAACTCAGAAATTTATATGCACTCTTAGGCAAGCTTTTGATGCATTGTTACACACATCGATTCTCCTTCATGCAGAGGCATTGTTACACAATGCCATGGCTGAGCATGCAAGAGTTATGGCTTGGACTATTACAAGGATTATCACTTCATGCAGAGGATGGATGGGGCTGAGCGGAGCGTTAGAGAAGCCCTGCATGCACCAATGCATGCAATCTGCAGACTGAGGAAAATGAGTGAGCAGTTTGGCAGCCAGGAGGGGCCAGGACTGAAATGCAGCAGGCAGGAGTTACGGCAGGCAGACATCCAAGCTCTGATACCACTTGTTAGGTATAACTCCCGATTCTATCCATTACATAGCTAAAAGCATTTATTTATACATTTCATAGGACGGTTGTGTTTCACCTTCCGCCCAGCCTTTTCGGCTTCCTAACTATTCAATTTTCTTTATTTATTTACAATAATCCCTAACGGATTATATTCTAATAGTTTACAAGCCAACTCCATCATAGATTGGGACACCTTTGAAAGGGTATTTAAAAGAAAATCTGGCAATAAAAGAACCATCGCCACTCTTACAAAAGAATTGCTCTCTCTGAGAATGTATAAGAAAGAAAAAGTGGAATATTTTAACTAGAGGTTTGCTGCTCATCTGAGTAATTTTAGTGATACAACAAATCCTGATGAAGAAACTTTAGTAGAATACTATACTTCAACACTTTGTCCCAACATAGCAATGTTTGTCAAAAGAGCATTGAAATGTTCGTTGGTGGAAAATTATGAGGAAGCCAATAAAGTAGAAGTTGAACTTGACAGTATAGCCAAGCATACTTCAGAATCATAAATAAAGACCTTTAGCAGTAAAAAACATTTGATGCTAACCATACCTAAGGAATAACACTTGAATGAATTAGAAAATGTGGTCAAGATGGTACACAAGTTATCAAATAAGATTGTAGATCTAGAAAAAGACAAAGAAGCTAGTTCGTCGAAAAAGTAGTTCAAGCCTTATTTCAAGAAAATAGAAGAAAGTGGACAATCTCGACCACCTGTGTATAATTATTCTGTTTTGAATTTTAATGAAGTGGGAATGGATCATTTCTGCACTTTCCATCAAGAGCCTCATTCTGAAAAGAGTTTCCCACAATGGATAAACTCAATGAATTTAGTTATGAATCAAATATTAGATGCTCAATTAACAGATCCCGAGGTGGAAGAGGAAAAAACCAATGAACCAAAAGAAACACATGAAACCACAATGGTATTATGAGACTGTGCACCCATACTGGGACTAAATGAAGAGGAGCCTACTGAGGAGATCCAACTTTCATCAGTTAATGTTGCAACCAGAAGTAAAGGACCAGTAATGGATGAAATATTAATACTACCTAAAATGAAGAAGATACAAGAAAATATGAAGAAGATTAGCAGTACTACCCAAACAACATCTAAGTCTAATATGGTAAATATAAAATATAAAATTCTAGCAGTCAGTAAGCATGTTAATATCGTGGAAAATAAGATGGAAAACAGTAAGAAAGGTCTGGTGGAATATGATATGGGGTATGATATAGTAGAAGACATTAAGAAAACAAAAGTGAACATTTCTCTATTTGAACTATGCAATCTTCCCCATCAAAGAAAGAATCTTTTGGAAGCTTTTGATCGACATCCTAGTAGCTCCTTGGAATACATTCAATCTGATAAAGAAATTAATGAAGCAAGCATTGGATGGAAATCCAAATCTCAAACTTTGCCATTCTTATTATCTGTTGAGATTTTTAATCATAATGTGCATAGTTGTTTGGTGGATTCCGGGGCTTCATCTAATTTCATTCCACTCTTAGTATGTAAAAGGATCAATGGTCAACCCACGCCATCCTCATGTAAGATCATTTAGTTGGATAGATCTGTCATCAAGGTAATAGGGGAAATGAAAAATGTGTTGATTTGGCTATGTGCAGATGATAGAGTTTTCTAGTTTGTAGATATTATGGTAGTAGATATACCAGAGGCCTATAGATTGATATTGAGTAGGGACTGGTATGCAAAACTGAATGGGTATTTGGAACTGATTGGTCACACATGTGGCTGCCATATAAGAACGGTCAAAATTAGATTAAGGTAATGAGGGAACCGCACATGAAACACAATGTAACTCAATTGGAAGGAAATAATGAACCTATAAAATTCCCATCTTCAGTCTTGGGTAACTACCTTTTAGAGCTTTATCTAGGGAATTATCAAGCTGAAGAGGCTAGTTGTGAATCAAACACATAGTCTGAACTCCTTCACTTTTCAAGGATTGATGATATTGATTGTAATATAGTAAATTTAGTTTCTAACATAGAAAGTAACACTAATCAAGTAGATTTAGAAGATATATATATCTATATATATATATATATATATATATATATATATATATTTGTCCTTTGATGGTTCCAAAACATAAGAGGGTTCAGGAGCCAGTTGTGTCCTGATTGGCCCAGAAAATAATAAACAATTTCTCTCTTGTAGACTAGAGTTTGAATGTACAAATAACACTGTTGAATATGATGCTCTAGTCTAGGGCTTGAGAAAAGTAATTGAACTCAATTAGTAAGAACTTAAAAGTTTTTGGTGACATCGAGATAGTAATCAAACATATTAGAGACACAATAGATTGTTTATCACCACACCTGAAAGGGTATCAATATAAAGTCTGGAATTTGTTTTCACATTTTAATGCTTTGATTATAAATTCAATTCCTAGATCACAAAATGCTGCAGCTGACTTCTTAGTTATTTTTGCTGCTAGGCTAGTACTTACTAATAACAAATGTGCTATTGAACTTGTTTTCATACAAGAAATAACAAATAATGTTACAAATTTGAGGGTGTTTCATGATGACGAGCAAATTATTGATTTCTTGACAAATGATGAAACTTTCAAAGAATCTTTGATTGATGATGAAGAACATCAAGCAAAGCTACAAAACGAAGAACTAACCAAAGGGAATTTTATGCCCAAAGGAGTAATATCACTAGAATGGATGTTTGAATTACATAACAAGTTCAGAAATCCATCCAATTTCAATACTAACAGTTCATCTATGCAATATGAACTGATCAATTTAGGGACAAAAGCGAAGCCCAAATACGTGAACTTGGGAAGATGTTTCTCACCCGATGAAAGGAGCAGGTTTATCAATTGTTTTCAGTAATACAAAGATATATTTGCTTGGACATATGAAGACCTGAATACATATGACACACATATCATTCATCAATTTATTCCCATTAAAGTGGGCGTGAAAGCATTCCAACAACAACTGAGAAAAATGCATCCAAAGCTGGAACCTTTAATCCAAAATGAAGTAAAGAAATTGGTTCATGCAAAGATTATTTCAGAGTCATACATTCAGAATGGGTACCAATTTGGTTGCAGTGAGGAAGGATTTAGGTGAAATAATATTATGTGTCGACTTCAGAAATCTAAACAGAGCTTCAGATAAAGATAACTATCTGGTTCCACCAATGGAACAGATTCTCTAGATTGTATCGGGTCTGTTGCTGCCTTTCACACACATGGGGGGAAATGTGGCATAAATATTCAATCCACTCGGTGTGTCCTTGGGGGCAAGTCTCGAGTCAAGGCTGTCACCTTGTTTTTGACTCCTCCGTTTAGGAAAACTCCTAACGAAGCCAATGGGGGTAGACCCTACGAGTTACTAAGGATAATTACTTTAGTATGATGGTATTAAATTGAATAAGCTGCTTAGGAGTTTGAAATTAACAATTGAGAACCACAGATAACAAGATGAAAGATAAACACAAGTAAGCACAATGCTGACACATGATATATATATCGAAAGAAGTAAACAAATAACTAGTGCCTCAAAATGGAGTCACAAAAGGATTAAATGTGCTTGGAGTGAATGTTTTGCAATTGTCTCTTGGTATGTTTTAAGTTAATATGAAAAATGAGTGGATTAAATTAGGTGAGGGGGGACTCCAGATATACCCGAGTGGTAGCTAGAGTATGTCCAAAAATAAAATCTTCACGGCTACTCGCAAGGTGTTTGTGGGCTGGATGGAGTCTTGGATACTGTGTTCATAATACACCCATTAGGGTGTAATAGAGATCGACGCCTTGAGGTCACTTTCTAGTTTTTCCCACTCCTTTGGGTATTTTGCCACCGCTTACGGTTTGTTCAAGGTGTTGGATTTTCTCCTGATGTTGGTTGATTAGGGAAAGCGAAACCTAATTATTCTAGTCACTCACGTTTCTTTTGATGCATCTTGACTGATCAGATGAACCGCATCCAAAACACAGAGCATACACACCGGAGTCTTTGTAATTTTTAGTAAATTTTAATCGATGTGTTTTTATTAGAAAGAAAACCTTCCAGGAACCTCTTTCGATCCAAGTGGACCTCGATCTGGGAATCAAGGAGGGGCTTTATTTTAATTGATTGCTTGAAAAAATTAATAGTGAATAATGAAGCAACAAAAATAAAACAAACCACGGGTTCTCTAATTAAATCTACCACGATCCTCTTTCACCTTTCGGTTCAATCGGGATTCGTGGGCTAAGTATTAAAGTTAGTTTGAATTTATAATATGGAATATATGATTAAATTAATCAAATTACATTATTTTGCATAAATAAAACTAATCTAGAGCAAAAAATAGGAAAAATGCAAAAAGGAAAAAAGGACACAAATCCCCCTAGGGGGGATGGGGAATGGGCTCGAAAGAGCCTATTCGAAATTATTTTTTATTACCAGCGGTTAAAATATCAGAAATATGATATAATTCCTCTTTTTTCTTATATAGAACAAACCCAAGAGCTTACAAAGTGCAAAAAATAAAGATTTCGGGAAATGGGGAGACCCCTGGGGGGTTCCGGATGGCCCAAAAGTCACTTTTTGGACAGCCTCTCCTCCTATTTTCTGTTATACCTGATAAAAACCAACAATAATATTAAACTTAAATATTCCCAAAATAACTTTTAAAGTACCTTCAGGTCAACACACTTTTAACCAAAAACAACTAAGTTAAAACTAGTTAAAAAAAGGTGAAAAAAGGAACCAAGGAAAGCAAGCTTTCCTTGGGATATTGGCTTTCCTTTTGGGCAGCCAATATTATGTGTACTTATTTCTGAATTTATCTTTTAAATTATCAAAGAGAAATCTAATGCATGCAAGCTATAGATTTCCTTTAAAATTCCATGCAAAAGATGATTTCTTTATCCCAGATCTATGATGCTTATGGAAAAAAATTGAAAAAAAGAGATCTAGCCCTTTGAATGCTTATGTATGAGATATAATGAGATATTTTTCATATGATAAATTAGAAGCTCATGCATAAACAAAGTAACCAAGAATATATTTTTTTTTAAAGGAGAAGAAGAGGAGAGAAGGTTGGTTCGTTGCTTGAATGGAACAAGCTGAAAGGAGGCCCTTTTGTGGAGCGCTGAGGAACAGAGTCTTGAGCTTATTGGATAAGTAATGGCATCAATATTTATCCACACCTTCATCTGATCGGGAACCTGCAACTAAATCACACAAGCCTGCACAACACCTCGTGAGATCTGGATATAAATGTATGAAACAAAAAAAATGAAAGATCATGCAAAAATAATCTTATTTAAGCATATAACTTAGATTCTTGAGCATACATAATATGTATAAACAAGAGCAAGTAATATTACTTGCCTAGTTTATACCCTTAGTTGATTCAACCAAATCCTTGAAGCCAGAATATAAAGCAGCACAAAAACTGGAAAAAATTTGCAGTTACCACATTAGCAGCATGACACTGGGAATCCACACAAACATATGCACTACATGGTATAGCCTCCAAAGCTTCTTTATTCACAATAAAAAATATAGCAACATTATAATAGCAACATCTCTTCAATCCAACTCTAACTAGCTTGGAAAGGAGGAAACTGTGCTTTATTAATAGCAAAAACTGAAACCCTAGGCCAGAGGGGGCACAATTCCCAATGAGAGAGGGACTACAGCTGCAAGAGGAGTCAAGCAGAGATTTATCTGAGTCTAACTGAGTCTGACCTGAGTTTGAATGACAATCGGAGAGCTGATCGGACTGACACATCAACTGGTTAACTGAAACATCAACCAAACCACATCCAGATGAGCCCACACATGCGGAGGAGAGAGAGAGGGTGCAAATCCCAAGTATGCATGTTGTGGTGCACTCCCTCTTCATCCCAGATCAACTCCTTCAATCAAGGAATTGTCAGCTCTAGTTAATCCAAAGCCGATGAGACTGATTTCAGTCAAATTGGAGCAAATCCCACTGATTTAGGAATTTGGATTTTCTCCATTATTTATTTAATTTATCAATTAAAATAATCAATATTTGATTTTTAGGGTTTTCTAACTTGAGTGATGGGAAAATGACTCAAAACTTAGGAAAAGTGGGTCCATGGGTTTACCGGGTGCTCTGATTTAGAAAATGAGCACCCCCATGACTGAAACTGATTTCTGAGCCCACTTTTATTACAAAACCAATTTTTCCATTTAGAGTATCAAAAAATAGCCTAAGTTTTGGAAAAATTAAAACTTTAAAAAAACTTAAAGAATAAAAAAAAATAAAACCTAGGGGGACTTAGACATATTCATATGACTCAACCATAATGCCTAGCATGTTTATACATTGACACACAGACTCTAATAACCTCAATAGGCCTAAATGTCAATCTGACCACCCCAACTTTGGAGGAATTTGGTGAAAAACTCAGAAATTATCAGTCATTTATTCAACAACCAATAATAACCAAGGGAAAAAACACCCTGGGCTGATTGAATTGATAATTAATTCTAGGAGACTGAGTCTTTTACAGACACTACCATGCTAGAACATTTTATTACAACTCCCCTATGGGGTATGAACATGTGATATAGTACAACAAGCACTTCCTAGAAGCAATTTTGAAGGTCTTTTGAAGTTCAAACAAATCATCTTTGTTCGGTTGACCAGGCTCACTTGATAAAAAACCACTAAGTACAACTTAGGTGGTAACATTTGGCTCCATCTAGGGACACATGCCCTGGCTAATCTTCTGATCAAGGAAGAGGATGTGAGAACTCTGGAATCTCTGGGTCCTGCATAGCAATTAAAGCTTGTCAGTAACATGTATATAAAAGAAACCAACTGTAAAAGCAAATTAATGTACATAATTAGTCTATGATGTACAAAAAAGAAATATTTTACAAGACTAATATACGAAAGAAAAATTTCAAGGTTAGTACCATGGTACAAAACATCTATAATACAACAATATGATACATGAAATTTAAAAATACATGTAGGGCAAGGTTTAGAAATTGTCCTTGAAACCACCGATGCCAATAAAGGCATCAAACTGTCTCGGTGAAGAACATCTTGAGGAGAAATACATTCACTGGTAGGATTAACCTTTCTCCATCTAGGTCATTTAGATAGAAATAATCTGTTCCTGCTACTTCATCAATGATATATGGCCCCAACCATAAGCTATCGAACTTTCCGCGTTTCCCAGGTTTCTACCGCCATTTGTCCCAATGCAAGACTGTGTCACCTACTTGAAAGGATCCAGGTCGGGAAGATCTATCAAAGGTTCTCTTAAATTTGTCTAAATTTTTGATACTTTGGTCAAGGGAATTTCTTCTACTCTCATCTAACTCGATCAACTGGTTGATTCTATTCTGAATGGCATCCTGATCTGAGTTAAAGGTCTGGAGAAGATGATACACTGGAAGCTTTAAGTGGATTGGTAAGGTGACATCTAGGCCATAGACAAGTTCAAACTTGATCTATTGGCCCATAATGCAAACTCGATCTTGCTATCCCAAGCCTTTTTATTACCACCCACAGTTTTCTTGATTATGGCCATTAATTTTTTATTACTTGACTCAGCTAGACCATTTCCTTGGGGATAATAGTTGGATAAATGGGATAGGACAATGTCTTACTTGAAACAAAAGGATTACATCTCAGAGGAAACGAAGCACGGGCCATTATCTGTGATGATTCTGGCTGGCACACAGAATCTTGTGATAATCTTATCTTCTAAGAAATCCATGACTACAACATCGGTTGCCTTCTTGGTGGGTATCGCCTCTACCCACTTGGTGAAATAATCAGTGGTGGTGAGTATCCAAGAATAACCATTACTCAAGCTATCCTTGAACTTATCGATGAAATCAAGCCCCCACTACTAGAAAGGGGCTTGGACTACTATTGGGTTTAAAGGCAAGGCTTTCATTTGTTGCTTTCTAGTGAACAGCTGAGACTGGGGGAAAACTATGATAGACTTGTGCACATCTGAAAAGAGGTTCGACCAATAGTAGCTTTCTCTAAGGATTTTATGGGTGGTTGTTCTTGCTTAAAAATGTCCACCACAAAATCCTACATGGAACTCAACCATGAGTTTTTTGGACTTAGGTTCATCGACACATCTAAGTATTAAACCATCGAGGTTTCTCCAACCCAAACCATCTTTTGTTAAACAATACTTAGTTTCTTTTAACCTTAATTCTCTTCTTTTATGGCCAAGTCGGTGATCAGGGCATGTAAGGTTATAGAGGAAAAAGATGATGTCGGTATACCAAGGGTGCTGCTCTAATCTCTGAAGCTCGTCTGATACACTTTGTTCTGGATCACTGTTTTGGAAAATTATTCCTAAGGCTTTTCATTTCCTTGGGTCAACATCTTTGCAAGACCTTGTCCCTTAATTAACTTAGTAGGATTTATCTCTAAATCATACTCTTTAATCTTTGAAACCCACTTACCCCTGATTCCTAGACAATCTTGTTGAGACATGATATCCTTGACAGCTACATCGGATACATACCCAATGGTTTTGGAGTATCCTACATAAGTTATAAAATGTTTAAGGGACTTAACAAGAGCATAATACTATTTCTCCATGGTGGTATACTTCAACTCTAAATGTTGCAGGGCTCTACTCATAAAGGCTATAGGTTGCTCTTGTCCCTCCTTATTCTTTTGAAGCAAACCACCAGCAATGGTGTCCTCCAAGGAAAAGGAAAATATCTGAAATTCCTTGGAATAATCTGGACTGATAAAGACTAGGGACTTGGATATGGCATCTTCAATAGAATTGAAAGCATCTTTCCCTTCATCCATCCACTCAAATTTAGCATCTTTCTTTAACAATTTTTGTAGAGGCTTCATTAGTTCTACTAAATTTGGGATGAATCTCCTTATGAAATTAATTTGACCATTGAAAGACTGGAGAGCTTTAAGATTCTGAGGCAAGGGGACTTTCTTAATGGCTTCAACTCGCTCAAGATCGACTTTGACACCATCCTTAGAAATGATGTGTCCCACCAACTTGCCTTCATTAACCCCAAAGATTGACTTGGCAGGGTTTAAGGAAATACCATATTTCCGACATCTTATGAAACCTGCCTAAGATGACTTATGTGGTCAAATATTTCTTTTGAGAAAATAGTTAAGACATCTTGACATATTTCGATTATTTTTCCTGTAAGATCTTTGAAGGAAAAATCCATGGCTCTTTGGAAGGTGGCACCAACATTTAATAATCCAAAAGGCATTCCTAAAAATTTATAGGTGCCCCAAGGTGTGGTGAATGTAGTTTTATGTTGATCCTCTTTATTTACCAACACTTGGTTATAACCAAAAAATCCATCCAACATGGACATCATTCCTGATCCCGTTAATCTTTGAAGCAATGTTTCCATGTCGGGAAATGGGTAATTATCTTTAAGGCATGATGTATTCAGATTTCTGAAATCTATACATATTCTAATTGTCCCATTCTTCTTTCTGACAACAACTAAGTTGGAGAACCACGATGAATGTCTTGTAGGTGCTATGATCCCTGTTGCTAACATCTTTTGAAGCTCCTTCTGCACAATGGGGGACAACTTCGGATTTATTTGCCTAAGTTTTTGTTGGAAAGGCTTGACCTCCTTAGCCTCTTCTATGAGGGGAATAGTGTGTTGAAACACATCTTCCCGATAGGCTTTAAGCTCATCATAACTAAAGGCCAAAACATCTCTATATTCTTTGATTAAGTTAATCAAATTGTTCCTTTCCTTTTTTGAAGTACCTTTTCCAATTTTTATTAACTTGGGGTATTTATCAGTTCCTATGTTTATTTCCATATAATCCCCAATTTTTATTGCTTCTTTTTTGTTTTTATGACGATCCTGTCGATCAAACAGATTTTCAAAAGCTATAAGGGTACCCGGGATGTGATTCCTTTCATTATCCTCGCATTCCTGATACTCTTTACCCTCCTACTGATAACTGATCTTGTAACCTTCAAACTCTTGGAGATTATGGATGAATCTCAAGAGTTGCTCATCATATTTAAACACCTGCCAGTGATCTACATTATCTGGAATTGAAGGTCTGAAATTAATTTCCATTTTTCCATTCCCATTAATCATTTCATCTGAAGGCTGGAGGGTGGATGCTGCTACCTCCAACTTGTCTGCTAACCCATTCATTTCCCTAGGGATATTTTGAATTTTAAGTGCATCAAACCATTCCATGGTGTCCCATATGACATTTCTATACTTCCTTAGTCTACCATTTTTGCACTGATACTGATTCTTAATATGGAGGACAACTAAGTCTGAATCACCTTTATGTTCAACATCTTTATCCCCATGTGTTTAGCAGTTCCTAACCCTAGAAGCAATGCCTCATACTCAGCTACATTGTTTGATGCTTCAAACTCTAACCTGAAAGAAAAGTTTTAGACTTTATTTGAAGAAGAGATGATCACGATGCCCGCATCTTTTCCGGCTTTGGAATAAGCCCCGTCAAATTATATTTTCCAAAACTCATCTATATTTTCATCTTTAATGTTTTCCTTAAGAGGGGCCATGAAATTTGACAAGATAAATTTGTTTCCAAAGTTATCAGTGCAATGCACAAATTCATTTCTAGGCTTTTTAGGGTTTTCTACATGCCATTTCCTTAGATTCTCTCTATGGAGTATCACCCTAGTGTTTTTTTATGCAGGTATAGTAGCATATTTCCAATCCATTTGAATGTACCCACTAAGAGTTGCGGCCCACTTTCTGGAAAGAAACATACCCCAATTATCTGGCACATCAATCACTACCACATCCATCGACATGTCGATGTCAAGATACTTGGCCAACTTAACATGTAGATTTAAGATTATCCCTACTGCTTCAACTTCTCTTGCATCTATTGCACAAACATTGTGGTAGGGTCGGGTGATCCTTAGATTTAGCTGTTCCATTAATTTTATTGTCATGACATTTGATGAAGCACTTGAATATAACATGCAGTTATGAAGGAGAAGGTTATCAACTAAGAGAGAGACATAAAAAGGTGGGTGGTCTTCTCTTTTTGGATCAACACTGTTTAGGACTATAGGCATATCCACAGGTTCAATATGTTCCTCTTCAAATATAGAATTATTTCTAGGGGGAGGATCCTCTTTAACAACATCATGAGTTTTATTCTGACTATCCTCTATGGATTTTAACAAATTTTCTTTTTGACCAGGAATTTGAATGATATCAGTTGCATAAGTAGTGACCTTAGCATCATTCCACCATTTTTCAATGTCAATCTTTAATTCTAGGACAACAGGGGGACTTGGAAAAGGAGGAGTTGTTACCTTAGGTTTGTACTATTTAGCTGGTGAAGACTTCTCCTTCCTTCGATAAACTGCACCCTTGAATCTAGCCTCCTTCATTTCCTTAACCTTTTCTGGAGTAGGCATTTCACCATAGAGGTGGGAAAAGAGGTCCTTCTCATGACTGTAATCTATGGCCTGCTTCCAATGTCAGTTTGACAAAGGGTAGGTTTGGCCTACCATGTATACATGATCTAGCTTGCTTGAAGTTGTTTCCTTACCACTGACCTCGGGAAGTCCATGTTCCATGACTTGATTTGCAACATAACGAGTACTCTCCTGGTGGAATTGTTCACAAGGTCTACACCATTGAATAACTTCCTCTACCATGTTAGCTGAGTCTAACTGGTTTGGGTTCCTAGGTTCTTGATGAGGGGATTTCTTCTGATACATATGATTTTTCTTGGGCTGAAATTTCCTTGGTCCATGATTCCTTTCCATCATCACTAATCTATTCCGCATGTGATTAAACTGTGCAACATGATTGGCCATTTGTTGATTTTGACTAGTGACCAAGTTTTTTTATCATTTCCACCACCTCTTTCATCAGATATTTGGAAGTGCCCTTCTATTCTGACTCAACAGCCTTACCCTTGGTCTCTTTGTTGTAGGAAGTGTTTCCCCTAGTGTAACCTAGAATGTTGGACTTTCCTGAAGATTCCATATTCTTTTATATTTTCTCGGCCAATTCCTGGGCAGCTTTTAGATCGACCGATTCTTTATCTCTCAACTGGTACCTTAAGTCACTGGTGAAGGATTCAATGTAGGATATGAGGATAGAGGCATCTTTTGGCTTGTTGTCTCTAGGATGGGCCGCAACCACAAGCCTGAATTTAGTGTTAAATTCATCCATGGTTTCATTCTCCATCTTCTTTATGCTATGAAGGGAAGCAAGAAGATGTCTTGGTTCCTTCTTTTCTACTCATTTCTTCCTAAAACCATCTTGGAATTCACTAAGAGTTTTATATGAATCATCATCTAGGTCGAGGTACCATTCTCCAGTATAATCTTCTAAGGATAAAGCAAAGAGATTCATTTTGAAATCGTCATGGTCATGGGAAACATCATTGCAATAAATGACCAGGTGCTTTTCAAACTTTTGAAGGTGAGACTTGGCAGTGATGGCATTATTGCCCTTAAATATGGGGAGCTTCTTGGTAGCATCATTTGGAATGGCATGGGGAGCACCTGCTATCCGAGAAAAGTCAAGGGGTTTGAATAATTCCATAATTTCTTGAGATTGGTGAATATGACACTCTATAAATATGTGATGGATATCTGAGAGGGATTGGTCTCCTAAATCTTCAAGGTTTCTACGAGAAGTCTGCCTATTCAATATTTCTCTAATAAACCTTTCGGGATCAGGGAGAGAATTGAATAATTGATGGCAGTTTCTTTGGGTAGAAATTCTTGGAGGGATGTTAGACAATGGAGTCGCCAGATGGATCGAGTTTTAATTTTTATGTTTTTTAAAGACAAGATCAATCAATTTTTTTTTATCTTTTTAGTTGTTTAGAAAAAAGTTAAGCTAAGTTGTACTCAAAAATAAAAAGATTTATCCCCGTAAAGGGCACCAAAAAGTCTTGTCACCTTTCACACACCTGGGGGAAAACATGGCATAAATATTCAAGCCACTCGGTGTGTCCTTTGGGGGAAGTCTTGAGTCAAGGCTGTCACCTTGTTCTTGACTCCTCTGTTTAGGAAAACTCCTAACGAAGCCAAGGGGGGTAGACCCTATGAGTTACTAAGGCTAATTACTTTAGTATGATGGCACTAAATTGAATAAGTTGCTTAGGAGTTTGAAATTAACAATTGAGAATAACAGATAACAAGATGAAAGATAAACACAAGTAAGCACAATGGTGACACACAATATATATATCGAAAGAAGTAAACAAATAAGCAATGCCTTAAAATGGAGTCGCAAAATGATTAAATGTTCTTGCATGTGCTTGGAGTGAATTTTTTGCAATTGTCTCTTGGTATGTTTTAAGTTAATATGAAAAATGAGTGGATTAAATTAGGCGAGGGGGGACTCCAGAGATACCCGAGGGGTAGTTGGAGTATGTCCAAAAATAAAACCTTCACGGATACCCACAAGGTGTTTGTGGGTTGGATGGAGTCTTGGATAATGTGTTCATAATACACCCATTAGGGTGTAACAGATATCGGTGCCTTGAGGTCACTTTCCAGTTGTTCCCATTCCTTTGGGTATTTTTCCACCGCTTACGGTTTGTTCGAGGCATTGGATTTTCGCCTAATGGTGGTTAATTGGGGAAAGCGAAACCTAATTATTCTAGTCACTCATGTTTCTTTTGATGCATATTGACTGATCGGATGAACTGCATCCAAAACACAGAGCATACACACCGGAGTCTTTGTAATTTTTAGTAAATTTTAATCGATGTGTATTTATTAGAAAGAAAACCCTCCAGGAACCTCTTTCGGTCCAAGTGGACCTCAATCGGGGAATCAAGGAGGGGGTTGATTTTAATTGATTGCTTGCAAAAATTAATAGTGAATAATGAAGCAGCAAAAATAAAACAAACCACGGGTTCTCTAATTAAATCTACCATGATCCTCTTTCACCTTTTGGTTCAATCGGGATTCATGGGGTAAGTATTAAAGTTAATTTAACTTTATAATATGGAAGATATGATTAAATTAATCAATGTACACCATTTTTCAAAAATAAAACTAATCTAGAGAAAAAAATAGGAAAAATGCAAAAAAGGAAAAAAGGACGCGAATCCCCCCAGGGGGATGGGGAATGGGCTCGAAAGAGCCAAAATTATTTTTTATTACCAGTGGTTAAAATATCATAAAATGCATATAATTCCTCTTGGTTCTTATATAGAATGAACCCAAGCGCTTACAAAATGCAAAAAATAAAAATTTCGGGAAATGGGGAGACCCCTGGGGGGGTCCGGATGGCCCAAAAGTCACTTTTCGGAAAACACATCCTCCTCTTTTCTGTTATACCTGATAAAAAACAACAATATTATTAAAATTAAATATTCCCAAAATCACTTTGAAAGTACCTTTGGGTCAACACACTTTTAACCGAAAACAACTAAGTTAAAACTAGTTAAAAAAAAGGTGAAAAAAGGAACCAAGGAAAGCAAGCTTTCCTTGGGATCTTGTCTTGCATTTTGGGAAGCCAATATGATGTGTACTTATTTATGGATTTATGGTTTAAATTATGAAATATAAATCTAATGCATGCATGCTATATATTTCATTTAAAATTCCATGCAAAAGATGATTTCTTTATGCCAGATCTATGATGCTTATGGAAAACTTTTGAAAAATAGAGATCTAGATTTTTGAATGCTTATGTATGAGATCTAATGACGTATTTTTCATATGATAAATTATAATCTCATGCATAAACAAAGTAACCAAGAATATTTAATTTTTTTTAAAGGAGAAGAAGAGGAGAGAAGGTTGGTTCGTTGCTTGAATGGAACAAGTTGAAAGGAGGCCCTTTTGTGGAGCGCTGAGGGACAGAGTCTTGAGCTTATTGGATAATTAATGGCACCAATATTGATCCACACCTTCATCCAATCGGGAACCTACAACTAAATCACACAAGCCTGCAGAACACCTCGTGAGATCTGGATATAGATGTATGAAAAAAAAAAATGAAAGACCATGCAAAAATGATCTTATTTAAGCATATAAATTAGATTATTGAGCATACATAGTATGAATAAACAAGAGCAAGTAATATTACTTGCCTATTTTACACCCTTACTTGATTCAACTGAATCCTTGAATCCAGAATACAAAGCAGCACAAAAATTGGAAAAAATTTGCAGTTACCACATTAGCAACATGACACTGGGAATCCACACAAACACATGCACTACACGGTATAGAATCCAAAGATTATTTATTCATAATGAAAAATATAGAAACATTAAAATAGAAAAAACTCTTCATTCCAACTCTAACTAGATTGGAAAGGAGGAAACTGTACTTTATTTATAGCAAAAACTGAAACCCTAGCCTAGGAGGGGCACAATTCCCAAGGAGAGAGGGACTGCAGCTGCATGAGGAGCCAAGCTGAGCTTAATATAAGTCTAATTGAGTCTGATCTGAGTCTCACTGACAATTGGAGAGCTGATTAGACTGACCCATCAACCAGCTAACTGAAACATCAACCAAACCACATCCAGATGAGCCCACACATGTGGAGGAGAGAGAAAGGGCGTGAATGCCAAGGATGCATGCTGTGGTGCACTCCCTCTTCAGCCCAAATCAAATCCTTCAATCAAGTCATGGTCAACTCTAGTCAATCCAAAGCTGATGAGACTAATTTCAGTCAAATCGGAGCAAATCCCACTGATTTAGGAATTTGGATTTTCTCCATTATTTAATTAATTTATCAATTAAAATAATCAATATTTTATTTTTAGGGTTTTCTAACCTAAGTGATGGGAAAATCACTCAAAACTTAGGAAAAGTGGGTTTATGGGTTTACCGGGTGCTCTTAGTTAGAAAATGAGCACCCCCATGACTGAAATTGATTTCTGAGCCCACTTTTATTACAAAACCAAATTTTCCATTTAGATTATCAAAAAATAGCCTAAGTTTTGGAAAAATTAAAAATTTAAAAAACTTTAAAAAATAAAAAAAATAAAACCTATGGGGACTTAGACATGTTCATATGACTCGATCATAATGCCTAGCATGTTTATACATTGACACATAGACTCTAATAACCTCAATAGGCCTAAATGTCAATCCGACCACCCCAACTTTGGAGGAGTTTGGTGAAAAACTCAGAAATTATCAGTCGTTTATTTAACAACCAATAATAACCAAGGGAAAAAACACCCTAGGCTGATTGAATTGACAAGTAAGTCTAGGAGACCGAGTATTTTACAGAAACTACCATGATAGAACATTTTATTACAACTCCCTTATGGGGTATGAACATGTGATATAGTACAACAAGCACTTCCCATAAGCAATGCTGAAGGTCTTCTGAAGTTCGAACAAATCATCTTTGTTTGGTTCACCAGGATCACTTGATAAAAAACCACTAAGTACAACTTAGGTGGTAACAAGGTCCTGAAATGTTCTCCTTATTAGATGGGTTTTCAGGCTATAACCAATTATTGGTAGTTGAGCAAGATAGGCTGAAAACTACATTTCGAATGAAGTGGGGAACATTCGCTTACGGAAGAATTCCCTTCGGTCTCATCAACGCTGGAGCTATGTTGCAGAGGGAAATGGATATCACTTTCTGGGGATGGATTGGCCACATTGTGGTGGTATATCTAGATGATATAATAGTTTTCTAGAAGAAAAGGAAAGATCATGTTTTTGATTTAAAACAGATTTTTGATCGCTGTAGAAAATACGACATCTCTTTGAATCCAAAGAAAAGCATCTTCGTAGTATTAGAAGGAAAACTGTTGGGACATATCATTTCCAAAAAGGGAATCTCCATAGACCCGGAGAGAATAGAAGTAATATCCTAGATTCCCTTACCCCATAACAAAAAAGGTATGCAATAATTTATGGGTACCATAAATTTTGTTCGAAGGTTTGTTCTTGACTTTGTGCAAGTCGTAAAACGTTTGCAACAAATGGTTAAGCAGAGTGTGCAATTTAAATGGACCGATGTGGAGAATATTTCCTTTAATGACATCAAAGCAGTAATAGCTCATGCACCTTCTCTAATAAGTCATGGTTTTGAAAAGGATTTCATTCTATACACTTTCGCTTCAGACAACTCGCTTGCAGCAGTGCTCACACAAAAGGGAGAATTGGGAGATGAGTGCCATATCATTTATGAGTACTAGATTACAAGGAGCTGAATTGAAATACCCTGCTATAGATAACAAGCATATGTAGTCTTTAAAGCAGTGAAACAATTCACACCTTACATTTATTAATTTGTCACAGTGGTCTAGGAATTGAAAACACAGTCTCACAAAGAATATAGACAAATATGCATAAAATTGGCAAAAAGGTGTTGCAATGGAAGTAGTAGCTCTGTATAATCAAATGAAAGAATGATGATACAATACAATGATTATGCAAGATGCACGAATGACAAGACAATTCGAATTCCCAAGGAGGTGATTTGAATTTAATGAGTGAGTCTAACTTAATTGAATGTAAGCCACAATGAACACACATTTAACCATTTATCAAAACCCTAATTGACTCAACTGAGTCCTAACTGAAGTCGAAGTGAAATAAATGACTGAGTCTAACTGAAAGTAGCTCAGACACATGTCACTGCATGCCAACCCACTAGTGGTAGCACATCAATCACCCCAATGAACCTCGATGAGTCTAACTGAAGTCTAACTGGCCATCAGAGGTGGTTGGAGGTGTCCCTGTTGACTCCATTTCATTACATATTAATTAAATAATCAATTTAATGAAAGGATGCACCTTCACTTCTCTATTTGACTGATTGTAACCATTAGTTAACAATTAAGCGCATTTATGACACTCAGATCACCCCTAGAGTGCTCCAGTTAGCCTCCCCGAATGAAGGAGAAGGCTTAGTTGGACTCCTTGACTGAAGGTAGGCATGGGTGTGCTCATGCGGATGTCATACAGTGCTCCTCTAATGTCAATTAGGTCAATAAAACTTAGGATAGTGGTTTAGCTAGGCCAAATTGACCAAAATAAGTGTGTATGGTGGTAAATGTCTCCAACACCCCCCCTTAAGCTATACTCAAGAGAAGTAGAAAACATAAAGTGCATAAGAATTCTAGGGATCTGACAACTAAGGCCATAGGTCACCCTGTACAATACTGAAACTCAAGCAATGCTCAAAAACAAACTAAGTGAGGAAAAGAGGGAAAACCTAGTGGGAAAACCCCCCCCTCAAGCTGAACACTAAAATTAGTCGGATCACCTTGATGAAATCACCCCGAATAGTGAATGGAGGTAAGTGAACTTCTTTTCTGAAAAGCTCTTGGTGAATATTTCTGCAATCTGCTCATCAGTTGGGCAGTATTGCAGAATGATGGTCCTGTCATGCACTAACTCTTTGATGTAGTGCATGTGTATCTCCACATGCTTGGTCCTCTTCCTGGTAACTAGATTTGTGGATATCTTAATAGCACTTTGATTGTCACAAAAGAGGACAATGGACAAAGTACTACCAAGATCAAACTCTGAAAGAATGCCTTGCAACCAAACAGCTTGGATGCAAGCATTCACCGCTCCTCGATACTCATCCTCTACTGAAGACAATGCTATGGCGGCCTTATTCTTGCTAGACCAGCAAATGGGGACACCACCAAACATGAAGACATATCTAGAAGTAGACTTCTGATCAATAGAATCACCTGCCCAATTGGAATTTGTGTACCCAACCAACTCTAGCTCGGAGTCTGCAGCATAGTGAATGTCGTAGGTCTTAGTTCCCTGAATATACTGGAGGATCCTCTTGGATTCCTTCCAATGAATATCATGGGGCTGTTTCATGTATCTTGATATAGAATTCATGGCATAATAGATATCAGGCCGAGAATGAGTCAAGTACAACAAGCTACCAATCAACTGTCAATAAATAGTGCAGTCCATGGGAGGTATGCTTTTTCCTTCTTCAAGGCTGATCCCTGAAAGGAAAGGGAATGGATATTCTCTATGTTAAACCATGATAAACTTGACTAACATGTCTGATATGTATTTGGACTGAGTGACCATTATCCCATCATAATTTTGCTCAATTTCGAGCCCCAAAAATTGTTTTAAGAGCCCCAAATCGCTCATTTTAAATGCATTGTGGAGAGCAGTTTTGATGATTGAAATAGAAGAAAATGTGATACCTGTGATCAGTAATTCATAAAAATATAAAACAATAATAATCAAATGACCATAATAATGCTGTATATACACATTTGGATCTTATTTACACCTTTGGAAGTTTTGCGAGAGAAGGAAGGCATCCATCTTGGAATACCACTCTGTTGGAGCCTGTTTTAACCCGTATAGTGACTTCTTTAGCTTGCAAACCAAATATGGATAAGAAATGTAGCCCTCAGTATGCTTCATGTATATCTCCTCATAAATATATCCATGTATAAAGGTTTACTTAACATCCATATGATGCACTTCCTAGTGCTTAGATGTTGAAATTGCCAAAACTACGCGGATGGAGTCCATTTTTGCAACCGGTGCAAAAGTCTCATGGTAGTCCACACCTTGGACATAGGAGAAAAATTTTGCTACCAGCCTTGCCTTATATTTATAGGTGCTTCCATATGAAGCAACCTTATTCCGAAACACTCACTTGCATTGAACCAATTTCCTTCTTAGAGGAAGAGAAACTAGCTCCCAAGTAGTGTTTTTCTGAAGAGAATTCATCTCTTCATTCATAGCAACTTTCCATCTCGGATCCTTCCGAGAATGGTAGTAAGACTTAGGGTCTGAAATTATCATCAAATAAAAATATTTGGACAGCAAATAATCAGGACAAGAGAGTGCAATACTTTCTCTTTGGAAATTAGACCGGGTTCTCCTTGGATCATCCAAATTTCCAATGTTATCTCCTGCGGAGGAGAGTGTCTGTTGGGCCCAAGTTGGGAGATGATTTTGTACTTCAGGTTATGATTCAGAATCTGATGTTTTCTGTACACTGATATTAGAAATCACAGGATCCAAATTAGGGTCATCAGCCCCAATTACATCATCCAAATGTTCAGTAGTATAGGAAGGAAATTCAGTAGTTTTCTCCTTCACTAGTTCTACCTCCTGAAGAGGCTCATCGAACTTGACACTCCTTTCAATGATGATGTGTTTTGTTTTGATATATAGTAGCTTGAAAATTTTTTAATTCATTAGGATATCCAATAAATATACATTCTATTCTTTGCGGTTCCAAATCCCTCCTTTTATCAAGTGGAATTCAGGCCCATGCAGTGGACCCAAACACCCGCAGAATCGACACATCCAAATTGTGTCCAAAGTATGCTTTGAAAGGGGTATTCCATTTCATATATGAGTGTGGAAATATATTATGAATATATGCTGCATCATGCATGGCTTCATCCCACAAATTTGCATTCAAATTCTTTGATTCCAACATACATGTGGTCATCTCCTTGAGAGACCTATTCTTCCTCTCCGCTACACCGTTCTACTGGGGAGTGTAGGGAACTGAATGTTGTATCTGAATACCACTTTGGGAACATATATGTAGTAACTCATTAATAACATACTCCCCACCATTATCAGATCTCAAGATCTTGATCTTTTGGCTAGATGCATTCTCAATCAAGGCCTTCAATTCAATGAATTTTTCCAAGACTTCCGACTTCTTTTTGATAAAAAAGACCCATGTGTATCTGAAAAAGTCATCAAATAAAGTCAGAACATACCTTGATCCATTCATGGATGTGATAGGCATGGTACCATTGATATCAGAATGTATCAGTCCCAAGATGCATGATGCTCGGCTTGCTTTCCCCCGATCGAACTTATGCTCAGGGTGCTTTCCAACAACACAACCCTTGCAAATTCCAGTGGTAGCTTTGATGACTGGGAGGGATTCAACCATAGAATTCTTCTGTAATTGCTGCAAGTATTTGAAGTTCATATGGCCAAACCTCTCATGCCATATTCTACTAACTTCATTTCCATGAGTCAGCAATGCGGTGGGCTTTGCATCCGCCACAAAATGGCAGAACGCGTAGGCTTTTGCATAATGGTTTGCAAGGCCTTTTTCTACAAGTTTTCTGAATGCAAGTTTTGTGATCTCTACATCATCTGAGCTAAAGGAGACTCTCTTGGGCACTCTTGCATGTTTCATTTGATAAACACTTAGGAGGTTTGATGCAAGAGATGGTACATAGAGAACATTGGAAAAACAAACATGCTCAAGATCTACAGTACCTTTTCCTTTGGGATTGATTGTGGATTCATCTCCCATGTGGATGGGAATGGATTTGTCAGTCTCCAAATATGAGAAGGCATCTCTTTCATCCATCCTGTGGTTCGAATATCCAGAATCTATCAAGAGTTCTTTGGACTTTGAAGTGCTTGCCATGAGGGCATGACCTCTTTCATGCTGTGGTTCCCGATCTTGTTGATCTCTCCTCTGAAAGATTTCAGAAGATTGATGTAATTTCTCTCAAGAAGAGAGGTAGCTTCATCAAGTTTCTTTTTCATACAGGCATGTTCAGGGTGGAAGCCCTTCCCACAATATGAACACTTGACTTTTTCCTTTCCATGATGCCCTTTTCCTTTGTTCTTCTTTGAGCTAGAATACTGTTCATGCTGTTGGTTTTCAATTTTAGGCTTAGGAGCTTCAAATTTGGTTTTTGGGTTCTTCTGTTGATTTCCTTTACCCTTCATATCTTTGGGCCTAGAGACATGGAGGGATTGATCATGGGAGGATCTGATGATCCCCTTCTGGATAAGCTTATCATCTTCACTTGTTAGGGACTCAATGAAGGCATTGAGTGAATGCATATTCCATCCATGGATTGTGAGCTTCCCCGCATGGAATGTAGAGAAAAACACCGAATAATCAGCTTCAAGTTTGGAGAGTATGGCGAGGATGAGCTGATCATCCTCCTTCTCCACCTTACATTGCTTCAATAGTAAGACAATGTACTTGAACTTTATGAAAAATAATTTAAGGTCTTGAAATTGCAAGGCTGTAGAGACATCAACTCATTCTCAAGCTGGTATACTCTCAAATCATCTTGTTTTCCATATAGGGTTTCCAATTTGTCCCAGATTTCCTTTGGAGTCTTCAATCCCGAGAGATGGAAAATAAGATATCGGGAAACAGAGAGGCATAAGAATCCGAATGCTTCATCTTTCTTGTTCAAGAATCTAGCTTTGTCTGTCATAGAAGTAGGTTCTTCTTCAGTGTCCATAGTGACCCTATAGAGTCCTCTGGCACATAGCTAGATCTGCATGTCTCTTTTCCATGAATGGAAATTGAGTAGAGTCAAGAGTTCTACGGAAGAAGCCATTTGAAACTACTAGAGCGAATGGTTTCACCTATTAAAAACCTACAAATCACAACAAAAGGGGCACCGTAAGGTCGGATAGCCTGCACATTTTAGGCTTTCATCACACCCAACATAGTTGATCAAGCAAGCTTGATCAACAATTCCTTTACTCAGGGTATTAAGTGGTAAGCCTTGGCTTCTGGTGCAATGCTGGAATTTTGAGCTTTTGCTCAATTTTTCATGCAAGATATGTCAAAAAGCTTGTTTTTGAGAGATCTAACCTTCATCCCGCCGTGAGCTCTGATACCATATTAATTTTTCACAGTGGTCTAGGAACTAAAAACATAGTCTCACAAAGAATATAGACAAATATGCATAAAATTGGCAAAAAGGTGCTGCAATGGAAGTAGTAGCTCTGTATAATAAAATGAAAGAATGATGATACAATACAATGATCATGCAAGACGCATGAATTCCAAGACAATTCAAATTCCCAAGGAGGTCATTCAACTTGAATGAGTGATTCTAGCTTAACTGAATGTAAGCCACAATGAACACACAGTTAACCACTGATCAAAACCCTAATTGACTCAACTGAGTCCTAACTGAAGTCAGAGTGCAATAAATGACTAAGTCTAATTGAAAGTAGCTCAGACACATGTCACTGCATGCCAAACCACAAGTGGTAGCACATCAATCACCCTAATGAACCCTGACTGTGGAAATTGAACCCAGTGATAGATTAATTTTACTCACAACAATTATCAATTGAACATGCAAAATCACTCACAAAAGAGACTGAATAATGAGTTGAACACTAAACTGTATTGAATAAGTGTACAATAGCCAACCCTATAACATAATAGGTTTCTGCATTAAATAATTACATAAGGGATTCGAATGCGTGAGGAGCAATTCGAATCTAGCATAAAGTAGGCTTACTAAAATTAAGCAAATCCCCCATAGGTGCAAAAAGTTGATCCCAAATCAGTCATAGAGCTCACAAATTGGAAAAATAACTTAGGCAAGCTAAAGAGTGATGGAATGACAACTCATACATGCTTTTATAAGGAGAAAAGAGTGGAGGATGTGTAGGAAAAAAAACTAGTCAACCTCACCTAGTCAAGCTTTTCCATTTGCCTTAAAACACTGAAAAAGCAGGGAATAAAGCAGAAAAAGCAGAAGGGCACTTAGGAGGCTAGGAATAAAGCAGATTTGAATCCTTGAGGTTTCCCAAGCGCTACATGGGTCAAATAAGGAAATTTTGACCACTATGGATAGGTAAATGACAACTTGCACAAGGTGGGACACATGAACTAGGAAAATAAGACAAAAATAATGAAATTAATGTCTAAGGTAGCTAACTATGGGTTGATTTTTCTAACACCCCCCCTTAAGCCTGAATTATGAGTAATATATCAGAAAATTATAGGGCCTAGAAACAAGGCTTAGTCACCCTTTACATACTGCATGTCCATTTAAACAAGGAAAGAGGCAAAAACCACATGGGAAAATCCTCCCTTAAACATGGACTGTAAAACAAAATTTGGAAATCTTGTCTTCACTCATGCTTCATAGCAAGATCAGCAATCCCCAGCAGTGATTTGAGATTGCTGAAGGTATTCTCACAAAATGCTTTGGTGAATATATCAGCTACTTGTTCTGAAGATGAACAGAAGAGTAGGTGAATGGTGCCATCATGCACAAGCTCTCTGATGTAGTGCATATGGATCTCAATATGTTTGGTTCTCTGCTTCTGAAATGGATATTTGTATATTTGAATGGTACTCTGGTTATCATAGTAGATGGTAGTTGAGTACTCTGATTCGAAGCCACACTCTCCAAGTAATCCCTGCAACCATAAACATTGAGTTGCTGCATTAACAACTCCTCTGTAATCTGCTTCTGTAGATGAGAGTGCAATGGCACTCTATTTCTTGCTTGACCAGCAGATTGGCCCTTCTACAAGCATGAACACATATCTTGATGTGGAATTTCTGTCTGTGCTATCACCTGCCCAATCATTATCAGTAAATCCAATCAAATCAAGATTAGATTTTGCTTTATAGAAGATCCCATGTGTCCTTGTTCCATGAACAAAGTTAAGGATCATTTTGGCTGCTTTCCAATGGATCTCATGAGGCTGATACATGTATCTAGAAGCCACACTTACTGCATAAGAAATATCAGGTCTAGTATGTGTAAGATACAATAAACATCCAATCAATTTCCTATACAGTGTATTGTTTACCATAGGTGAAGAATCAGCTTCTTCCATCTTCACTCCTGAAAGGAAAGGAGTTTTGCTTGCTTTGCAATCCTTCATTATGAATTTGTTCAGAAAATACAAGGCATACTTGGACTGGTGCACCTTTATTCCAGCTTTGGTTTGAGAAATCTCAAGCCCCAAAAATTGACTTAAGAGCCCCAAATCTATCATGGAGAAGGCTTGGTTCATTGCACCCTTTAAGGAAGCAATCTCATCCTTTGAGATTCCTGTAATGAGGAGGTCATCAAAATATAACAGAATGATCATTAATGAACCATTAATTAACTTCAAATAGACATTTGGATCTGATTTGCACCGAACAAAATTCAGTGATAGCAAGAAGCTATCGATCTTGGCATACCAAGCCCTGGGGGCTTGCTTTAGCCCATACAATGATTTTCTCAACCTGCACACAAGAGAAGGGTTAGTAGAAAAACCTTGAGGCTGCTGCATATATATCTCTTCAGTGAGATCTCCATTCAGGAAGGCACATTTTACATCCATGTGATGTACCTCCCATTGCTTTGAGGCTGCAATGGCTAGGGCTAGCCTGATGGAATCTATCTTTGCCACTAGGGAAAAGGTCTCATTGTAATCTATCCCATGAACCTGTGAGTAGCCCTTGGCTACCAATATGGCCTTGTACTTCAGTGGTGAACCATCAGCAGCAAATTTGGTCTTGAAGGCCCACTTACACTGAACTAACTTCCTCCCTGGGGGAAGATCCACTAGCTCCCATGTGTTGCTCTTCTAGAGTGAGCTAAACTCTTCCTTCATGGCTGCTTTCCATCTTGGATCTATTTCTACTTATTCATATGTTTGAGGATTATATTCCACCATAAAATAGCATTTTCAGCAAACATAGGATCCTTCATGCACAGACCACTCTCAAATTGAGATCTAGTCCTCCTTGGGTCATTGGGATCCCCAGCTAGCTCTCCTGTTGCATGTAGTGTCTTGGCTGCCGATTTTGCCCTTGTAGGGATTTTAGGGTCTGCAATAAACTCATATCCATAAGACAAATCAGAATCAGCATGTTCAACAAACTCTTCACTTACTTTCAGAGGTTCAGGTGGTGAAGAGGCTTCTCCAACTTCCATTGCTGCAAGGGGTTCTTCTTGAAACTGAAGACACCTTTCGATGAAGGATTTATTTGTGCTCAAATTTATCAGTTTGTACCCTTTTGAATCTTCATAGTATCCAACAAATAGACACTCTTTGCTTTGGGGCTGCAAAATCCTTTCTCTTTTCTGTTGGAATTCTAGCCCAAGCCCTTGAGCCAAAAATCCTGAAATGGGTCACATCTGGCTTGTGCCCACTCCATGCTTCGAAAGGAATCATACCTTCAAGCTGTTTATGAGGCACCCTATTATAGATATAGGCTGCACAGTTTATAGCTTCGGCCCAGTACTTTGGTGGCAAAGTTTTGGCCTCCATCATGCATGTTGCCATCTCCTTCAGTGATCCGTTCTTCCTCTCAGCAACACCATTTTGTTGTGGTGTGTAAGGGATAGAATGCTGCATTTGAATACCTGCATCTGAAAAATAATTAATAAACTTAGACTTGACATACTCACCACCATTGTCAGATCTAAGGACCTTGAGTTTCCTCCCAGACTGGTTTTCAACCAAAGCCTTAAAGACTTTGAAGAGGCCAAAAACTTCAGGCTTGTGTTTCAGGAAGTAAACCCAGCAATACCTGGAAAAGTCATCAATGAAAGTCAATGCATATTTGGCCTGACTCATGGACATATGAGGAAATGGGCCAGCAACATCACTGTGGATCAGCTCGAGGGGTGCAGAGGTTCTCTCATGACTAGCTCTCTTAAATTTGTGCTCTGGGTGTTTTCCTAGGATACAACCTTGGCAGACTCCTTTGGAAAATTTTATCTTGGGAAACCCTATGACCATCTCTTTTTCACTAAGATCAGAAAGATACTTGTAATTTAGGTGGCCAAATATTTCATGCCAAATATTTCTTGCTTCATTAGCATGAATCAGAAGAGCAGAGGGGTTTGAGTAGGGTAGGAAGTGTGAGAACATGTATAACTTCTGAGCATGATTCACAACTCCTTTTGCAATGAATTTACCACTTGAGATCTCTGTGATCTCAACTTCATCAGGGGAGAATATGACCTTCTTTGGAGACCCAGTGTGGGTCATCTGGTAAAATGATAAGAGGTTGCAGGCAAGACCGGGCACATACAACACATTGCTGAACTAAACATGATCAAGATCAATCCTCCGTTTGCCCAAAATTTCAGTGAGAGAGTCATCTCCCAGTACTATAGGTGGTCCTTTTGACATGTCAAATGAGGAGAATGCCTCCTTGGTCGAAACCATGTGTCTTGAAGCTCCAGAATCAATGATAAAACTGGGTGAGCTTGATGTGCCAGCAACCAATGCATGAACTCTCTCTCTGTCATCTGAACTTGATCCTCCTTCTCTCTTCTTTGAGCTGTCTGGAAGGGAGATTCCATTCTTCTCCAGGAGTTGGGTCAGCATGTCTATTTTATTCTTCATACAAGAGCTTTCAGTGTGATTGCCCTTATTGCAGTATGCACACTTGCTCATTTCTCCTTTGTTTTTATTCTTCTGGTTATTCTACTTGGAACCTTGTGGCTCCTTTGGAGACTGTTTCTTGTCTCTCCTTTGCTCAGGTGGCTTTTTAGCTTTTTTTTTTGCTTTTTGAATCCACCCTCAAATATCAAGCAATCAGAGCTTGATCTTTGGATGGTTTGATGGTGCCCATCATCACCAGCTTGTCTTGTTCTTGTGTGAGAGATTCCATGAAGTCTGTAAGGCTAGGCATCTTCCAGGTTCGAGCTGTCAGTTTTGTGGCATAGAAGGTCGAAACAAACATTGAATAGTCAGGGCCAAGCTTTGAGAGAATGGCCAAGACTAGTTGATCATCCTTCTTTTCGATCCCACACCGTTTCAGCTGCAAAACAAGTGCTTTGAACTTGGAGAAATAGAGTTGCAAATATTCAAAGCTATTGGGACTCAGGGAAATCAGCTCATTTTTTATTTGATGTCCCCTCATCTCATCTGTTTGTTGCAGCTGTAACAAATTCCCAAAATTCCAAAAAATTTTAGGACCCTCCTTTGCTTCGATTAGTTCTTTGTCCTTGAGTTAATTCTAAATGCTTGGATTGAGCTACCAATTGTTTTGATTCCTCCTTTGATGCTTGAAGTAATCCACTATTTGATCAAGCTTTATCATTGCCTTTGAATACATTTGAAGCATGCCCAAATTGGAAGTTATTTTGGTCAGTGCCCCATCGTTGTGGGTCGATATTTGTTTTGGTCTTCCGCCGTTGTGGAAAGAAATACACTTTTGTCTTCCGATCCGTTGTTTTTCACATCGGCCGATATTTTGGTTTATGTCGAAAGGATTTGTCATTTATTTCTCTGCCGTTGCCGACAGAAAACCAATTCCTCTCCCGATCATTGATTTAATGTTCCGTTTCCCGCCTATGTTATTTTTGCCGATCCCGTAAGTCGGGGGGCTTCCACCGTTGCGGCTACGAAAGGTTTTTGGTTTCGTGATGTTTAAGTCATTCGATTTTCACTGTTGCGAAAGGCCACATATTTTGTGGTTCCGTCATTGCAGCTGTCAAAGCTCTAAACTCTCCGAGCCTTTAGTGTTTTCACTTCCGATTCAAGTCCCGACGTTGTAGGCGGTAGTACGCTTTACAGCTCCACTGTTGCGGATGAAAGAAGCACCAGCCCTTTCGATGCAGAGTCGATTCACTTCCGATTCATATTTTACTCGTTGCGGATCGATTTACCCTCTGCGGCTCCGCCGTTGCGGCTCCAGTTTCACTTTGGTCCCGACGAATAGTCTACTGAGGTTCCGCTAAGTATGGTACGCGAGTGGCTTAGCATTTTTGCCGTCCGCTGTTGCGGAAGAAGGTTGGCTTTCAGTTTTCTATCCAAAAGTGGTCTGCCATCCGATATGCTGTGAGTGTTGACCTTATATATACGGGGTCGAGGGGTTTATTATTCTATTGTTATTTTTAACTACCATGCTCTATCGCTATCGTGTTGTCGATCGCTCGAGTTTGTTTGGACCCCATTGTCGGTACCTGCATCCAGGTGGCAACTGTAGAATCCTGATCATCTTCGTCCCATCACACACGCTGGATACACATCAGTGCCAGGTAGGCTTCTATTGCCTTTCCCCATTCCGTTGAATGTTTGGTGGTTTTGGTTTTCCACAGTTAGGTGTTGCGGCTGTTTCTTTCCCCATAATTGCATGTATATATTGTGGTTCTTGATGGCATTGCTGTCCGTGGGGAGGGGTATTTTGACACGCATAGTATTTTTTCCCCACCATCGTTGTCGTGCGACCCTGCCCGTAGAGAATGACGGGGTTTGGTGCAGACGGCTGTTACGCTGTCTTCACCAAACAACCCTGTATGATAATATTGTGAGTTGGAATAGGTTCGCCGTGACCTTTACTTTTAGGGTTGGATATTTGATCTCGATTTTGTGCTACCTGCATCATTTAAACCCCAGCCATTTTCACCTATACGTTTCCGCCCGACCCTGTTCGAGCTCAGCGTTGAATTCCTAGCCGATTGAAAGGGATATTCCACTGCTCTTAGTTTATTGACCATAAGTGCGTGGGCAGGGTTTTGTTAAGGCATCGTTGAAAACCTGCGTAACTGCTACTGTCTTTCCCGCGCAGCGAGATGACCATGGCGGGCATAGAAAGCTGAAAGGTGTTGCATATTAATGTAGATCTATTTCCATCCTAAATGTGGTTGATAGAATTGTTTAATATCATACAGCAGTGGTAGCTTGCATAGTTTACTGCATATAACTATTTCCCATCATGCTAGATAAAGACAAAGTCATTGAATAATGCGCATTGTGTTTCAATAGTTCGGTTAGTTAGGCCACTTCAGTTTATATACATGTATATATTTGCTTCATCGATTGATTGCTATCATGTTAAACATAGAGGAAACAATACACTGCACATTGATGTCTTCAAGTTTATCACTCAGCCAAAATGGCTTAATGTTATAATTTTATGGCAGGAAGAATCCACAATGTCAAAGAGGAAAAAGAAGAAGACCCCGGCGGTCGAGGAAGAGCCCGAAGTAGAAGTTGTCACTAAAACTGAATACATATACGAAGACACTAAGTGCATTTTTGGTATTGAACTTGAATACCAGTGGGGGGAAATATATAGATTGATCACACACAGAGAGGTTCCTGACATGGGATTAGAAGAAGAGTCCATATATGCCAACATAGAAAGATCTTCACTGATGAAGATCGCCACTAGACCAGAGTTGTTCCCATGCTTTGAAGTACTCGGTTGGATTCTGCCCCACGCAGATGTCACAACAATGATTCTGGAAAATGTTGAAAGATAGGGCTATGCTGCATATAGCCCTGGATATGTATCTCTGGCCTACCACCTGCCAAAAGCCCAAATATTTTTATCTAATGATTGGCTGAACAATATTAGAATGGACATGGTAGAGATTCTTAAAAGGATGCGGTTGCAGGGAAAACATTACAGATACAGACCGACGGGTGATTACGATACGACAAGATTAAGGGCCCCATATAGGTTCATAACTTTAATGCTGAACAAGATTTTTGGGAGAGCCCATGGCAGGCTCTTCAAGTTAGAGTGGATACCCATCATCTTTCATGTTGCAACCCAGGGGACAATTTTCAACTGGGCTAGCCTTGTATCAAATAGTATTTCAACTTGCTTGGCCTCAGCTTTGGGAGGAGTGGCCCAAAAGAGGTCTGAGTTCTATATGATTTCCATACTCATCGATTTCATATTGTGTAATCAGCCTTTCCCCAGACTCAGGTGCATCTGGGATAGGGAAAGAATGCCTGTCTATGCTGCCTATAAACCGCTGTGGGCACACAAATATCACAGCCATTATTGAGAAGTATGTGAACACTTTATCATGCCCTTATACACACTCATTTTCCGGAAGGAGTGTGATTGTATGTCAGAGGAGGCACTGCAAGTAATAGAGGAGTATGCAGACTACTATTTGACTGAAAATGGCCTGTACTTCAGGATGTTTGGAGGTTCGAGAGCACCTTCCCCGCTGCCCAAATACGCAACTGATTACATTATTCACAAGGATGCAGTCAGACAAGTGTTCCTAGATGGAATAGGGAGCTTTCTGTTTGAACACAAGAAGACTGCCTATCCTCCTTTTCCCTTCATGTTAGGAAGCTACAAGTTTACCAGAGTGAAAAAAGCTGATGAATTTGTAGAAGAACTGGAAAAGTTCCATTTTGGAGAGATGCCTTTCCATATAAATGATACTCACGGTAAAGTAGCTGAACATTGCAAAGAAAACAACGTACATTTTGAGTATGCCCACCATTGGGATCTAGATGAATCCATCTTTTGAAATGCAGTAAACATGACAGCCTTGAGAAGAAGGTTCAAGAAGAAGATCACCACTAAAGGTGGGAAGGGAGACGAACAAGCAAAGGCTGAGGAAGAAACAAAGAGAAGAAATGAGGAAGCTTAGAGGTTGGCACAAGAAGCTGTAGGGTGGCTACACACAGAAGAAGAAGGAAAAAGGAAAGCTTCTCAGGAAGTAGCTGAGAAAGCAGCAGAAGCAGCTAAGAAAGAAGAAGAATAAAATAAAAGGAAGCTGGATGAGGAGCTTAAAAAGCAAGAAGCTAAAAGGCTAAAGCTGACACAGACAGAGTAGTCAGCTTCTGAAATAGCCGCAGGACAGACTCAGGACGTGGAGAACCCCAAAGTTTAGGACCCACAAGTACTTGCTGCCAGCACACCCATGGTCCCCACACTCAAGCTGGTCCCCTTTCTATAGAAGGTGGGTGAAGAAATCCCAGATTTCAACACTATTTATTATGATAGGGAAACAAAGAGAATAATGAAGAGAAAAGAAAGGAAATTTGAAACAGAAGGTCTGCCTGGTAAAATGATAATGGATACGCCTGTTATGTTGGGAACAGACCAAGATCTGAGATTCAACATTAGAGCCAAAGCAGCACTGATTCAAGCTTCGGAGGATAATGTGGGAAGGATTATAACAGACTTAAATCTATCCAAAAGGTCTTCTGCCCAATTGAAAGACACCTTGAGGAAAGAGAGAGAGGAAGGAAATAGGCTGAAGTGGAAGTATGAAGACATGCAGAGGGAGATAAAGGCTTCTAGGGCTGAATTACAGGCCCTCCAAGTAGAAAGCCAGGTTATAGAAACCACACAGGAGGCTCTGGAGAAAGTCCAGAAAGAATGTCAAGAGCTAAGGAGTGAAAAGGAACAACTGCTGGGAAAGGTAGAAGAGCTAGAAGAGTAGCAAAAGATCCTCTTGGAGGCCAATGAGCTGCACACCCAAGAACAGGAAAAGAAACATCAAGAGCAGATTTCTTCTCTAACAACTACTTTGGAGGAAGCAAGGGAGCAGCGAGTTAACCTTCAACCATTTAAAGAGCATGTCTTGGCCCAGAAGGCTAAAATACTGCAGCTACAAACTGCTATAGAAGGAGAGAGGTGCAGAGTACTGCAGATAGATAGCCGATTGGAGGAAATTTTGGAGACCTCCTCTTACTTTGTAGATCGATCTCAGGACGTCCTCGAAGTCCTGACTGCAAGAATGGCAAGGCTGGAAAACAAGGAAGAAACTCCAGCAGAACTGCCATCAAAGGATACACAGGCCCTCAAGCGGGATTATGACTTGCTGGAATTTGCTATAAATACCGCGGAGGATTTCAAAAAATCAGTTAAGAAGACGAAAGGAGCATGCACCTAGTTTTCCAGAAGGCTTCTCATTACCTACAATCGGTGCCAGATAGAGGCCGAGCAGAGGCTTGAGGTTTTCCTGGATCACAACGCCTTTGTAGAGCTGTTGGAGAAGAGATACCAGGAGGAGGAGGCCAAAATACAACAGATTAAAGCACTGAATGATCAGATCCTGAGGAGAGAAGTAGATCATTCAGCTATCAGCATGCAGCTTCTGGAGGATCAGCTTCGATTGAGTGTAGCCAGGATTGAGGTTAGAAGGAACCAGGCTGCTAAGTTTGAGATTAATATTCAGTTTTTAGAGCCTTGTGCGTTTGAGGGCATTGCCGCTGAAGCTTCAGCGTGGAAGAAATTTCTAGATGCCCAAGTGGGACCCTCCTCGTAAAGGATTGATCATTTTTGTAATATGTAACATTTTGTAAAAAACCTTTGAGAAAAGTCAAGCGTTGGGAAACGAAGAGTTGGGAAGCCCAAAGGTTACTTTGGGTAGTCCAACCGTCTCACCTTTTGTATAAATGTAATAGACTAAGAGGGAAAAGGGCCTTTTTCCTGTTAGACATGAAAATCTATATTGTAAGAAGAACTATTTCTCTTTGCAATAAAGAAGTATTGTTTGCCTGTTGGAGGAGGATGGGTGGCATTTTCAAATGTTATGCTGTGGATGGCTAAAAGATGAACTATTTTGTTTTTCCATATTTTTGTCCATTAACCGTGAGATCATTCTAACTCTCAGAACCTATGTTCTTGTTTAAATGATTTCTGGTTTATTTTGTGGAATTACCACCATGAGTAATGTATGCTGTTCATAAAACAATTAGCTAACTGATTGTTGAAATATCTTTAATAATTCATGTGTTGTAGGAAGAAATATCAGCTATCTGTAATTTCTCTTTATGATACATGCACACTTCACATTACTCACAAATAAGTTAAAGTCTGCTCCCCGGGGATAGATAGATAGATAGATAGATAGATAGATAGTTAGTTTTATTTCTGCACATGTGATTTAGATGCTTGTGAGCCTAAGATGAGAGGTAAGAACCTGCGCATCACATTGTGAATACTCCTTGCATCCTTATCACCCTGCATAGTTAATTAGGCATATGCATATCATACTTAAGTCAAAAAATACAAAAATATACACGGTGGACCGGGCCGCAACCCGTAAAACCTTTGTTTTTGTTACTTTGACCTACGATAGCCGGACCGCAAACCGAACAGATTCCCCATACCAAACATTCATGGGCTAGTTGGGAACATTGAATGGGGAGAATCCTTTTCTATTGTTGCCTGCGAATTTCCAGGCCTCAACAGTTCTAGCGCTAGAAGGAGGGCCGCCAGTGCATGGCTGGCCGTGTAAGCTTATTTTCCCAATATCACCTTACTAGCAGATGTTTTGAAGCTTGTAACCTGACCCAAGTACTTACAGGTTTCGGTTATACCTTTGAAGTAAGAAAGCCTGTTCTCACCCTACGTTGCTCTTTACTCAAACTTTGTTCTTTTACCTGTGCTCATGGCTAGTGTAATTGTGAATTAGCCCAACCCATTTCCTGCTTGGAAAGCTAGAACCCCTTTGAACCTCACCCCTCCATTGCATAACCTACCTCAAGCTTTTGATAAGTTGCTGCCTAAGTTTGACCCTGAGGAAAAGACTGCTGTAGATGACCACTTACAAAGTTTCTATTTGGCGGTAGAAGGGTTAAGGGTTGGGGAGTATGAAGATGTTGTCTGTAGATTGTTCCCTCATACCTTGAAAGGGGCAGCTACTTCATGGTACTTTGCCCTACCCGCAAACTCGATCCCAGACTGGAATACTTTTGAAATAATATTCAGAAATAAATATACATCCCAAAAAACACATGCCTCATTAATGAAAGGTCTTGATTTGTTAAGAAAAGAGAAGAATGAGAAGGTACATAGTTTCACTCAAAGATTTTCAATATACCTAAAGAACTTTTCTAAAGCTGACAGACCCTTAGACAAATTCTTAATTGAATATTATACCTCTGCCATAGGACCTGAGCTCGCCATGTTTGCCAAGATGAAAGCCAAACCTACATTGGTAGAGACTTATGAAGAGGCAGAAAGGGTAGAGGCTGAAAGGGAAAGTGTAGAAGATTATCCTGATTTACCTGGAGAGAAAATTACCAATAGAAGAATGTTATTGCTGTCTAAACCTAAAGAGGAACAAGCACATGATTATTAGGGTATGCTGAAAATGATGCAAAAACTATCCAACTGAATAATAGATCTAGAAAAGGAAAGGGAAATGCGGAAAACATACAAACCATACTATCCAAAAAGAGAGGATAGCAACCAATGGAAAATCCCTCCCCCAAATTTAGCATCAATGAACATAACAGAGGTGGGGGGAGACAATTTCTGCACTTTTCACCAACAGCCTCATTCAGAAAAGAAGTGCCCTCAATGGTTGAATTCGATGACATTGGTTATGAATCAGCTGCTAGATTCTAAATTGACCAAGGACAGTGGTAAAGAGGAAAAGAAAAACCAGACTGTGGAGAAACAAGATAATGATACCATGTTTTCATGGGATGGTGTCTCGCTGTTTGACAATGAAGAGAGCGCTCTCAGAACTGAATGCACATCTACAGCAACAAAGGACATGGATTTAACAATTTCGAAGATCAAAAGATTGCAAAAGAATGTCAAGAGACAGGCAGATGTCAGTAATGAAGATAAATCATCTGAAGTCACTACTTTCAACCAGGAAACAAAACCAATCATTGAGCCTGTCAAACCCGTGAAAGATGTTGAGGAAGAGAACGCTGGAAAAGTTAAGGAATTTAAAGAGGAGATACCCGCCGAAAACCAACCTGTGAAAGAAAAGATCGAATCAACTGGGGAAAGGAAAACTAGCACCCCACCTTTCCTTTTAACTCTAGAAATTTTGAACCATAAGGTGCATAATTTGTTAAATTTGAGCATATAGATCTATAGACAAACACACAACTCACAAAGAAGATCTCACAATTTACTCAGCCATTGAAGAATGAAACAGTGCAAAAGGCTTGCAACTGTGAATGCTTTCATTAATCAAAAAAGTAATCCATATGAGGAAGTTTGAATTGATGACTCTACTTGACTGTAGGTAACCAAGACATTGTCTAAATCACTATTGGAGGACCCAGTAGTTATCTGTCCTTGTCTAAATCATAACCGGAGTTCTAAAACACAACCAAGTGTTACATTTAGTATTAAATAATGGTTAACTGACTGTGGTAGGTGAGAAATTTTCCCCACATGTGT